>CM024239.1:84152810-84752810 GCA_013421045.1 Propylea japonica | reverse complement strand
ATTTTCGTGCATATATTTAATCGAAACAGAATGGGTTTTGTACATTTACTAGAAAAATTAATCCATTGCTGTAAATAAATAAATTATCATTATGAGCAGGTTCTTCGCAGTTCAATATTTACCTATTTCGAATAGACGCTTGAAAGTACACTGATTAACAAAATTAAACTTTTTTTGTCACATGAAAGCTTATATCAAATTTTGAATGTACCAGGTCCACCAAACGATAATATTTGAATGAAAAAAATTACACGTCAGGTTTCCTTGTGATATCAAAACATCGTAAAAAGTACAAATATCATCTTTCTAGATGATATCATTCCCTTATACAGGGTGTCTACTTTTAAAGTGGACAAACTTCGAGAGGTGATTATACAAGTGATTTGCAACAAAAAATATCATATAACACATGGTCAAAATGTTGACGGTTATTCTTCAATTTAACATTTCTTGATTTCACGAAAAATTTCAAGTTTTTTCTCTAAAAAGTTCATTATTCAGTTTTCCTTGTAGTCTCATCAAATTTGACCACATATTCGGAAAGGGCAATAAATTTGCTACAAGATAAGAGGGTATGTGTGCAGAAAACACTCTTATTGCGGGCGTGGTAAGGAGAAGAATATCACGATTCTGAAGTTAACAAAATCAGTCCTATTTTTCCAATGGTTTTTTCGATGAAATATCAATAGTTATGCACACGCTTTGTCTTCAGTAAAAAAACCCTCATTTAGTATACTTTCGAATGACATATCATCTTTTGTGCTACCTGCTCATTCTCCGCTATAATATCATGGCTAACATGATAACAACGAAAAAGTTTAAAAGTTCCGAACCTAAATTTGCTCTATTTTGAAGCTCCTCTTGATTGAATCTAAGTGTAATTTTATGGAAATCATCCATTCATCTGTTATCTGAGACCAGACTCACATTTTGTAGTTGGTACCAGAATAAATCGGGAGAATGGGGGCCATAGGATATTAAAGACTGATGTGGTCACTTTCACGAAATCAGGTGTGATTAATTTATAAATAACCATGTATGGCAGAGAAAAAAACCCTCATGCGACTATTGTTTCTCTTTTCTAATATGAGCTCGGCAGTGATGAGAGGAGAACTTATACTTATCGATCGCTTTGATGCTGAAGAATTCATCAGATTAATCCCGAGCAACTTGACAGACATATTCGATGAAATGCACCTGTCTAACAGATAAAATGTCTATACCTTTTCAAATTCAAATTGATACTAACCACATTCCATTTGGGATTAACAAATTCAAAATGACATTAAGCAACTTCAAAATGGTAAACACAATCTAATTGGGAATAAACACATTCAAAATGGGACTAATCAATATCATACTGAGAACTGACATTTCCACTTGACTTTGATACTTCAAAAATATTGTTAAATAATGAAGGTATTCATCAGATCATTTTGTGTGTTTCGTATATAAATCATAGATTTATATATTATAGGTCCATGATATAAATATGTCGCGCAATATAAAAGGATCTGAAGCAGTGAATGTTTAAAAGCAGATTTATGCTGTATACAAATAATTTTTACAATATGAAGGGTGTTTTTGAATAGATGCGAAAGATTTGAGGGGTTATTTCTCAGATCATTTAATGGAAAAAAGTTCCAACAAATGTAGGTCCAGAAATGCATTGTTTTCAAGATACAGGGTGTTGAAATTTTCCCTTAAAAACTGACCTGAAAAGTGGTACGGGACTGAGATATTTCAAACTAACAATTATATTTGAATCATTCGTTCCATTTGTGATAAAAAATCCCTTCTGCCTTTTTTTCCTGTGGGGCACCGTCTTATGAGAAATAAAACATCTCAACGTTGAGCCCCACATTTTATGTGTTAAAGTGACGACAAATACGCGTTAAGATATTTTATTTTCTTACATAAAAACGGCGCCCCGCACGAAAAAGAGAAGAATTAAAAAATAATCTTAAGAAATATCTCAATGGTGTACACTTATTTTATTCAGTTTTTAAGTAGACTTTCAACATCATTTATCATGAAAAAAAAAGCATTTCATTTATGGGAACTTTTTTTCATGAAATGATCTGTGGAATCACCCCCTCAAATCTTACGCATCCTGTAGATCAGTATCAAATTCAAGTGGAAATGTCTATTCCTGAGATTGATTAGTCCCGTTTTGAAAATGTTTATTCTCAATTCGATTGTGTTTACCATTTTGAAGTTGCTTATTCTCATTTTGAATGTGTTTATTCCCAATTCGATTGTGTTCATCATTTTGAATTTGTTCAATCCCAATATGAATGTGATTAATCTCAATTTGAAGTTGAAAAGGTATAGATCAAAATTTCTAACGAAAAACAATTAAACTCCGAAAGTAGAGATCAATGAAAATTTCGTAAGAAAACAGATCAATTTAGACCTTTAAAAACACAAAGTATTTACTTGAAGTTATGGCGAATTTCGGAGAGAAAAATATACATTTGAACGGATGGATACTGTGAATTATCAAAATGATAAGATTTCTCTTTTTGTTCACAATGGGAGGTCCCTGAGATATTCTCAAAAATCTCGCAATGGAAGATTTATAGGATATTCTCAAAAAGCTCACAATGCGGAGGTTGTTGGGAAGTTCTTCACTTGTAACAATGGGAGGTTTATGCGAATATCCCGTTGACCTTCACAATGTGAGCAGTTTGAGAATTTCCACAAGGGATATCTTTGAGAGCTCTCTGGGAATATCCCTAAGGCGGAAATTTGGAGCAGATATAGAGCTCCCAGCAACCTCGCAGGGACATCACAATCTCCTGAAAAGATATCGCTGAGATATCTATGGGACGTCTTTGTGTTGACTGGGGTGACTGAAGACGGTTTCTTGAAATATTTTGCAATTAGATTTCAGTCGACGGCGACGTTGAACTACAGAAATCACAGCAACTAAACATCGACTTTGGATCTCCTCGAACAGCTGGTTTGTTTGGAATTTTAATTTTTTTGCAAAAAAAGACTACAATATTCAAGTACCAAGAAATGTTCACATAAAAAAACCTTCAGGATTTTGTTTTCCGAAGTTTAATCATGTCCTCCTTGCTATATCTAGGGGAAGAGTGTCTGAGACGGCATACTTTTTGGAGTGGGGTTATATTTTTTCATGTGAGTGTTTTCAGATGGTGAGGACAAGGCGAGAAGGTAGTGCCACGAATTGTTTATGAATAGATTCATTCAAAATAGAATATTTGATTGATTTGAAAGCACAATATTGAAATGAAAAAGATCCTGCAGATGCCATCTCAGCCGCAACACTCTGGTTGAGACGGCATACATATCAAATTACAATTTGCATATATCGCAAATAAAGTATAGCAAAAATTTTTAAATTTTTCGAAGGAACCGTTGAAAATCCTGACTCATCAACATTCCATATATCATTAGCTTCAAAATTATTTATTTGCAATACACCTGGGGCCTATTGCACCAAACACTTTGCAACTTTTCACTTTGCACTTTTCACTTTTCAAATGAATTAAGTTGCACGAAACGCATTCATAAATGAAAAATACATTGTGAAAAGTCAAGTGCATGGTGAAAATTACTACGCAGACATTAAATATTGGGAGAAATGTTGTGCAACATAACTAATTTTCACTTTTGAAATTTGTCAGAACGCAAAGTGCGAAGTGAAAAGTTGCAAAGTATTTTGGTGCAATAGGCCCCAGAAAGAAGCGAAAACTAATTTTCAATTTGGACCTTGTTGAAGGCAGTGGCTCTTGCAAATGATGTGGATTCTGGGGTTCGGAGACTAATACTCGATTCCGAAAACCTTTCAGCCAATCCCACCTAGCCATTTTCTTTTCATGAGGAACGGTGGGGATTTTTTTGGGCTTCTGCGAGTTTTCTTAAGTCTGTGGTTGTGAATCCGAAAAATTTGAGCGCTAAATTTTTGAAATGATCTACAATTTCATTTTCTAGGCTTGCGTCAAATGTTACTTTATTGCCCGCCATATAATTTGTTCACTCTTCAGTTCACATTGAACGTCTTCGCAACTAATAACCAGCCCATTTTTCAGTCTTGAACTGCCTTTATCGCTTCCTTCATATTGTCTTCGCTCCAGGAATGTCTTTGTGAAACTCTGTTATAACGCCCTATTCTTTGAGAAAAACATCATTCAGTGCCTTCCCCAAAATGGAAATGTCTGGGAGAGATGGCATACCTATGCCATCTCAGCAGCATAACATGTATGCCAACGCACCCAGAAGCATACATCTGCAGTTTTTTCTATGTAAAACAAAATGATGAAAGCAAATACAAAAATAGAATAGGACTTCAATACTAAGTGGTATGAATAAAACAAGAAACATTAATACTGACTAATGGTCTTGTTTATTGCCAGTAATACACAAAAAACTTGCGTTTTGATAAATATTCAACCACCTCGATAAATTACTTTTGCATGCAGTGACAAGAAACTATAGCGGATTGAACTGTAACCTAGGCAGACCATGATTGGTGTTCTATTCTTGAGTATGCACATTCGAATGGCGCTATAATCTGAACGTCCGCTGAGAAACATGCTCTATGCCATCTCATTAACTATGCCGTCTCAAACATATTTTCCATACTATCTATGTTTCAGCAAAAAATTAAAACTTAAAAACCTCCTTGTGGGTGTTGCAGTTTCTGTGTCAGTTAGTATAAGCATTTTGTTGAATGTTCTCATTATGATACTCACCGCAGATAGTATCTAAAGTGAATTTGCTTACTGCAGTTCTGACATCAAATTCGCAGAGATTATGCTCCCTTAAGCTCTCTACGAAATATTTGCTCTCTTTGTTGAATGTGGAGAGGAAGTTTTGAAGGATATTGAAATGAAAAGCAGGTGTGAGCAATTTCCTCCTCTCGTGCCACTTTTCTCCTAGAAGTCAGAGAATATTCATTATGAAGAGGGGTTTTCACTATAATTTGACCCCCCCTTTAACTTTGTTACTAAAGGAGATACGAAAAAATGTTTCATACAAAAGTTTTACGAAATCAACTGAGGTTTTTCAATATGACTTCACAAACTGAAATATATACAGGGTGTCCCATTACTCGACGTCAACCCGGAACCGGGTGAAAATGCAAGTAATGCTGGTTGTCAGAAAAATATAAAAAAAAATCTAAGTTGCATGATTTTAAAATAATGGGCATTTAAAAAAACTCGCAAAATTCCACACCCTGTGACAGTCTTTTCGCTCCTGTTGCCACAAATATCAACTTTTTCCAACTTTTTTTTTGCTGTGTAATCTTGAATAATGCTTGTCTAAACTGTAATCAAAATTTGGATACCAGCTGCTCTAGGTTTCATGAAAATAGGGCTTGATTCTCAGAAAAAAAATTCAAAATAAACAATTGCCTAGTTTCAACTGACTGTATTGAAAAAAAATGTACTACGCAAGTTTGGCGTGTTTTGTCAAAAGTTGGCGCATTTAGTGAGGATTCCAAAATGGTATAATACTTGTTAAACTGTAGCTGTCGTAGTTCAAATATATTTTCGATTGCCTTTGAATACTCTTTTTCTTAAACTGCTTCCCTGTAAAAAAGTGCAATGGATTCAAGTCAGGTGAACAGGCCGGCCACGAGATTGGACCAGAACGTCCGATTCATCTTCCGGGAAAAAATGTTACCAGAAAAAAAATTTCCAGAGAAAATAATTTTTCCAGAAAAATTTTTTCCGGAGAAATTTCTCTGGAAATTTTTTTTTCTGGTAATATTTTTCCCGGAAGATGGATCGGACGTTCTGGTCCAATCTGGTGGCCGGCCTGTTCACCTGACTTGAATCCATTGCACTTTTTACTGGGAAGCAGTTTAAAAAAAGTGTATTCAAAGGCAATCGAAAATATATTTGAACTACGACAGCTACAGTTTAACAAGTATTATACCATTTTGGAATCCTCACTAAATGCGCCAACTTTTGACAAAACACGCCAAACTTGCGTAGTACATTTTTTTTTCAATACAGTCAGTTGAAACTAGGCAATTGTTTATTTTGAATTTTTTTTCTGAGAATCAAGCCCTATTTTCATGAAACCTAGAGCTGCTAGTATCAAAATTTTGATTACAGTTTAAACAAGCATTATTCAAGGTTACACAGCAAAAAAAAAAGTTGGAAAAAGTTGATATTTGTGGCAACAGGAGCGAAAAGACTGTCACAGGGTGTGGAATTTTGCGAGTTTTTTTAAATGCCCATTATTTTAAAATCATGCAACTTAGATTTTTTTTATATTTTTCTGACAACCAGCATTACTTGCATTTTCACCCGGTTCCGGGTTGACGTCGAGTAATGGGACACCCTGTATAGGATGGCCAACATATTGATGGCAACTTGATTTTTCCAAATGGAACACCCTGTATATTTTTCCATATTTGGCTAGCTCCTTTTCCCCTGATTTCGAATATGTAACATATGTTGGTCTATTTATCTTATTCTGAGCACCACAGAGTGTCAAATTCAAAGAACCATCTTTACCAACTTTAATTTCTGATTTGAATCAGAGCCATAATAATTGTATAAAAAATAGTCTATACAACTTGAAACAACGATATGAACTATGTGTTTTTAATGAAGGTTATCATTTCGAGCAATTTCTTCAGTTGATGTTATTCATACCATACTATCATAGTTTATTATTTTTATTGGTTAAGTACTTGTTAAGGTTTCATTTTAAATAATACTTTTAAGTAAATTGCTTGAATATAAAGAATTTCGTAGGTATTTTACATATTTTTTTATTCGGAATCATCATTTCAAAACTTTGAAACTCTGAAAATTGAAGAGACACACCCTCATGCGCATATACAGGGTGTCCCATTACTCGACGTCAACCTGGAACCGGGTGAAAAGGCAAGTAATGCTGGTTATCAGAAAAATATAAAAAAAATCTAAGTTGCATGATTTTAAAATAATGCGCATTCCACATTCTGTGACAGTCTTTTCGCTCCTGTTGCCACAAATATCAACTTTTTCCAACTTTTTTCGTTGCTGTGTAACCTTGAATAATGCTTGTCTAAACTGTAATCAAAATTTGGATACCAGCTGATCTAGGTTTCATAAAAATAGGGCTTACTTCTCAGAAAAAAATTCGAAATAAACAATTGCCTAGTTTCAACTGACTGTATTGAAAAAAAAATGTACTACGTAGGTTTGGCATGTTTTTTCAAAAGTTGGCGCATTTAGTGAGGATTCCAAAATGGTATAATACTTGTTTAATTGCAGCTGCCGTAGTTCAAATTTATTTTCGATTGCCTTTGAATACACTTTTTCGTTAACTGCTTCCCATTAGTAATAGAGTCCAATGGGTTCAAGTCCGGTGAACGGGCCGGCCACGAGATTGAACCAGAACGTCCGATCCATCTTCCGGGAAAAAATGTTACCAGAAAAAAAAATTTTCAGAGAAATTTCTCAGGAAAAATTATTTTCTCTGCAAATTTTTTTTTCTGATAACATTTTTTCCCGGAAGATGGATCGGACTTTCTGGTCCAATCTCGTGGCCGGCCCGTTCACCGGACTTGAACCCATTGGACTCTATTACTGGGAAGCAGTTAACGAAAAAGTGTATTCAAAGGCAATCGAAAATGAATTTGAACTACGGCAGCTGCAATTAAACAAGTATTATACCATTTTGGAATCCTCACTAAATGCGCCAACTTTTGAAAAAACATGCCAAACCTACGTAGTACATTTTTTTTTCAATACAGTCAGTTGAAACTAGGCAATTGTTTATTTCGATTTTTTTTTCCGAGAAGTAAGCCCTATTTTTATGAAACCTAGAGCAGCTGGTTTCAAAATTTTGATTACAGTTTAGACAAGCATTATTCAAGGTTACACAGCAAAGAAAAAAGTTGGAAAAAGTTGATATTTGTGGCAACAGGAGCGAAAAGACTGCCACAGGGTGTGGAATTTTGCGTGTTTTTTAATTGCTCATTATTTTAAAATCATGCAACTTATATTTTTTTTCATATTTTTCTGACAACCAGCATTACTTGCCTTTTCATCCGGTTCCGGGTTGACGTCGAGTAATGGGACACCCTGTATATTCGAGATTATGAGGAAATAGCATATCAAAAGATGGGAGAATATACAGGACAGGGTGTCCCATTTGAAAAATGTTGTTGCATTCAATATGTTGTTCACCCTGTATATATTCCAATTGACGTTATCATAACTCCAAAACTGGGCATATTCAATAAACGCAGATCGCAGTCTGCCACTTGAAAAATGATTACAGAGCTTGCCAGAAGGTTCTTAAAGTTTGAAACTCTGTGGTACTTTGAATAAAAGAGATAAACTAAAATATGTTATACAGGGTCTCTATAAATGATTGTAACAGTGCAGTTGGCTTTGGATTATTCTCATTTTGCCGCTTCCTATGCAAACCACAGAATTCTAGGATCATGCTATGCTCTGATTGGTAAAAGTGACCCTTTTTTGGTATTCTGTAGCCGCAAAGAATAATCCAAAGCCAACTGCGCTGTTACAATCATTTATAAAGACCCTGTATATTCGAAATCAGGCGAAAAAGAGCTAGCCAAATATGGAGAAATATGCAGGAGGTTCCATTTGAAAAAATAAAGTTGCCATCAATATGTTGGCCACCCTGTATATATTCCATTATGTGAATTCATATTGTGAAACCTCAGTCGATTTCGTGAAATTTTTGTATGACACAATTTTCTATATCTATTTCTTACTGTGAGTTTCTTTGAATCTTGAAAACTGAAGTAAATAAAATATCATGATTTTTAAGGTTGTGAATTCACGTCACTTTATATAAAGCAAATCCACTACAAACCAGAGGCTTTTAATGCATGGCAGTCCCCAGGGAAGGGCAGGAAGGGGAGCTGCCCCCCCTAGAGCTTCACTAGTATGCCTCAAAAACTCATGAAAATAAATTTTATTTCATCCTACACTACCTCCAGTTCATTATTTCTATTTTGTTTTTTTCGCCCCCCATATCCCGAAGAATATGGGGACGCCGTTGCTTTTACGGGATGATATTGTGAGGGGTAGAAATAAAGATAGACCTCGATTAAATCAATTAGTGGATAGACAAAACACGTCGGCAAATACAAGAACAAAACCAACGAAATTTGTAACTTGAACTGGAACTTCCAAAGATGATACTAAGATCAAAGGAGCAATACGGAAAAATGGATTTATTTAGGACGGATTGTAGGTTCGAATGTTTCAGAAAGTGATATAAAAAAATATATGGCAGATCTACAGGGAAAAGAAACAATAGAAGTGAAAAAACTCAATACAAAGGGAGAAAATTCAGCATTCAGTATTGGTATTCCAGATGAACTCCAGGATAAAATGTATGATCCCAATTTCTGGCCCTCCGGTGTCATTTTGAGAGATTTTAACTTCAAAATTTTTCCGAAAACCACAGGTACAGCAAAGACCATAGATAGAAAAATATGCATCTTACACCAAAATGTACAAGCAATCGGAACATCATTCCCGAAACTAGAGCGGGCACTGCTAAATCATCAAGTAAACATTGCCTGTATAACCGAACATTGGAAATCTGTAGAAGAACTTGAACACTATATTCCAGAAGGATTTGAGTTGGCGTCATCTTACTGTAGAGATAAAGGTCGTTGAAGAAGGTATCGAATATTCAGATAGACATGATATCAAATAACAAAGTGTACCAGGTTGCTTTGAGTGCTGTTCTGTCCAAGTAAATATTGATAAAAGTAGGTATCTTGTAGTGTGTATTTACCGACCAAACACTGTACCTAATGATGTTGATTTATTTTTTGAAAAGTTGAATTCATTACTTGATAAATATCTTACAGAATATACCCATATAATAATAACAGGAGATTTCAACATAGATATATTATCCTCATCGAATGAGTCTAAAATGTTTTTAGGAATTTTGGAATCATATAATTTGAAAATTACTGTAAAGGAACCCACTAGAACGACAACCACCACGGCATCATGTCTTGACAATGTAATCACCAATATATAATATATATATATAAATCACCAATATATAATGCATATATTCCGTAAATCAACCGATGAAACCAGACCGGTCGATAATATTTTGACAGCGGTCATCCCTGGTTGTTTTGGTTGAAGTTTATTTACGGAACGTATTTCGATTTTCGGTTGCTGTCTGACTATTATTTAGGTTAGGTTCAACTTCAAAATAATTTTATTCACTTCCACAGGAACTGGAAGATGAAAATGATGATCAACAGAAGAAGGAATCATTTGGGTATACAAAACAGAAAAATTTTCATTCAACCAGATATTGTTCCCTCTAAAAAAATTGAAAAGTACTTAAAGTACATTTTATCCTGCTTGTTTTACCATGAAGTAAATATTGTCAGTTTAGTTATTTTGATATTTGCAATTAAAAAATAGGGTACCTACGAATATTTTCTTTTGTAATGAGAAAAAATGCATTGATAAAATATATATTTTAATACAACATATTTACAAGGAAGAAATACATCGGAAAAATGCTAAAAATCTGAAGTAAACGAAACAAAAAAATCTGAAAATAAATCGACACGACATACAATGAAAAAAATATTCAGTCTAATTCAACAACACAAATCACAGCAAGCACAACGATTCAACTCTTAAATAACTCATGATATTCATCAAATAACATAAATCTCAAAAAAAAACAATAACAAACCAAAGAAACCGAAGAAAATCCTTGGTTGTTCTGGTTCCTGAATATTACCGCTTTTTTCTGTTACCGGATTCCGTAAATAAACTGTTCGCAGAAACCAACCGAGAATTTCATATTTACGGAACAGAAAATTACCAACCAAACCAACCAAGTTGATTTACGGAATATATGCAATATATATGTAATCACCAATATATAATATATATATATATAATATATAGATGGGATAACCACAGTCATCGAGGAACACCTACCCGATCACGCAGGTCAGAAATTCATTTTTAGTAGTCTTTCACATTCACAGAAATTAAAATGTAATAAAAAACTAGTCAGACAGTACACAGAAGAAAACCATCATATCTTCAATTTTCTCCTAGAGAACACTAACTGGTCCAATATATATGACTTCAATGTAAATAACGTAAATGAAATGTGGAGTATATTTTTTAATAATTTCAAAGATTGCTTTGAATTAGCTTTTCCTCTCAGAACAGTCATCATTAAAAAAATAGAAGATTAAAGCAAACAAACAAATTACAAAAATTGAAAGATGAGCTGGATATATTTTGCTTACTATCCAGATATAAACCAGAATTTCTATGTAACTATAAACAAGCAAAAAAGACATATGATGAATTATTGAGCTCAACAAAACGAAATTTATATAACTCAATTATAGACAAGGCAGACAATAAAAACAGAGCTGTATGGAATGTTATAAGGGAAGTCACAAATCGAAGTACAAAGCCCATCTCAATACTCCCTGATATATATACAAATAAGAATGATAAAAATAACATATCACAGTTAGCAAATGACTTCAATAAACATTTCTCTGAAATTGGATCAACTCTACGCCCTAACACCCAACCACAGTATAAAAATAAGAAGAACACATCAAGGTCTTTTTACTTGTTCGATGTGGATGATAATGAGATCATATCAACAGTAAAAATAATGCAGAATAAAGTAACTTCTGGATATGATGAAATTCCATTTAACATATTAAAACGAAATATATTGAATATAATACAACCGCTTTGCTTCATAATGAATGCTGCCTTCAAATCTGGGATATTTCCCGATGCGCTAAAAATAACACTTGTAAAACCCTGTTTTAAGAAAGGAAACACAGATGATTTCAACAATTACAGACCTATCAGCCTAATAACATCTTTTGCAAAATATTTGAAAAAATTCTGGTGAACCGAATGCTCAAGTTCTTCCAAAAATTTGACATTCTATCTCATAGTCAGCACGGATTCACAAAAGGAAAAAGTACCGAAACAGCACTGTTCGAGTTCATTCAAAGAGTTTTTTCATCACTAGAAGATGATAGTATAACAGCAGGATCGTTTGTCGACCTGTCAAAAACATTTGACTGTGTTGACCATAGAATCCTATTACTGAAATTACAAGATAGAGGAATCAGAGGTACACCACTCAAGTTGATTGAGAGCTACCTTAAAAACAGGAAACAAATGGTTATGCTGCAGATGGACGAAGAAAAAATTTTATCATCAGAAATAAACGTTGTTGCTGGCATACCTCAGGGCACTATTTTTGGACCCATTCTCTTCATTGTCTACGATGATGACCTGCCGGAAAATCTGGAACCAATAGGGGATAATTTGGAAATAGATGAATACTTATATGCCGATGACACCAATGCTATATTGTCATCCCACGACCTGGATACATTGATCAATGGTATAAATATTACTCTCACGAACATCAGTGACTGGTGTTGTCGAAACTCATTGTCTCTCAACTCAGGAAAAACAAATGTAATATTTTTCTCCAACATAAGATCCAACCTAAGTTATCCCGAATCCATCAGAATGAATAATACTGACATACCGATCAGCTCTAGCACAAGACTTCTAGGACTTACTATAGATAAAAACCTGAATTGGAACCAACTGTGATAATTTGGTACGAAAGCTGAACTCTGTGATCTATACACTGAGGGCTCTCAAGAATCAAGTAGATTTAAATATACTGAAAACCATATATTTTTCCAACTTCCAAGCTCTCCTGTCTTATGGTATAGTTTTTTGGGGTTCCAGTTCTCAAGCTGAGCACATATTCATACTTCAGAAGCAGGCAATTAGAACAATGTTTAATGTAAAATTCAGATCATCCTGTAGAGATATATTTAAATCAAACAATATCCTAACACTACCAGCCCTATACATCTACAGAATATTATTGTTTTTGCGTAAACATAATTATTATTTTGAAACATATAAAAATTCAAATTTAACGAGGAGAGTCCATGAATATTTCTACCCTATTCATAAATACTCAAATACAGAAAGAAGTACTTTATATATGTGTATTAGATTGTATAATGTTTTCGTTGTGAATTTCCCAATCTGTAGGTATACCTACTTGATTGCAAAGAATCGACGTTTTTATTTGAAAACGAAGTACCTACACTGAAATTGATTATGTACATATACAGTTTGGAATTTCCAAACCTGAGTCTTATTGTGGTTAATTTCAAAGAGTTCAAGTGAACTATTCGACATATACTCCGTTCACATATTATTGAGCGCAAAGTAGGCGTTTGTTTATTTATCTGAGATTGACAGTATTTGCTGTCATAACGTAAAATAAAGTCAACGTTGCCGGATGTACCCCGCCTCGTCCGATGAGATTCCGAGTTATCAGAGAACTCTATGTTATATTGACCACATTCCGTATCAATCTGGCAAGAAAATAAACAACATAACCTTAAATTTTAATATACACAGTGGAATATGCCAAATTTCCATGGCCAACCGACAGCTCAAAGTTTCGTGAACGGACTGTATATATAGTCCGTTCACGGAAGTTTGGGCCGACGGTTGGTCATGACAATTTGGCATATTCCACTGTGTATATTAAAATTTTAGGTTATGTTGTTTATTTTTGTCAGATTGATACGCAATGTTGTCAATATTGCATAGAGTTCTCTGATAACTCGCAAGCTCGTCAGACGAGGCCGGGTACATTCGGCAACGTTGACTTTATTTAACGTTATGACAGCAAATACTGCCAACTTCAGATAAATAAACAAACGCCCACTCTGCGCTCAAACTTTCGTGAACGGACTATACATATTAAAAATGATAGCTCGGTAGTCAATGAAAGAATGAAAGATTGCAAGTTTTTAATTTACAATTACAACTGCTATTCTACAAGATGAATTATTATTTCGATACAATAATTTAGGGATTAAACGAACTTACCTGTAAGTGAAGTTCAATCCAAATTATA
This sequence comes from Propylea japonica, assembly GCA_013421045.1. Classification (NCBI taxonomy): domain Eukaryota; kingdom Metazoa; phylum Arthropoda; class Insecta; order Coleoptera; family Coccinellidae; genus Propylea; species Propylea japonica. Next base: position 84,738,854 of record CM024239.1, on the reverse strand, counting down.
CGAAGCGTCTCGTCCGAATAGATCACATTTGTAGTATACTCGTTTCTGCGAGGAGCAGGCCACATATTGAAAGAAATAAAGAAAAAGAAACCTCTATGGTCTCCCTATTACGCCCACGCTTCCGCCATTTTCGCGTCATTATTTTTCAAAGCTGTCTTATGTTGCAGCGGGAAATACAAAATCTGGGATTTTGTGGGGAGGGAGGGGTGTGATCTATTCGGACGAGACGCTTCGTATAATTTGGATTGAACTTCACTTACAGGTAAGTTCGTTTAATCCCTAAATTATACTGCACGTCTCGTCCTCTAGATCACATTTGTAGTCGATGTTAAAAGAATTAGCAACATAAGATTTTTACTTTTTTTTTTTTTTTTAAAACTTGAAAGTCTTTAACTATTTATTTCAAAACACAAACCTAGTTTCTAGTGTTAAGTATAGCTCTTGCAAAAGCATTGTCCTCGGTCAATGGCCTATTATAAAATCTAGCAAAAGTGCTTGAAGTTGACGTCCATCCTGCAGTTTTCCTGATTATATATATCCAGACTGATTCCTCTCCTCAAAGCTGCCGATGTAGAAGCATGCCTTGTTGAATGAGCACTGAAGGTGTTGATGTCCAAACCGCTTTTTCGTAAGGTAATTTTAATCCATCTACTGATTGTTTGGCTTGTTACAGTGTCATGTGGCTTCTTGAAGGATATGAACAATCTATTAGAATTAGATGATCTCAAGTGTTTCGTTTTATCTAAATAACACTTCAGCGCTCTAGCTGGACATATGGTATGGTCTTCATTGTAGAACGGAATCTCGAGTGAAGGTTGGAATCTCTTTGGGGCTGTAGTTTTGATTCTAGCCGGTATTTGTATGACTATAACTTCATTTCCAATCTGGATGTCGTTGATTTCGATGAGGGACAGTGTCTGCACTCTATGAGCTGTCACCAGAGCCAATAGGGTCACTACCTTGTAGGACAATTCCTCTAAGCCTAACCCTTCATTAGGAAAAAATGCACCCAAATAGCTCAGCACTATTCCTGGGTCCCATGTCCTATTATACCTCGGCAGGGGTGGTTTAAGCCTTGCCACGCCTTTCAGAAAACGTCTCAAGCGGTAATCTGTCTGCAACTCTTGAGGTAAGACTAAAAACAATGCTGATCTTGCTGCATTGAGGGTACTATAAGAGGCACCTTCCTTGAATCACTCTGTCATAAAGCAAAGTACGTTTTGAATGGATGCCCTGAAGACCGGAATTCCTTTATTTTTGCACCACTGCCACCACTTCTTCAGGCCAATGTTGTATTGATTTATTGTGGAACTTGTTAAGGATGCAAGTGTGACCTCCACTGCTTCTTCAGGGTAGCCATTCTTCTTTAGTCCTTCCCTGATAAGAGCCCTGCCACCAGGGTAAGGGAACGATGTAGAGGATGTGGTTCCCTGTTAATGGACAACAATAAATCTTTATCTGGTTGAAAGAAGATTGGTTCTTTAATTAACAAGGAATTGAAGATTGGAAACCAAGGCTGTGTAGGCCAGAGAGGAACAACTAATATCCCTGTAGCTCTTTCTGAGATAATCTTTTGTATAACCCTTGAAATTAAAATAAAAGGAGGGAAGGCATAAAATAGAATTTTTTCCCACAAAATTGTGAAGGCATCCACTGTCTCTGCATCTGGGTCTAAATGCCAGGATACAAACCTAGAACACTTTGCGTTCACTCTGGATGCAAACAGGTCTATTTCTGGTGTCCCTAGGTTTTCAGTTATTTTCAAGAAGGCTAAGTTATTCAGTTCATACTCTGTCTCCGTTACTCTACTTCTAGATTCAGAGTCTGCCTCCATATTCTCAGCGGATTGTATGTATGAAGCATATATATAGATATTTCTATCTTCACACCACTGCCACAGTTTCCTAGCCAACTCATTCAATTTTGGATATTTCACCCCTCCCATTCTATTAACGTAAGAAATTGCAGTGGTGTTATCAATCCGCATTAATATGCTACAGTCACGCAACCTTGTTGCGAAACATTGCAACCCCAGGAATGCTGCAAGGAGTTCTAAGTGATTTATATGAAGTTGCTTCTCTTCGGAAAAAAACCGTGTGACTTCTTTCCACCACAGACAACTCCCCATCCTGTTTTTGACGCATCACTAAAAATTTCTAACTCGAATTTGGGAGTTTTCAATGAATTACAGGATGACAAGTTTCTTTTCCACCACAAAATATCTGCTTCGATAAACTTGGGAATCTCCATTCTAGCCTCATAATTCTGAACCGATCTTTTAAGCGCCATGAGTTTAGCATATTCTAATTTTTTAACATATATCCAGCCATATTTTATTGCTGGACATATTGAAACCAAGACACCCAAAATTCTAGCAAATTCTCTAATTTTACACCAAGATTGCGGTTTTATTTTATCCAAACTAGCCTTGATTGATTGTACCTTTTCTTCAGGTAGTTTCAGTGTCATACTAACAGAATTATAAATGAAACCCAAGTATTTAATTTCTTGTTTTGGAATGAGACAACTTTTTTCATAATTGATAGTGAATCCCAGTTCCGTTAATATATGAGTGGTGGCCGAGATGTTACACATGCATTCTTCATAAGACCTGCCCAGTAAAAGAAAATCGTCTAAATAGCAAACTGAAACGTGCCCCCTTGCTCTCAGAAAAGCTAATGTGGGTTTGGTCAATTTGGTGAAAACATAAGGGGCGGTATTCAGACCAAATGGAAGGCAGTTATATTCATACAATATATTATTGAAAATGAATCGCAAGTATTTTCTGTCCTCTTTATTGATGCTGACAAGGTGATATGCATCCTTAATATCAACCTTAGCAAAAAAACAATTAGGGAGTATAGTATTAATGACCGTTTTATGGTCTTCTAACTTAAAATGAGAAGTATCAATAAACTCATTCAACTTCTTTAGATTCAGAATAAGTCGGTTAGATCCATCTGCCTTTGGCACTAAAAAAATTTGAGATATGAATTGTTCCTCACTTGGCTGGCATACACTTATTGCCCCACTAATGAGTAATTTTTCAATTTCCTTTCCTATCATCTGTCTTTCCTTCAAGGACCACTTTTCATTTACATGTTTGGTCAGTTGGAAAGGTTTTCTACTGAAGGGAATAGTGTAACCTGTCACCCAGGAAAGGATTGTTGGGTCGGATGTATAAACCTCCCAGACATGTCTAAAAAATTTCAGACGACCTGCTAATCTATTTACCTCTATCTCCATTGGTTTGACGGCTTCCGATATTGCTGTTGACTGGTCGATGGTCTGCGAAGGCTCTGGTTGCGCGTTTGCTTCTTGTGGGACTCTCTCTGTCTGCCTCTGGATGTCCCTTGATCCCTTGGGGGCAGACTCTTGGAGTTTAAATGCCTGTGTCCTGAATTATTTTGTTTTATGGCCGGGATCTTTGGTTTTGGCGGTTTCAATTCGATTGACACCTTTTGCAATTCTTTGCGCTCCCTTATCTTTTCAAGCAAATTTCCACCAAAAAGATAACCGTCAATCGCCACATCTGAGAGGGAATCTTTCAGGGACTTATTTAGATGTGGTATGATAAGGTTTCTTCTTATCAATGACTGTTCATGGTGAACAGTAGACAAAATCTTCCCTGCATCGGAGAGACTTTCGATAAGTCCCAAATCCTTCTCACCCTCAGTTTTTATTAATTTAGTTATCGCCTGACCAATTGCCGTCAAGGCAGTCCCAATTTGGTCTTGCGTTTTCATCATTTTCGCATCTCTTTTGCCAAAATATTCTGTAATGGCCCCCTTAATCTCCTTATTTAATTTTGGAGCTTGAATCTGCGGACAATTCGCCAGTGGTGGATATTTTTCAGTGATTCTGGTTGTCTCTTCTTCCTCCAGTCCAAATTGGAGTACGTTTCCCCAGCTTTCAGCTAACTGCCTCGGAATAGCTGGGGCAACCTTTTCAGGCGTTTTACTGGTACCAAGGATGCTCAGTATTGCCGGATCCAAGTTCTCATCTACCTCTTCCACCTCCAGTTCTTCAAACTCCACTGGGTTTTCCTGGTCATCTGAAGAGAGAAAACAAATATTCATAATATAAACAGTTCTTAGACCATCGATAATTGTGGTTCATTGACCCAGCAACTTTTGATTATCTTTGTAAACAACCTGCTGATTATCTTGGTAATCAGGAGGACAGAATGTTTAAATTACCCAGAATGGAATGAACAAATGCTGATTATCTAACCAGCAGAGCTGTTATCAAGTATTTCACCACTCGTAGAGTGAACAGTTACTGATTATCTAACCAGCAGAGCTGCTAATCATGTGTTTAACCACTCATGGAGTGAATACTTACTGATTATCTAACCAGTAGAGTGGCTAATGATGTGTTTAACCAACCTTGGAGTGAACAGATGCTGATTATCTAACCAGCAGAGCTGTTATCAAGTATTTCACCACTCGTAGAGTGAACAGTTACTGATTATCTAACCAGTAGAGCTGCTAATGGTGTGTTTAACCAACTTTGGAGTGAACAGATGCTGATTATCTAACCAGCAGAGCTGCTAATCATGAGTTTAGCTACCATGGAGATGTCCAAGTCCTAAAATCAGACAACTGTTAAAACTGATACTTACTTAAGGATAACTGATCGAGGGCTCTCCCAGATTCTTGGGATTCAGAGATGGTCGATGGCCCCGCTCTTCCTGAGTCGGAGACGCTTCTTTCTTCGACCGATAAGCGGCTTCGTTTTTTCCACCGCTTGAGACGTTTTTCCAAACGTCTTATTTTTCTTTCTTCATCCTCTGATGACGATGAGTCTTCTGATGTTGAAGAATATCTTCTTTTACCCATTATTTCGAATAATTTTCGCGAATCGTTTAAACACTTCTAACCTGCTCAGCACAAAAAAGAATAATGACGCGAAAATGGCGGAAGCGTGGGCGTAATAGGGAGACCATAGAGGTTTCTTTTTCTTTATTTCTTTCAATATGTGGCCTGCTCCTCGCAGAAACGAGTATACTACAAATGTGATCTAGAGGACGAGACGTGCAGTATAATTATATACAACATCAAATATGTCACTCACCGCCCAGTGATATAATGAACTTTCAATCATCTGAGTGATTCAATCTTGAATTGAGAAATGAATTAATTTTTTATCCACGACTATTTGTATAATTCACTCATTATACGTCTGCCATAATAATACCCATTAACCACTCGTGAATAATGAGTTATTATTCACTGCTGTCAGATGCTTCATATATTTAGCTCTATATAATGTTCTTTAAATTGATATTTCTTTAGTATACTTAAGTTATTAAATATGGGTTATACCTTGTCAATCGAGGGTCAAATCTACTTTTATTACATCAATTGAAGCAATTTTCGTAAGTAATATCATAAGGGCATCTAATTTTTCCGAAAAGAATCGAAAAAACACGTTGCTAAGTTATATTTTGACAAGAAGCATGAGTGCGAGGATTTTTGCACCTGCACGAATGCTTTTTCAAAAAATATTACTTTGCAATGTGTTTTTTCGATTTTTTTCACAGGAAAAATTAGATGCCCGAATGGTATTTGACAAGACTATTTCCTGAGTGACAACTGTCAAGGTTTGCCGCGGGTAAACGCGAATAAACTGCTGACAGGTCCTGCCAAACAGTTTTTCCACCTAGAAACCATTTGTAATTCAAAATTGCGCGTTTCTGATTGGTGCAAATTACGACGAGGGAAATAGTCATTACAAAATATACAATGACCAGTTTTCCAAAAATTTCTAATGTGTCAACTTGACTTTTTTCACACTTGTAATGAAAGGGTCTTGTCACGGTCGACCAATGTTTAAATCTTCAAGAAATACATTCAGTAGTCGTGGATAAAGTATAGTAAATGCTAATTGCGTATAATGTATGTATTCACCTCGTGAATGATAGCTATCATTATACCATTGTTTAAACAATGATTATACGCTCGTTGCATAATATACTATACTATTGCCAAGGGAATAATGAGATTATAATTCACTGCTGTCAGATGCTTCATAGATTAAGCTTTTATATAATATTCTTTAAATTGACGTACCAACTAACAAATATTATACCTTGTCAATCGAGGGCCAAATCTACTTTTATTATCAATTAAAGCATTTTTCATAACAAAATATACAATGACCAGTTCTCCAAAAATTTCTCATGTTTCAACTTTTTCCACGTTTGTCATAGAAGGGTCTTGTCGCGGTCGCCAAATGTTAAAATCTTCAAGAAATATATTCAGTAGTAGTGGATGAAGTATAGTAAACTACTCACGTATAATGGCTGTCATTTACTTGATGATTTGGGTCACGAGCCGTAGGCGAGTGGCCGAAACGTCACCTCGTGAATAATAGTAATCATTATACGCTCGTTGCATAAAATACTATTAATTGATTTGAGCGTGAGCCGAACACAATAATTATTCTTCATTGTCTTCAGACAAATGTTTGAAAATATAGTGCACTTTCTTCGCATGATTGATTCTAATTTAAGTAAGTTGAAAACATTCATCTTCCTAATTTCAACTTTGATTTTCTATACCAGTACATTTTTTTTTCATTTTGAATTACCTATCGAAAATTTCAGAGTCCTTTACTCGAATGCATCAAAAGAAATTTGATGTTTTCTCCGTGAATAAATTTCCAGAAGTATTAAGAATTAACTACCTACCTATTTATAAACCTTTTATCCAATATCACTTCAATGCGAATTCTACTCAAATATTTCTCAAAGATGAAGAGAGCAACAGATGAAGAACAACCAACTAACAAGACTATAAAAGGTATTTTGAAATGATCTATATTCAGCTTATTTGTTCCGACTTTTTCCACATCTGTTTTTATGTCGTCGTATTTTGAAGAGATTCGTTCAACAAATCCGTGTTCTATTAAATGGATTATTCCAGTATTAATTGGGCCATATAAGGGATGTCCTCTTGGAAATGTTAAAGAACATCGGACACTGAAATAAGGGGGTTCAATTTTTTTCAACAGGTACGAACCATCTGTAGAAAGATACTTATGGCGATCTCGCTGAGCTATTTGGTCGGTTATAGGTGTTACAATCTCCTTCAAAAATAGTACGATTAATACATTTAGCATGTGATTTATAGCCTATAACTCTATTTTGACCGAAGTAAGGTAATACATAATAAGGTAAATAAGTAAGAGTAGTACATATTAAATAACCCTTCATAATTTCATCATTTGTCGGTATGATTTCGTTGAATTCTTTTCCTGTTAGAACATCATAAAGCTTGCCTTTATATATTGAATTGATCATAAAAGAAAAGAACAGAATCATGTACGTCAAGATAATTCCAGACCATTTTTTCAGATAAATTTTCTGAGACTGTTCCAGCATTAGGAGGCTGATTAAATAGCAGTAGTTCATTACTGTCGTGAATTTATTGTCATCATTTGAATGTTCTTTCATAGTAGAAAACAAAGATATCGCAAAAATACAGAGAAAAATCAAGGTCCAAATTTTCCAAGAAAATATTCGTGATGGGTTTATTCCAACAGGAAATTTTTCAGGCGCTTTTATGTAGAACGAAACGGAATCGAAAATGAAAACTTGAGTGAATATAGCGAATTGAGCGTTTTTTATGTGTTGATAACCGAACATCAAATCATGTTTATGATCTATTGAAAGATCTGGATATGAATTTCTTAAAGCAATGGATATACTGTAAGATGCACTGATTTTCAAATGTTTGAATAATATCTCCATCAATTCATACTCGATTCCTTTGAATGCCTTCAAATTCAAGGCACGTATAGTCCATCCTTTAGTTTCTGATATTTCGGTAAAAAGCGGTGTGATGTTCAATGCTTTTGTTTTATTCAGGTCTGCACATGTTCCTACGATTACTTTATTGAGATTAACTTGTCTTATATTCTTAGATCCAAAAGGAAAGTAAGTTGAAATAATCCCAGTTGACGTCTCAATGAAAATAGCTTCATTTATGTAAAATTTCTGGATGATTTTGGTTAAATTGTCAGGAATTCTGTTAGAAACAAATATGAATTTAGCTTTCTGAAAACATTTTCTCTTTAAAAACATGTTGATCAAGTAACCCTCTAGGGGTTTTCCTGAATTCAGGTCGAAGAGAAAGATATTCGGAAGATAGTTGAAAATCCACGCATCTATTTTGTCATTTGGTTGGCTCTCCATATCGAAATGATTCATTATAATTATTTGCATGTCTAAATTGAAAGATCCTTTCACCTGAACTATTGGAGTGAAATGTTCGTCTTCATCAAGAAATATCAAATTTGCGAGGCAGAGTAAAATTTCTGGAAATATTCGTGACTTATTTGGTGCTAACAACATGTTTCTCTATTCCTTGTCTACTGAATATCGAAGGGTAATTTCTCAAATGTATCTAGGATCAAATTATAGTGAATAATATATCTCTACCAATTCAACCTAATACATTGATTGAATGTCTCCCATGAAAGAGCCTGTACGAAGACAAGGCTCAAAATTCCAACTAGAATAACAAATTTGTTGACCTACACTGACCGGCAAAATAATCGATCCACTCAAAAATCGATGAAGTTTGTTAATTCATAAATATGTTTTTCATGTCCGATTCAAATGAATTTTTTTTCAATTGTAGGTCATCCTTAATCAATTACCAGTTTTGAGTTACAAGAAGACTCGGCGTACGTCAATTTACACAGGTTGAAACAAAATTTGTTTTTCATACATAATCATAGCTCAATTTTTGTTAAAGATACAGGGTTTTCAGTAAAACATTAAATTTCGCTAAGGCTACAACAGTACTTCAACAAATTCAACCTTAAATTCTGACCTAATGAAAACAAACTGAAAACAAAGTCAAAAACATAATGTGTTTTCCGCCCAGACGCAGATAACAGGTGCAATTCGTCTCGGCATGTCCTCATTAAGGTTTTGAATCAATTAGAGCATCACTGAGCTGCTGCAAATTTTCAGGAGTTGGTACGCGAGATCGAATTTTCCTCCCAAGAGCATCCAAACATGCCCAATTGGGTTCAAATCTGGTCTTAGAGCAGGCCAGTTGAATGCTTGGATCAACCTCTGCAAAATACTCCCTGGCAATCCTAGCCACATGCGGTTGATGCGGTTGATGCGGGTATTATAAAGCATTAACACGAAATCGTCTCCAATAAACAGTGCATACCGAACAATTTTTATGTTTTCACTCAGTTTTCAGTTTATTTTCATAACGTTCGGATTTAAGGTTGAATCTGTGAAAGTACTTTCATAGTCATAGCGAAATTGTGGAGTTGCTCTGAAAACCCTTGCACCTGTTATCTGCGTCTGAGCGGAAAACACGTTATGTTTTGACTTTGTTTTCAGTTTGTTTTCATTAGGTCAGAATTTTAGGTTGAATTTGTTGAAGTACTGTTGTAGCCTTAGCGAAATTTAATGTTTACTGAAAACCGTGTATCTTTAACTAATTGAGCTATTGTTATGAATGAAGAATTAAGTTGTCAAAAGAAGATGTGTCTTGATGATGAAATAAGAAATCACACGGTGGAATAACTGAAACACACCAGGGATGGAGTTGGGGTAAAAAAACAGATTTTGTTTCACCCTGTATAAAATGACGTACGCCAACCAATATTAAACTCATACTTCGGAACTAATCCCGTCAACGCACAAAGAACATGCATGGTGATAATAATAATAATAATAGGTCTTTATTTCAGAACATTCCAGTTACATGCCAAGAAAAGAAATGAAATAGTGTCAAAACCAATATCAAACAGAGCATCCATAGATAGCTATTTCGCCCTATTTGGGGCTCTTCAGCATGGAGGAGCCCCGTCTGAAAGGCATTCAAGGTTCCCTTATTTGAAGAAATGTCGCCTATTTCTGAGTATAAACAGAAAAAAAACGCCACCTCCTGGGATCCTTACGAACACTTACCTCCGATGCATGAACCTTCAACGAAGGACTTAATCCACATAGTTAGACTACCACCAGTTTGTATGAAAAACGGATAAACATCTCGCTACTTCGTTCAAGGTTCATGCATCGGAGATAGGTGTTCGTAAGGATCCCAGGAGGTGGCGTTTTTTTCTGTTTATACTCAGAAATAGGCGACATTTCTTCAAATAAGGGAACCTAGAATGCTTTTCAGACGGAGCTCCTCCATACTGAAGAGCCCCAAATAGGGCGAAATAGCTATCTATGGATGCTCTGTTTGATATTACCACCATGCATGTTCTTTGTGCGTTGACGGGATTAGTTCCGAAGTATGAGTTTTAATATTGGTTGATTTCAATCAATTAATATTATTATCTGCTTAATTGTTTATATTATAATTGCGTTACTCTCAGACGCGTGAATTTTTATTTTTGTATCTTTTATGTTAATAAAAACCTAACCTAAGCTAATCAAACCTAACCTAGCTGCTTACGAAATGCAATTTGAACAATCTTTATTTTTATGTTAATTTATTTCTTATTGTTCCCACGCAAACATTAGAACGAGATTTTGATCTTTTTCTGTGAATTAAGATAAAAAATACCCAAAATAATCTAAAGGGTTTTTCAAGAATAAATAGAATACAGGGTGACCCGGGAAGAATGCGACAAACGGAAACCATGAATCAAGGACATCGAGGAGGACTCGCAACAAGAGGTTTTAATCGTTTGAGTGCCTTCGTTTGGGATATACAGGGTGATATTCATTTTATGGCTGAAATTTCAAAGTTGAATAACTTTTGAACTATTGGACCGAATGATTTCAAATTCGCAAGTTTTGTCACCCTTTACGATTGCCATTTTTCAATATTTCAAAAATTGAAGAAATCAGATCCGGACTAGCAAAATTTTGGACTTTTTCTATTTTCATGAGTATTGGAACACCCTGTACGTGAACATTATGTTTTTATCACATTTTCGTAACCACAAAGAATTAATTATTGATAAAAATTCAAAATTTCTGCTTGGCACGGTCATACAGGGTGATCAAGAAGTGAGCAAAAAACATTACCTCATGAGTGAAATTTCAAAGTTCAATAACTCTTGAATTATTGGACCGAATTATTTCAAATTTGCAAGTTTTGTCACCCTTTACGATTGCCATCTTTCAATATTTTAGAAATTGAATAAATCAGATCCGGACTAGCAAAATTTTGGACTTTTTCTATTTTCATGAATATTGGAACACCCTGTACGTGAACATTATATTTTTTTTTCATTTTCGTAACCGCAAAGAATCAATTAATGAGAAAATTCAAAATCTCTGCTTGGCATGGTCATACAGGGTGATCAAGAAGTGAGCAAAAAACGTTACCTCATGGTGAAATCAAACGATTAAAACCTCTTGATGAGAGTCCTCCCTAATGTACTTGATTCATGGTATCCTTTTGTGGCATTCTTCCCGGGACACCCTGTATAGATGACACACTGAATTATTCTGGGTGTTTTGCATTTAAAAAGTCTGATGTAGTTTTGCATTTAAAAAGTGATGTAGTCTGATGTAGCATTTATCAAAATGGCTTCGTACACGATAGAAAAATGCGTTAAATTTGTTTAATGTTTTATTATTGTCATCAAAATAGTCACATGACATATCAATAAGCAATTTGTTGAATTATTTTTGAAATACAGCGTTTTGTGAAATTGTTTTGAGAAAATTAGGTGTAGTTATTAGTAGGTACACATAATTGTCCATCTGAAATCACTATAAATTACAAGGTGGAAGACAGGTTCCTACTCACCTGTCGCCCGGTGAAATACCACCACATCAGTCGTATTAGCTCCTTAATAATGCCATTATCAGTGCATGTTTCCGAGCTTGACTGGTGGGCCGGTTCCCAAGAGTAGGAAGTGACGACCTCTTTAAAGAGAGAAATACGTGGCTTTTTAAATACAAGAAAAAATCATGATGTCGTCTTCTGGCATAAAATATTCCGGAAGTAAACTCGTCTCCCAGTCGGATTTCCGGGGGGGACTATCCCGGGAGATACAACATGGAGAATCAACTAGAACTGAGGCCGCAAACACCTATTGTGACAACACCAATGAAGACAATACCACCAGGCAACTACTTATAGAGTTTTGCAACATAAGGGGAATAGGACATAATAATATTAATGTCAGTTGCGTCCATCAACATTTGCAATCAATTAAACCCCATATCCTTGCATTATCTGAAACTCAAATCAGTCCAAAATCCGACTCCACATACCTTTTATGTCCTGGGTACGATTTGCATTCCAAGTTTAGATTCAAAGGAGGGGTTGTGTATACATTCGAGCAGACGTTGCTTGTCAACGTGAAGAATCTTTGGAAATAGAAGAAGTGGATGCAATGTGGCTTAGGACCATTGTCCACAACAAAACTAGATTTATATGCGCCCTGTATCGCTCACCAAATAGTGAACGACCCAGCCAATTGTTTCAGTACTTGTCAGATAAGGTCGACTGGATCCAGGTCAACTATCCATCTTCAGAGATCGTAATACTTGGCGATTTTAATGTCCATAATTCAAATTGGCTAGCTCACTCTAACAAAACTGACGAAGCTGGAAGACAAGCCGAAGCGTTCGCAATCAGCTGCAATTTAACGCAGCTTGTAGATTGTCCTACAAGAGTTCCCACTAATCCTATGGATTTCAGAAATACGCTTGACTTGTACCTGACTTCGGAACCCGACAGCTATGTTATTAATTCAAACGGCCTCTCGGTAACTCAGACCACGTTCTAATATCCGTCTCATGTCCTTTGACTGCCGAAAAACTCTTGCAGCCGAAAAATCGTCGCCTAGTTTGGCACTACAACAAGGCCAAGTGGGATGAATTGAGAGAGTTTTACGCGGAATATCCATGGCACGCCACCTGCTTCAATATTGAAGATGTCAGCCAGTGTGCAGAGGCTGTCACTGAGGTGATTCTTTTGGGTATGGAACTTTACATCCCACACAACACCAAGAAACCTCCATCTGCAAAGCCATGGTTTAACAAAGATTGTAAGCGAGCCTGCGTCAATAAAAATAAAGCCTTCCGCGAATGGTGCTCAAACCCGACAGACGAGAAGAGGGCAGCGTATATACTTGATAGGAACAACTGCAATCTAACTATTCAAGCCGCAAAACAAGTATTTAACAACACAGTAACAAAAAAGCTTCTAGATTGCCCAAGTGGTTCGCGCCCCTTTTGGTCACTCGCTAAGGTGATTAGCAATAATTTTTGCCATTCGACTTTTCCACCACTTCTTAAAGACGACGGTGCTCTGGCAACTAGCTCCAAAGAAAAGGCTGACCTTTTTGCAGCTATATTTGCCAAAAATTCTACTCTAGAAGCAGGCCAGAAAGAACCCCCCAATATTCCCAAGGTTCAGGCTTCGACGCCTGAAGTTAAATTCCGTACAAAGAGCATCTGCGGAATCCTGAAACAGCTGAACAGCAGAAAGTCAACAGGACCCGATGGAATACCAGCTATTGTTCTGAAAAAGTGCGCACCCGAGCTCGCACCTCTGTTGTGTCGGCTGTTTAAGCTGTCCTACGAGCAGAAAACTTTCCCAAACATCTGGAAGGTTGCTAGAGTTCAGCCAATACCAAAAAGGGGAAAAAGTGCATGCCTCGAAATTATCGTCCGATATCTTTACTACCCATTTTGTCCAAAGTAATAGAGACTGCTATTTTGCAGATAGTAAAACACCTAGAGGAAAACAATCTCATTAGCGACAATCAATACGGTTTTCGGCGCTGTCGTTCAACGGGTGACTTGCTCACCTATGTCACTCATCTTTGGACAAACGCTATAGAAAAGCATGGGGAATCAATTGCAGTTGCCCTAGGGCCTAGACATATCCAAGGCCTTCGATCGTGTATGGCACAGAGCATTACTATCTAAGCTTCCATCTTACGGTCTCCCGGAAGGACTTTGCAGCTGGCTCGGAAGTTTCCTCCACGAAAGACAACTTTGCGTTGTGGTCGATGGTGCGGAGTCTGCACTACAATGGGGTTTTGACAATCTGGTTGAATTCAATGCCTCTAAGACCCAGGCTACTCTGCTCACAAGAAAAACATCGACAGTTGCACCCCAACTAATAATGGACAATAAAACAATAAAACCAACCAATGGACTCAAGCTTCTAGGGGTCAATATCAGTCCAAATGCAACCTGGCATGAGCACGTCTGCTCAGTTGCCAAGTCAGCTGCACAGAAGCTTAGCTATCTATTTCGTGCGAGGAAATTGTTCACTCCAAAGCAGCTTTTATTACTTTACAAGGCTCAAGTGCGTCCAGCTATGGAATATTGCTCTCATGTTTGGGGTTCAGCTCCTAAGCACTCGTTACTCCTACTTGATTCCATTCAAAAAAGAGCAGTGTGCCTAATAGACGATCCAATGTTAACTGCCAACCTTCATAGTCTCGATCACCGTAGGAAGGTTGGAGACTTATGCCTTTTTTACAGATACTACCACGGAAGGTGTTCTGCTGCCATTGCCTCCATGATTCCACCAGGGGCTCAATTTGATCGACAAACAAGGCTAGCCGATAATAGTCACCAGTATGCCGTGCATCTTTCTACAGCTAGGACATCGGTGTATCAGAAGGCTTTTCTTTACCGAACTGCAAGGCTATGGAATACCCTACCTCAAGATGTATTCCCCCTTGGTTACAACTTACAGCAGTTTAAGACACGCACAAACCGATTTCTTCTAAATTCATCTCGGGGCGCTTGAAAGGGCGTTATAAGCTCAGTCTTTTCCCGAGAGATGCGTATAAAAAATAAATAAATAAATACAATAAATAGTTCTTGAGAATGAATACAAATTATGTTTTTTATCTATTCTCGAAGAATAGAAATTTAAATTTCGTAACTTCTATCGATTATGAATTCGATGCGAATTCTGCTGAGATATTTTTCAAACATGAAGAAAGCAGCGGCTAAAATACAACCATCAACCAAATTATAATAGGCATTTCAAAATGTTCTACATTCAGCTCGCTCAATTTCAGTTTTTCTGCATCTGTTGTTATATCGTCGTATTTAGAAAAGATTCGTTCAACGAATCCGTGTTCTATTAAATGGATTACTCCCAAATTTATCGGACCATATAAAGCATGTCCTCTTGGAAATGATAATGCACATCGAACACTGAAAAAAGGAGGTTCAATTTTTTTCAAAATGTACGACCCATCTGTTGAAAGGTACTTATGTCGTTCTCGCCGAGCCAATTGGTCCATTATATATCCCCTTGAAAAATAGTACGATTAATACACTCAGTTACTTGTTTATACATTACTAACTGACCCGTGCCCACTCCGTTGGGCATAATGTTAATAATCCTTTATTAGTACAGAGTGTTATGTTTTGATTTCTAACTGCCAAAAAGAAGGTTTATACGCAGGTATAGTTTGTATTTGCATGTCAATACAAAATTGGAAAGTAACTCTGTCCGAAAAAAAAACATTGAGGGATTTGCGATAAACGAATTCCAGGAGGACCAAGTCGCGGGTAAAGTTAGTTTGGTAATGGTAATTTTAATTGTTCAAAACTTCTCTGTAAACTATATTGAATATAATGTTATCATTTGGTAGCAAAATATATTGTCTATCAGGAGTTCTAACCCGAGATAAGCCAACATGTAACTGCCAATGGGAAAAACACGGCTTTCTCAGGTGTATCCTCAATACTACACACCGTATCAATAGACTTATATGGTTTGACCCGACCGGGAATTTTCTCTAAAATGAGTTTATTTATCTCATTCACTGTATCGTTTCTGGGTGACAATATTTCTCTAGAACAAAGCCAATGATAATCTCTCTCCAATAAATTTTCAAGACAGGGATATATTGCATCAGTAAGATGTTCCAACCTGTGCAATATGTATCCTAATGTCCCGTCAAGTTTAACTAACGTCATTGCTGTTGGTGTTAAAAGAGACAATTTTTCCTTCGCTAAGATTTAGTAGTAGTTTACGCGGAAAGTCGTCATCGTCGTTGTCGCTCAAATGGGCTCTTATGTTTGTTCGTAAATTGAGAGATGCAACCGAACTCTGTAAGTGAGATGATTTTAGGAATGCTCTGATGATATCGGCGCGTGTTCCTTTTGTTACTACAGGCAGTGTTTGCCGAAAATCGCCCGCAAAAACAAAAGTAACGCCACCCATTACAGCATCAGAGTTTCTGAGGTCTTCGATAGTACATTCGTCCCATATAATCAAAGATGTTTCTCGTAAAAGTTTCCCGAGTGGCCCATTTTTACGTATGGAACAAACTGACTGTTGCTCTAGTTAAACTGTCAGAGGTAGCTTAAAGGTGGAGTGTGCTGTTTTCCCATCATTTAACAGAGTAGCGGCAATTCCCGAAGAGGCAACGGCTAGTCCATTTCTCGCGGATTGTCTTACTTTTGCCAATACCAAATTTGCAAGAAACGTTTTGCCAGTGCCTTCCGGGGCGTCAAGAAAGAAAGTTAAACCTCTGTTATTAAGCACACTGTAAATTTTGTGCATCAAAAGCTTGTCTCTGGTCTTCGACTAATTTCGGTACATTTTCATTAATAAAAACTGACAACTCATTGGTATCGTACGAACGTATCAGTAGTATGTGCTATTCTGTTTCGAAAAATTCAATTCCGTAGACGTCAGCTGCGTAAGGAGCCGACCACGCGACCACAGGTCCACAGGGCACAGATAACGCGACTGAGCTGCGCTCAGATGTAAAACGCCACGCCCCCTTCTCCCGAAGCGAGCACGAACGCGAACCGAATTAAACCGAAGCCATCGCGCCCTTCCGCTGCTTTGGCCTTCATACGTTTTTTATCCGATTCACTTTGCAAAACGGACTACCACGTGAAGGCCTTCTTATTTTTTGGTGTTTTATATAGCCTATGGCACTCACGAATAATGGGGCTTTCTATTGGTGAAAGAATTTTTGAAATCGGTTTAGTAGATCCCGAGATTAGCCCTTACAATTTACAAATATACAAACACACAAACTTTACCTCTTTATAATATTATGTATAGATAAGACCATGTTCAGGTAGGGAATACCTGATATAAATTGGTAAGGTGATAGAAAAACATATTGAATGATACTTCAAAATTTCTTCGTTTGTCGGTGTTACTTCGTTGCATTCTCTTCCTGTTAAAACATCATAAAGCTTTCCTTTATAAATTGAATTAATCATGAAACTGAAATAAAGAGTAGTGTACAACAAAATTATTCCAGAAAAATACTTCAAATAAATTTTCTTAGGCTGATCCAGCATCAGTAAGATGATCAAATAGCAGTAATTCACTACTGTGATAAATTTCTTGTTATCATCTAAATATTCTTTGATAGAAGATATCAAGGATATTATTAATATGCAGAGGAAAATCAAGGTACAAATTTTCCAAGAAAATATTCTTGATGGATTTATACCTACAGATACCTTCCCGGGCGCTTTTATGTAGAACGAGACTGCATCGAGAATGAAAGGTTGTGTAAATATCACTAAATTGGCATGTTTCAGCTGTTGATAACCGTACATAATATCATATCAATGTTCTGTCAAAAAATCCGAATATGGATTTCTATTCGAAGATGATTTGAAGTAAGATGGAACTATTTTCAAATGTTTGAATAATATCTCCATCAATTCATACTCAATTCCATCCTTCAGTTTCTGATATTTTGGTAAAAAGCGGTGTGATGTTTAATGTTTTTTCGTTATTTAGGTCTCTACAAGTTCCAACAGTTATTTTAGTGAGATTAACATTTCTTATATTCTTAGATTTGAAAGGAAAGTACGTTGAAATGATCCCAGTTGACTTCTCAAGAAAAATAGCTTCGTTTATGTAGTATTTCTGGATTACTTTTGTTAAATCACCAGGAATACTGCCAGAAACAAATATGAATTTTGACCTCCGATGGAGTTTTCTCCAAGTGAACAAGTGTAATAAAAATTTGTCAATGGATTTCACTGAACTCAGGTCGAAAAGAAAAATATTCGGGGTGTGTTCGAATTTCCACGCATCTTTTCCATATGCTCTGGTGTGGATACCGAACCAGCCAAGCCTACATTTGCATGTCTAGATCGAAAGGTCCTTTCACTTGAACTAATGGAATGAAATGTTTGTCTTCATCTAGAAATATCAAATTGTGAGACACAGTAAAATTTCTGGAGTGATTCGTCGCTTTGGTGGTAATTACATGTTATGTTGCCCTATTTTTTTCCTACTAAATATTGAGTAATTTTCTCAAATGTATGTACCGATTTATCGTAAATAATACATTTCTACCTAATCTAGCTAAGCATTTCCTGCTTCAATGTGATTCATAAATGAACCACGACGAAAAAGCTCGAATTAATAATAATAATGATAATAAGAATAAGAGCAATACTTCAATCTGCGTCAGATATACGCTGGGAAAATATCGAGAGCTTGCACTTCAGATCGAAAGGCAGTGGGGAATGTCTAGTACCAGAACCATTCCCATTCTCATATCAACCACAGGAATTATTCCTAAGAACCTCAAGTCCAACCTAAAGGAGCTAGATTTGGATGAAAACCTTTACAAAATAATGCAAAAAGCAGTACTTCTCGGTACTGCTAGAACGGTAAGGAAGTTTGTAGGTCACGATGGATATGTTGGGACTGGGTGACGATCTGCTCGACCCCGAGGTTTAATCAGGTCTCAATCTGCCTACTCCTGATTAACCCGGGATAATATCAAAACCATTCTCTAGCTAGGCCTCAATCTGCCTACTCCTAGTTAGATGGGTATAAAATAGACCAGTGAAAAACATGAACAAATATATAAGAAAAACACAATATAAAAACAAATATTACACTACTCTATCTGCTCTCTGAATGTATTTCGACAAAACACGAACTTTACACATTTAAGGAAGTCGGCTCCTAGCGCTGTCCAGTCCGCGGAGCCATCTTTCCGCTGCTGTCCGTAGTGTTGACACCCTAGTGGTGTACTGGTACTTGTGGCGCTCTCTGTTGGGGGGTAGCATTAACATGGTTGGCAGCGCCACCATGACCGTAACGCAGTGATCTGTAATCTGTTGTGGGAACAGATTAATCCCCACAGATACCAGGAACAACCATGGAGGGAAATATTGTAAGACCGACTACCAGGACATCAACCGAGAAATCCAGGACCAAGCAACGAAGGACGAACAACCCAGGGCCCAGGATAAGAAGAACACCGAAGACCTCAGAGCTCAATCCCCCTGATACTTGCTATCCGGGATGAGTGAATGTTCCCCTTAGTAGGGAGTGTGATAGCCGATCGCTAGGGGGTGTGAAAAATCACCTCCTTTCTACGCTAATAGGCTCAAGTCGATAATAATATTTATTCACCATAAAAAATCTACATTATAAATCTAAAACACAGCAACGTGTATAAAATGAATAAATAAAGGGTTTTCCAATAAGAGGTTTTATTTTGAATAGCCGGCTATTTCGGTAGATGTCACGTTTGAAGCTGTCATTTTTTAACATTTGACAAGTAGAAACTACGCCATTAATAAAAATGGAACGATACACGCTTCAAGAACGCATTGAAATTATTAAAATCCATACTAATATTATAAATGCGAAAGTAACTCTGTCTGTCTGTCTGTCTGTCTGTTACTCTTTCACGCCTAAACGGCTGAACGGATTTTGATGAAATTTGGTATGGTGATAGATGATAACCTAGAAATGGTCATAGGCTATAAATAATCACGCCATCGTTCTTAGGGGGTAGGCAGTAGGCAGTTAACTAAATTGAGTTAGTGATTTTTAGTCGTTTTTGTTGGGACTTTTGCTCTTTCACGCCTAAACGGCTGAACGGATTTTGATGAAATTTGGTATGGTGATAGATGATAACCTAAAAATGGTCATAGGTTATAAATAATCACGCCATCGTTCTTAGGGGGTAGACAGTAGGCAGTTAACTAAATTGAGTTAGTGATTTTTAGTCGTTTTTGTTGGGACTTTTGCTCTTTCACGCCTAAACGGCTGAACGGATTTTGATGAAATTTGGTATGGTGATAGATGATAACCTAGAAATGGTCATAGGTTATAAATAATCACGCCATCGTTCTTAGGGGGTAGACAGTAGGCAGTTAACTAAATTGAGTTAGTGATTTTTAGTCGTTTTTGTTGGGACTTTTGCTCTTTCACGCCTAAACGGCTGAACGGATTTTGATGAAATTTGGTATGGTGATAGATGATAACCTAGAAATGGTCATAGGCTATAAATAATCACGCCATCGTTCTTAGGGGGTAGGCAGTAGGCAGATAACTAAATTGAGTTAGTGATTTTTAGTCGTTTTTGTTGGGACTTTTGCTCTTTCACGTCTAAACGGCTGAACAGATTTTGATGAAATTTAGTAAGGTAATAGATGGTTACCTAAAAACGGATATAAGATCAAAATGATCACGTAATCGTACTTAGGGGGTAGAAAGAAGGCAGAAAACTGAATTGAGTCAGTGATTTTTTGTTGTTTTTGCTGGGAGTTTTGCTCTATAATGCTTAAACGGCTGAACGGATTTTGATGAAATTTGGTATGGTGATAGATGATAACCTAGAAATGGTCATAGGTTATAAATAATCACGCCATCGTTCTTAGGGGGTAGACAGTAGGCAGTTAACTAAATTGAGTTAGTGATTTTTAGTCGTTTTTGTTGGGACTTTTGCTCTTTCACGCCTAAACGGCTGAACGGATTTTGATGAAATTTGGTATGGTGATAGATGATAACCTAGAAATGGTCATAGGCTATAAATAATCACGCCATCGTTCTTAGGGGGTAGGCAGTAGGCAGATAACTAAATTGAGTTAGTGATTTTTAGTCGTTTTTGTTGGGACTTTTGCTCTTTCACGTCTAAACGGCTGAACAGATTTTGATGAAATTTAGTAAGGTAATAGATGGTTACCTAAAAACGGATATAAGATCAAAATGATCACGTAATCGTACTTAGGGGGTAGAAAGAAGGCAGAAAACTGAATTGAGTCAGTGATTTTTTTTGTTGTTTTTGCTGGGAGTTTTGCTCTATAATGCTTAAACGGCTGAACGGATTTTGATGAAATTTGGTATGGTGATAGATGATAACCTAGAAATGGTCATAGGTTATAAATAATCACGCCATCGTTCTTAGGGGGTAGACAGTAGGCAGTTAACTAAATTGAGTTAGTGATTTTTAGTCGTTTTTGTTGGGACTTTTGCTCTTTCACGCCTAAACGGCTGAACGGATTTTGATGAAATTTGGTATGGTGATAGATGATAACCTAGAAATGGTCATAGGCTATAAATAATCACGCCATCGTTCTTAGGGGGTAGGCAGTAGGCAGATAACTAAATTGAGTTAGTGATTTTTAGTCGTTTTTGTTGGGACTTTTGCTCTTTCACGTCTAAACGGCTGAACAGATTTTGATGAAATTTAGTAAGGTAATAGATGGTTACCTAAAAACGGATATAAGATCAAAATGATCACGTAATCGTACTTAGGGGGTAGAAAGAAGGCAGAAAACTGAATTGAGTCAGTGATTTTTTTGTTGTTTTGCTGGGAGTTTTGCTCTATAATGCTTAAACGGCTGAACGGATTTTGATGAAATTTGGTATGGTGATAGATGATAACCTAGAAATGGTCATAGGCTATAAATAATCACGCCATCGTTCTTAGGGGGTAGGCAGTAGGCAGATAACTAAATTGAGTTAGTGATTTTTAGTCGTTTTTGTTGGGACTTTTGCTCTTTCACGCCTAAACGGCTGAACGGATTTTGATTAAATTTGGCAAGGTGATAGATGATAACCTAGAAATGGTCATAGGCTATAAATAATCACGCTATCGTTCTTAAGGGGTAGGCAGTAGGCAGATAACTAAATTGAGTAAGTGATTTTTAGTCGTTTTTGTTGGGACTTTTGCTCTTTCACGTCTAAACGGCTGAACAGATTTTGATGAAATTTAGTAAGGTAATAGATGGTTACCTAAAAACGGATATAAGATCAAAATGATCACGTCATCGTACTTAGGGGGTAGGAAGTAGGCAGAAAACTGAATTGAGTTAGTGATTTTTTTGTGGTTTTTGCTGGGAGTTTTGCTCTATAATGCATAAACGGCTGAACGGATTTTGATGAAATTTGGTATGGTGATAGATGATAACCTAGAAATGGTCATAGGCTATAAATAATCACGCCATCGTTCTTAGGGGGTAGGCAGTAGGCAGATAACTAAATTGAGTTAGTGATTTTTAGTCGTTTTTGTTGGGACTTTTGCTCTTTCACGCTTAAACGGCTGAACGGATTTTGATTAAATTTGGTATGGTGATCGATGATAACCTAGAAATGGTCATAGGCTATAAATAATCACGCCATCGTTCTTAGGGGGTAGGCAGTAGGCAGATAACTAAATTGAGTTAGTGATTTTTAGTCGTTTTTGTTGGGACTTTTGCTCTTTCACGTCTAAACGGCTGAACAGATTTTGATGAATTTAGTAAGGTAATAGATGGTTACCTAAAAACGGATATAAGATCAAAATGATCATGTCATCGTACTTAGGGGGTAGGAAGTAGGCAGAAAACTGAATTGAGTTAGTGATTTTTTTATGGTTTTTGCTGGGAGTTTTGCTCTATCATGCCTAAACGGCTAAACAGATTTTGATGAAATTTGGTATGGTGATAGATGATAACCTAGAAATGGTCATAGGCTATAAATAATCACGCCATCGTTCTTAGGGGGTAGGCAGTAGGCAGATAACTAAATTGAGTTAGTGATTTTTAGTCGTTTTTGTTGGGACTTTTGCTCTTTCACGCTTAAACGGCTGAACGGATTTTGATTAAATTTGGTATGGTGATAGATGATAACCTAGAAATGGTCATAGGCTATAAATAATCACGCCATCGTTCTTAGGGGGTAGGCAGTAGGCAGATAACTAAATTGAGTTAGTGATTTTTAGTCGTTTTTGTTGGGACTTTTGCTCTTTCACGTCTAAACGGCTGAACAGATTTTGATGAATTTAGTAAGGTAATAGATGGTTACCTAAAAACGGATATAAGATCAAAATGATCATGTCATCGTACTTAGGGGGTAGGAAGTAGGCAGAAAACTGAATTGAGTTAGTGATTTTTTTATGGTTTTTGCTGGGAGTTTTGCTCTATCATGCCTAAACGGCTAAACGGATTTTGATGAAATTTGGTATGGTGATAGATGATAACCTAGAAATGGTCATAGGCTATAAATAATCACGCCATCGTTCTTAGGGGGTAGGCAGTAGGCAGATAACTAAATTGAGTTAGTGATTTTTAGTCGTTTTTGTTGGGACTTTTGCTCTTTCACGCTTAAACGGCTGAACGGATTTTGATTAAATTTGGTATGGTGATAGATGATAACCTAGAAATGGTCATAGGCTATAAATAATCACGCCATCGTTCTTAGGGGGTAGGCAGTAGGCAGATAACTAAATTGAGTTAGTGATTTTTAGTCGTTTTTGTTGGGACTTTTGCTCTTTCACGTCTAAACGGCTGAACAGATTTTGATGAATTTAGTAAGGTAATAGATGGTTACCTAAAAACGGATATAAGATCAAAATGATCACGTCATCGTACTTAGGGGGTAGGAAGTAGGCAGAAAACTGAATTGAGTTAGTGATTTTTTTGTGGTTTTTGCTGGGAGTTTTGCTCTATAATGCCTAAAAGGCTGAACGGATTTTGATGAAATTTGGTATGGTGATAGATGATAACCTAGAAAAGGATATGGGCTATTAATATTCATGCTATCGTACCTAAGGCGTAGGCGGTAGGCAGAAAACTAATTAAGTTAGTGATTTTTAATCGTTTGTTTTAAAATTTTACCTCATTCACGCCTTAACGTCTGAACGAGTCATTATGTAGCTTAGGATGCTTTTGAACAAATTTTGAAGTGAAGTTGAGGACTGGAACACGATAGTGGGACATTGTTGCAGGAGGACTTACAGCCGGGAGAAAACAAAAAAACTTATGCGGACGAAGTCGCGGGTAAAAGCTAGTTCACTATAAAAATGGTGAAAATTTGGCAGAGACGGTTCGTAGAACTCAAACATTTTTGGGTCGTCGTGAAGCACCTTGTCGAACCGCAATAAAGAAATTGGTGGAAAAATTCGAGCTATTTGGACAAGTTAGTGATGTGAAGAATAAAACCCGTGCACGTAGCTCAAGAACAGCTGAGAATATTGCTGTTGTAGCCGAAAGTGTTGAAGAAAACCCAGGTTTGTCCATTTCTTGTCGTTCTTTGGAATTAGGCATTCCACAAACGTCATTACACCATATTTTGCATAAAGATTTGGGTCTTAAGGCTTATAGAGTTCAGTTATAACACAAGAACTCAAGCCGACTGATCATTAACAACGTCGTGTCTTTGCTGATTGGGTAGTTGAAATGCATGAAAATGATCCGGAATTCTACCGAAAAATCATTTTGAGTGATAAGGCCCATTTCCACCTCGGTGGCTTCGTCAACAAGCAAAATTGTCCCATCTGGGGCTCGGAAAACCCAAGAGTTATTGTTGAAACGCCTCTCTATCCTCTACGTGTGACTGATTGGTGCGGTTTATGGTCAGGCGGAGTCAGTGGACCTTACTTTTTCGAAAATGAGGCTGGAGCAACAGTTACGGTGAATGGATTGCGTTATCGAGAGATGATTAATGGATTTTTATGGCCGAAATTGGATAGTATTGATCTGGACAACTTTACTTTCAACAAGACGGCGCTACGTGCCACACAAGCAACGAAACCATAAGTACCTTTCAAGATATGGATCGTACTTGTTGAAAAAATTGAACCTCCTTTTTCCATTGTCCGATGTTCTTTAACTCTCCCAAGAGGACACCCCTTATATGGCCCAATAAATACTGGAATAATCCATTTAATGGAACACGGATTCGTTGAACGAATCTCTTTTAAATACGACGGCATATCAAAAACAGATGCAGAGAAAATTGAAAGAAATAAGCTGAATATAGATGATTTCAAAAAACCGTTAATAATTTGGATAATTGGTTGTTTTGTATCTGCTGCAATCTTTATCTATGAGAAATATCTGAGTAGACGTTATTTTGGATAGAAGGTTTATAATTCAGTAGTTATTGCTAGTTACTTTTATAATGCACTTTCTTTACAAACGCGTTTCTTCAACTCAGCACTTGATTTTGAAAAGAGAAAATTAAAAAAAACTTGATAGAAACAGTACAGAATTCTGTTTTCGAAGAATACACATACTTCGCCTGTTGCATTCGAAATTCGACTATACAGGCTGTCCTGGAAATGGGAAATCTCTCGGATTCAGATAGAACATAAGAAATGAAGATGACAAGTTCCCATAATTTTTTTTCCTAGCGGCCCTTCCTACGAAGATACGACCTCCTAAATGAAGCCACTGGAAATCTATTTTAGTGGAATAAGTTTCAAACTACTCTATATAATTTGATGAAAATTTGATATGATCAATAGTACCTATTAAGGACTTCTTGAATCACCCCACTCATATTTCAATTAGCTTGTTTAGTTCACCAGGGGCGGACTGGGTTGTACATTTTAATGCTTACATTTTTAACACCCTGTATGATAAGGTGCTAAAAAAAACAAATTTGGATACCTTGAACATTAAGCTGAAGAAAAGGTACTCTTGTTCAGTGTCGATAAAATGAACCGTTTTCGAAAAAAAAATTATGAAAGAAGTAACTAATTGAAATTTATTCTACTAAAATGAATTTCCAGTGGCGTCATTTTGGAGGTCGTATCTTCGTAGGGAGGGCCGCTAGGAAAAAAATTATGGGAACTTGTCATCTTATTTTTTTATGTTGTATCTGTATCCGAGAGATTTTCCGGGACACCCTAGTTTCGTGGCATATGGAGAGTAACGATACCAAAATAAATTGCATCTATTATAGTATACTAATAATTCATTGCACATCAGTCAGCGCAAAATAAAAAAATTGCAAGGTAATCGTATTTATGGTGAGTACTTATCTTCTTTTATTTATTTATTAATTCATCATAGTAATTGATGTTCAAAGAACCATAAGGGTCTTAAATTCTTAAATAGTAAACTTTATCTGTTTATAAATACAAAACTTCAATAAAAAATTTAGGAAAAGCCTGAGTAGGAGCTTTGAGCACTCGTTCATTGGTGGAGCAATAAGACTATTACCTCAAAATTTTAAAAGAGATTTGAGATGGATACCAAATATATAAATGCAGAATCTCAGCACAATCGGAATTATATTCTGAAAATTATTCAAAAAATGAAATTTGTAAAGAATAAATAATTACAAAAATTTTATTTTATGGTTCTGATGATGCGATCTCCCTGAAATTTTGCATGAAAATTCAGTACAGTAGTTTTAATTTTCAAAATAAATTTCAGTCGAATCGGATATTCTGTTATGGAAATATAAAGATTCTTCTCTCAATTTTCCAATTGAATTTTCTATGATTCTGTTCACACTATGGCCACAAAATTTAGCATGAAGATTGAGTTTATCAATCTTTATTCACAGAAAAAATTTTACTCGAATGGATATCCTGTTATAGAAATGTAAGGATTTTTCTTTTTAATGTTCCAATTGAATTTTCTATGGTTCTGTTAAAACTATGGCAACGAAATTTTAGATGAATATTCAGAATATCGATCTCCATTCATTTAAAAAATTTCAATCGAATCGGATCTTTTCATGGAAATATGAAGTTTCTTCTTTTCAATATTCCGATTGAATTTTCTATGGCTCTGTTCACACTATGGCCACCAAATTCTGCATGAGGCTTGTTATCATCATCTTGCATTTGCCGTAACATTTCATTCCGAATGGTTTCGTATTTTCTGAGATATTGAGGAAAAAAAATTTTGAATGACCATATTTTATTTAACACCCTGTACGATTTGGCTGACTTAACCGAGCCATTTGGAACCCGAACTCAGCCTGAAAACTTCAAGTCTCTAGGACAATCCCTACGAAAGTTATTGGGCTAATGGACGGCCGGACGGCCCCACGGACAGAATTATTGAATTTGACCACGAATTCGTCATCAGGGAGTCGAATCCTATCGTTTGAGACCATTTTCGGCTCAAAAGTAGAAAATTACAGTTATTTGTGCAAAAAGATATAGCACTTGTTCAAGTAGAACCAGCGCTCAAAAAGAAACAAAAGATTCCAGGATTTTCAGGAGCCACAGAAACGAAAAAAAATTTCGGGGGTGCGATTTTGACTGAGAGAAGGAGGAACAGAAGATCATCAGTCACATGATCCACAAATCCTGTTCTGTTCTTAAAAGTTTTCCAAGAAGAGGTGTTATTTCGAATAGGAATAGCCCGCCCTTTCGGAAGATGTCACGTTTGAAGCTGTCATTTTTTGACATTTGACAAGTAGAAACTACGCCAGCAATAAAACTGGAACGATACACTATAAAAATGGTGAAAATTTGGCAGAGACGGTTCGTAAAACTCGAACATTTTTGGGTCGTCGTGAAGCACCTTGTCGGACCGCAAAATTGTTGAAAAAATTCGAGCTGTTGAGACAAGTTGGTGATGTGAAGAATAAAACTCGTGCCCGTCGCTCAAGAATAGCCGAGAATATTGCTGCTGTAGCCGAAAGTGTTGAAGAAAAACCAGGTTTATCCATTCCTCGTCGTTCCAAAAACGTCGTTCCTCGGCATTCCATAAACGTCAAAATTGTATAGTATTGATCAGGGCAACGTTTACTTTCAACGCTAAGTGCCACACAAGCAACGAAACCATTGATCTTTTGAGGGAAAAGTTTCCGGACCGAGTTATTTCTCGAAGAGGTGATCACAATTGGCCACCGAGATCTTGTGAATTAACATCTTGCGACTTCTTCCTTGGGGGCCATGTGAAAGAGAAGGTCTACGCCAATAGCCCAGCGTCGATTCAAGACCTCAAAGATGGAATTCGTGAGGCTATCGAGGACATAGGGCAACCACTTTGCGATTTGGTTATGGAAAATTCCATTAAAAGAATATGGTCCTGTAAGCGTGGTCGTGGTGGTCATTTGCCTGATGTTATTTTCCACTATTTACGGCATAAATTCTTCTTTATAATGAAATAAAATCCGATCATTTATATTGAAAAGTGGAATTTTTCTTTGAATATTAAAAGAACACCTCCCATTGGAAAACCCTTTATATCTTTTTGGCAATGACTTAATTTCTACAAGAAAGTTTATATGGAAGAATTCGCGAAGATGAACGCAAGAAGAATGAAATTTTTATGAATCAATATTTGACTATGAATATATACGATTTTACACTTGAGTAAACGAAAATATACAATACAAAAAAAAAAATTTTTATCTCCAAAAAATTCTTCTTCATTTTTTCCCACCATAATAAGAGAACATTAAGCCCTTTTTTGACCAAAAACTCAGTATTTATAGGGCGCCATAAAAGTTATTGCACGGGGGCGACCAAATAGCCAGCCAGCAGGAGGGCCTGTCAATACCTGTCTATTATTAGCGAAAAGCTTAAAAATACACGTCCACAACTTAATTTTTTTCGTGCCTATAACAATTAGTAGTCAGTAAGCTCCAATTCCAAAATTTAAAAAAAGCCCTGAGCACGTGCTTTTGAGCCCTCGTTCATTGGTGGAGCAATAATTGTATATCCTCAAAATTTTGTATAGAACTTGAGATTCATGCTAA
The DNA here is from genome assembly GCA_013421045.1 of Propylea japonica. Taxonomy (NCBI): domain Eukaryota; kingdom Metazoa; phylum Arthropoda; class Insecta; order Coleoptera; family Coccinellidae; genus Propylea; species Propylea japonica. Next base: position 84,710,205 of record CM024239.1, on the reverse strand, counting down.
GTATAGAACGCAAAATCTAAGCATGATCGGAATTATATTCTGGAAATTATTCGAAATATTAAGTATGTAAAACAATAAATAGAAAAATTATATTCTAAGTAGTTATAAAAAGGGGATTCTGGCACACTTCTATGTGCGCCAGAATCCCCCTTCTATAACTACTATTCTATGGTCCAGATGATGCGATCCTCTTGAAATTTGACACGAACATTCAGTATATCAATTTTTATTCACAAAATAAATTTCACTCGAATTGGATATCTTGTTATGGAAAAATGAAGGTTCTCCTTTTTAATATTCCAATTGAATTTCCTATGGTTTTGTTAACACTATGACCACAAAATTTTGCATGATGCTTATTGGGAACATCTTGCATATGTCCGCAAAATTTCATTTCGGTTGGTTTCGTTTTGTCTGAAATACTGAGGAACAAAAATTTGAATGGTCATATTTTATGGAGCACCTGTAGGTACGATTTGACTGGTTAACAAACTTAACCGCTGCATTTGGGAAACGAAATAATAGAAATTTTAATTACTGAGAAACCTTAATGGTGCTTGAAAAGGTTTAAGTGGAACAAATTGGGTACATATTCGGCCTAGTTTCGGAATTTATTCTATCAACTTTTCACTAACTTCACGCAGCCGATATGACCTAAGATCAAAACATTTAAGATGAAAATGAAGAACGAATATGAAGAAAATATTTCATCCGTTCTATTCGTGGTGACCTAGGCAAGTAATGAAACTTCAAAAATTTATTAGAAAACATTGAAAGAGGTAAATGCCTCAAACACTTCCCTTTATAATAGGTTAAAAACTTTTTTATTCTAGTACGAATTCCGAGCTTTTTCTTCATGTAAGTTTTTTCATGAACCATTGTATCAAGGTAATGGATAGAAATATATTATTCATGATAATTTGATATCTACGTACATTAGATGAATTACCTCTCAATATTCAGTAAGCAGGGAAAAGGGAAACATGTTAATACAAAAGCATCGAATAACTCCAGAAATCTTACTGTGTCTCACAAATTTGATATTTCTTGATGAAGACGAACATTTCACTCCAATAGTTCAGGTGAAAGGACCTTTCGATTTAGACATGCAAATAATTAGAATGAATCATTTCGATATCAACGACAGAGCTTTTGGGAGAGATGAGTGGAAATTCAACTATCTCCCGAATATATTTTTGTTCGACCTGACTCCAGGAAAAGTCATATATAGTTATTTACTCCACATATTTACCATGAGAAAATTTTATCAGAGGGCGAAATTTATATTTGTTTCTGACAGTATTCCTGACAATTTAACGGAAATCATCCAAAAATTCTACATAAACGAAGCTATTTTTATCGAGGAGTCAACTGGAATAATTTCAACTTACTTTCCTTTCGAATTTAAGAATATAAGAAGAGTAAATCTCAATAAAAAAATCGTAGGAACATGTGCAGACCTGAATAAAGGAAAAGCATTGAACATCAAACCTCTTTTTTCTGAAAAATCGGAAACTGAGGGATGGACTCTTCATGCATTAAATTTGAAGTCGTTCAATGGAATCGAGTATGAATTGATGAAGATATTGTTCAAACATTTAAAAATCAGTGCATCTTACATCAGAACCCGTAATGCAAATAATGAATATTCAGATTTTTTAGTACAACATGAATACGATTTGATATACGGATATCAACATATTAGATATGTTACTCTTGTTATGTTCACCCAACCTTTCATTTTCGATGACGTTTCGTTCTACATAAAAGCACCTGAAAAATTCTCTATTGGTATAAGCCCATCAAGAATATTTTCTTGGAAAATTTGGACCCTGATATTTCTGTGTGTTTTTATAATTTCTTTGATATCCACTTTGAATGACTATTCAAATGAGGACAATCAATTCACAAAAGTAGTGAACTACTGCTATTCAATCGGCGTCCTTATGATGGATCAGCCTAAGGAAATTTATCTGAAACGTTTGTCCGGTATCATCTTGATGTATATGATTCTTTATTTTTCTTTTATGGTGAACTCAGTGTTTAAGGGGAAGCTTTAGGATGTTTTAACAGGAAAAGAATTCAGCGAAATAATTCCGACAAGAGAAGAAATTTTGAGGGATTATTCAATATGTTTTTCTGATGATTTGCCTTTTTATGCAATATATTACATTCCTCAACATGGACGTCATGTCTATAATTCACATACTAAATGTATTAATCGTACTATTTTTCAAGCAGATATTGCAACAGCTATAACCCACCAATTGGCTCGGCAAGATCGCCATAAGTACCTTTCAAGAGATGGATCGTACTTGTTGAAAAAAATTGAACCTTCTTTTTCCATTGTCCGATGTTCTTTAACTCTCCCAAGAGGACACCCCTTATATGGCCCAATAAATACTGGAATAATCCATTTAATGGAACACGGATTCGTTGAACGAATCTCTTCTAAATACGACGGCATATCAAAAACAGATGCAGAGAAAATTGAAAGAAATAAGCTGAATATAGTTCATTTCAAAAAACCTTTAATAATTTGGATAATTGGTTGTTCTTCATCTGCTGCAATTTTTATCTATGAGAAATATCTGAGAAGAATTCGCATCGACGTTATTTTGGATAGAAGATTTATAATTTAGTAGTTATCATTCATCACTGGTTTTCGTGTCCTGACTTTTCTAAATATTCAGCTATGTAGTGGCAAAGAGGACAGGGAAAATAAAATCCTTAATGAGATGCCGACGTTTCGATCTTTATTTCTGGTCTTTTTCAAGGCTATTCATATGGATTATCCCTCATACTATTTCGAAGTGGACATAAAACTGTGTCGTCAATTTTTTTAAAAACTCGATACATAGGTACATTTGTCATAAAATAAAATTTGTCAACAGATAAAATTATTCAAAAACTTTCATTAAAATTTAGGGCATTGAGAGGTATTTCCCATAATGTTATACACAAACAATTGCTTGTGTATAACATTATGGGAAATACCTCTCAATGCCCTAAATTTTAATGAAAGTTTTTGAATAATTTTATCTGTTGACAAATTTATTTTATGACAAATGTACCTATGTATCGAGTTTTTAAAAAAATTGACGACACAGTTTTATGTCCACTTCGAAATAGTATGAGGGATAATCCATATGAATAGCCTTGAAAAAGACCAGAAATAAAGGTCGAAACGTCGGCATCTCATTAAGGATTTTATTTTCCCTGTCCTCTTTGCCACTACATAGCTGAATATTTAGTAGTTATTTTATTGCTAGTAATTTTTAGATTGTTATTCACTAAAAAACTATCGGTCAGGAGTTCTTAACTAATGAGACACCTAAGATTGCGTTTTTTTCGCAAGAGCATCAATATTAGGTTGGCTTTAGCGCAAGCAAGTCTTCTGTAATTTTGAACGACTGCGCGAATGAAGATTGCTTAACTCTGCTGTATCAATAATGTCAGTGCTTTCATCCAATGCTATGGAAAAAGCAACAGATGTTTCCACCACTTTTCCAGAAGCGACTTTTATAATTACAGCTATTGCATCTATTTGTCTTTCGACTGTTCTTCTTGATAGACTTACTTCTGCAAACGTTTTCTTTCATCTGGATACAAAGTATCCGCGAGTTCTATCAAGCACTCTTTCATAAATTCACCTTCTGAAAATGTCTTCGAGTATCCTGCTTTTTTCTTACTAACGATATCATTACTTTTCACAAAGATATTCTGCTGTCCAACCAAATTCTTTTTCAACTTCTCTATTCTTTCTTTCTAAATTGTCCAGTCGAACTTCCGAATTTTTGCAATTGCGAAAAAATATAATTTAAGAAGTCATTTTACTACCAAATATGACTTCTTAAATTATATTCTTTCGCAATTGCTAAGGTCTCATCACATGTCCAGAGAGCTAATTTGTGGTGTGTGAAAAAATTTATAGGCGAGCCAAGAAAATTCTATTCGCGGGCCGTAGGTTGCCCATGCCTGTTCTAAAGAATAGAAATATATTCATTTCAATTATATCTGCTATCAGTAACTTACCAGCAAGTCGTGAAACAGGGCTAAGCACTAGGAAATAGTTGATGAATAGTTCGAATCTAAGAAGAGTTAATCTCAGGAACATGTGCAGACCTGAATGAAGAAAAGGCATTGAACACCATACCTCTTTTTTCTGAAATATCAGAAACTAAAAGATGGACACTTTATGCCTGCAATTTGAAGCAATTCAATGGAATTGAATATGAATTTCGGATCTTATTCAAACATTTGAAAATCAGTACATCTTACAGGGTATCACCAGTATTTATTTTTATTAAGGGAGAGGTATGCACCAGCTAGCTCTTTCTTAAGGGACGCCACGTGATTTGATAAAATAAATTGTCACTCTCACCGGCTTTCAGATAATAGGAAGAAATCACGAAAACTAAGTTTGAAATATCTGGTGTATTTAACTCGAACTATTTAAAATATTAACAACAATAGGTACTCTAATAGGTCCCTTTATCCTGATGTGCGCACGCCAGCATATAGTTCACAAATAAATTCAATATATAACAAATGCAATCAGTGATAACATGCAGATAATAATGTTTAAGTATTCAAAAATAAAGATAAAAAAAAATTACAGTTTATTTCGCTGGTTGAATTGGAGATTTTTGAGGGTAGAAATATAAATGGAGAGATCTGACCTTTCTTTCCTTAAAGTATTAGTAAAAGTTGGTATACAGCCTCCAGAGGTAACAGGAATATGTGGTCCAATATGCTAAGTTCAGGTATTATCTTCGCCCAGGATCAGCTGAATCAATCCACAAAAAAAAATGAATTCTGGCTGCTACCAATTTCCTAACAGCTGTGATTTTCGACGACTTCCAGTTGACAAATTAGGTAAAGGTAATGCAGTAAATCCAGTTTGTAAAATACAGAAAGTCGGTAGAACGAACCGAACAAAAGAAGCCCTCTGAAAAAGACATTCGCCCAGGTAAAAAAAAAGGTTCACCATTTTTTTTATCACTTACATGGTGTTGTGCGGGCTTGATGATAAGAAGATTTTCGTGTTGCCAAATCCAACAAAGAAATTATTCCACTTCAAAGAGAAAGGCACAAGTGTGAATAATTGACTAATGCAACTAATTTCCAGACTTAAAATCCGCTTAGCGTATCCAATCACTGATAAAAAAGGTAAACAACAATCGGAGAATTTTTCTGGAAACCAATCTTCGAATGAATGAATTAAAAACAATGATTTAAACATATGCCGCAACAACGAACGTTCACAGCGGAGACATCTGTATCAAAAACATATTTTCATTTATAGGAAACTTCTTGCCGGAAACAGTTTTCTTCAGAAACCAGAATTAAAAGAAAAGGAAACTAATATTAGCAAAGCGACCTGCAATAAATACCCCTTCGCCCCCTCAGGAAGCTTACCTGGAAGGTTTGCTGACGATCGAACTCTCCATCACCGAATGTATAGAAGGACTTATTATAAATTTGACAAAATCATTATTATGTATTATGTCAAGTATGACTTAACTCCAACAAAAAAAAATATATCAAACAAGTTGTTCTGCACTGCAAGGCTTCAAATCTTTAACGTGCCAAATTCCCCTATCCTGTCCGCTCTCATTCTCCAGCCTGTAAGCACAGTAACCTTTGCGTTTGACCACTCTATAAGGACCAACGAATCTCGCACCCAGTTTAGCAGTGTAATCTCTGGTAGCGTCCGATATGGCCTTATTTCTTAACATGACATAATCACCTTCCTGAAACTGTGCATCCCTTCGTCGTAAATTATATCGCCGACGATTTACCTCTTGAGCTTTAGCTAAATTCCTGATATCTTGGAAAAGACCCCTACTACCATCTTCTCTCTTATGAGAATATTCATTAGGCGCCATAAATTCACGACCAATAGGGTGATCATAAGAAGTTCCACTTTCTCTGTATTTTTTTCCGAAATTTACGAAGAATGGACTCACTCCTATCGTCTCCTGACGTCCAGTGCGAATAGCACAACCAATACCAGCGATATGATCACTCCAAGTTTTGTGATTATCCCGCACGTAACAACGAAGCATAGTCTTTACAATTCCATTGCTCCTTTCAGATGGGTCACAATGGGGACTATAGAGAGGGGTAAAAATATTTCGGACACTATATTTCTGACATAGTGATTTAAATTCTTTACTCTGCATCTGCACTCCATTGTCAGATATGATGAATTTAGGGACTCCAAACATCAGGAACACCTGTTCTTCTAAAATTTTACAGAGTATCTTAGCATTCGCGCAACGTATAGGCACTGGAAGTACAAACTTAGAAAAATAATCCGTGATTACCAATATATATTTGAAACCATGTGAGGAAGGAAGTGGACCAACGAAATCTAAACTAATCATCTCCCAAGGTTCCACAACCTCAGGTCTTGTTCCCATGAAACCAGCAGCTGCTTTATTTTCGGGCTTGGACTTTGCGCATATCTGACAGCCCTTGACAAAACGTATTATATCAACTTTTTTCGGCCAGTAGTACTTTTGACGTACTCTCCAGTATGTCTTATAGACACCAGGATGACCACATGTTACCACCTCATGATTTGCCTTCATCAGAGCCTGCCTGAAATCCTTAGGAACAACTATCTTCCAACTCTCAGATTCACTCAGGCTGGACGAAGAAACAGGATCAACGTACTTTAGAAGAACATCATCCTTAACTCGCCATGACGGATACTTCTCAGGTTGTTGTTGTACTCGATGTATCGTATTCTTATACCAAGCATCTGAAGAATTTTTAAACTCTGTGTAATGTACTCGTTCCTCTACAGTGACCGCTTCCACAGACACAGGAACAGTTCTGGACAACATATCTGGTACTATATTGTGTTTAAACTTCCGGTGTACCATTTCATAAGAAAAAGGCATCAATCTTAGACACCATCTGGCAAGACGTTCTTGTGGATCCTTCAAGTTGTTGAGCCACAGTAGAGAATGGTGATCTGTAATTATTTTAAAGAATGCCCCCTCAAGATAGTGACGCAATTTCTCCACAGCCCAAATGACAGCCAGACACTCTCTCTCAGTAGTAGAATAGTTACGTTCTTGACGTGATAAAGATCTCGACAAATAGCAGATAACGCGTTCCCCATCTTCAAAATTTTGACTGAGAACTGCACCAATGCCGTACGCTGATGCATCTGTTTGTAGTATGAATTGTCTTTCAAAATCCGGACAAGTCAACACTGGCGATGTAGACAACTTCTCTTTAACCAATTGAAAAGCCTTCTCGCAATCATTAGACCAAACCCATTTAGCGTTACGTTTAGTGAGTTGAGTCAATGGCTCCATGATAATAGAAAAATCTGGAACAAAGCGTCTATACCAAGAGGCAGTACCTATGAAACGGCGAATCTCTTTAACATTCTGAGGAGTTGGTATACTTAAAAGTGCTTCAACCTTATCAGGATCAGTTCGCAATCCATGTCTGTCCACAACGAACCCAAGATATTTCAACTGTGGTAGGCAAAATTTACATTTTTCCCTTTTCACAACCAGCCCCGCCAAAATCAATCTATCGAAAACCTTTTCTAGAATCGCCAAATGTGTTTCAAAATCTCTCGAAATGATAATTATGTCATCCAGATACCACAAGACGTAAGGTAGCAAGTCAGCTCCCAAGGCCTTATCTATTGTTCTCTGAAAAGTTGCACCCGAGTTAGTTAAACCGAACGGCATTCTTCTGAACTGGTAGAGTCCATGACCAGGAACAGTAAAAGCGGTGAACTCGCGAGATGATTCCTCCACCTCAACCTGATGAAAAGCAGACTTAATATCTAACGAACTTAAATATTTAGCATCCCTCAGTTTGTCCAAAATATCAGATATATAAGGCAGTGGATAAGCATCCTTTTTCGTAACCGCATTCAATCTTCTATAATCGATGCAAAGCCTATAAGTACCATCCTTCTTTGGTACAAGACACACAGGAGATGACCACGAACTCTTTGATGGTTCAATTATCTCCAAATTGATCATAGAATCTATTTCCTCATTTATTATCTTCTGCTTAAATGGTGAAACAGGGTACCATCGTTGTTTAATAGGAGCAGTGTCAGGTAAAACCTCAATTCTATGTTTTTCCACAGACGTGCAACCTAAACCGTCACCCATCGACTTGAATTTAGCTTCCAATAACTCATTCAAAGCATCCTTCTGAACATCACTTAAAAGATCATCCTCGTCAACCGGTGAAATCGAAGCTATGTCTGATTTCCTAGCAAAATGCCAAACATCATCCTTAAGACACGGTATAATTTCCATTTTAACCCAAAAATCTACTCCAAAAATTAGAAAATGACTTAGTGAAGGAATCACCAAAACATCAATCCAACATAACTTTCCCTTAAGACTTATCGGAGTTTTGACATAACCAATACTATTACAAGACTGCCCATTTGCCACAGTACAAGACAACTTATGAGGAGTCAACTTTAAACCTAAGTTTAATAAAAAATTGTACCCCTGAGAACCTACCAGAGTTTGAGTTGCACCAGAATCCAATAACCCAACGATTGACCTACCCAATATATCCACTTCCAAATAAGGTCTACAATCTTTATCAACATGAGAAATTATATAATCTAAAATAATTTTGTTCCGATTTACCGCTTCCAACTCTACAGAGGAAAATTCGCGGCGATCTATTTTCCCCTTCGGCCGTTTCCCGACCTATCATTCTGTCTACTACATTTAGAACAATTTCGAACTGTAACACCTCTCTCACCACATCTATAGCAGAACAATTTCCTTGGCTCCGTACAGTCCTGTCGGACATGTCCCATTCTCTGACAATTCCAGCAAGTTTTACTCTCTACTGCAGAGATCGCAGATTCCCCACAACTTCCTGATGTAGAAACAAATGCGAAATCGGCATCAACATAATTCTGTCTACGACGTGAGGGAGGTACATAGGTATCAGCTCGATATTTCTTAACCTCTAGCTTCAAACATTCATCCTCTAGCTCCTGCAAATTAGTAACAGACGACAGTTGAGTTGAATAAAATGGAGACAAATTTCGAATTATTATATTCAACTGAATATCCTCAGCCACATCACCATAACGCCGAAACATACCTCTCATACACGAAACATATTCAATTATACCCTCGGAAGAATCCTGAGTCCGCGACAGAATATCTTTGAATAACCTTGCCTTGTAATCCGGCGGCTGATAATGCTTAAGCAACAAGTCTGTTAAATCTTTCCAATTAGAAAATCGACCTCGATTTGACCTATACCATAAAAGTGCTTTACCATCAAAAAGATCTATTGCTGACTCAAATAAACGAGATTCAGTAACGCTACGAGCAACTCTCAATTCCTCCACTCTCTCCAAAAAATTATTTACACTCATCCCCTTTGAATCTCCAGAAAACTTGAGATTCCATTTCAGAATATCACATTTTTTCAAATATCGAGTTCTTTCAGGAGTAGATGAAATTTTATTAGTTCTAGAAATTTCAAAATCTAAGTGTTCAGAGGATGAATCAGAAGATTGTTCATCAGATGACAGCAAGAGACTAGCAAGTTCGGCATGAGGTGCCTCCGACTTAGTGGGAACAATTTCAATAGAATCTAAAAGCAAAAGTATCTCTGAGAGTATTTTCCCCTTAGTTTTACCTTTCTCGCCATCTAACCTATCCTCCGGAATTCGATCCAATCTTCGGAGTATGTGTAATGAACGCGATCTTATTTTATTCTTACTAACCTTACCAATCGACAGACCTTTACGAAGATCCTCCAATTTTGTATTCACGGTCGTTAATTCATCAGCGACATCGAAATTATAATCCGGATATTTAAAAGATTGATTCATAGTTTCCAGTTTCAAAGTACTTCTCAAACATGATCGTAATGTTTCAACCGTGGCTGTTTCCTCAAATTCCCCAATTATGTGTACGAGGCTTGTACACATAATTCATGTTGAAGTTCATCCTTTAGTAGATGGTTGATATTCATTTTTATATCTGATGACATATTATGAAATAACTGCCAATTAATAAGAACTAATAAAAAGAATAACAGGAAATATCCAAAAGAGTACGAGGTGTTAAAAGAAGCTAAGATCTATCAATATTAATCAAAAACAAAGAAAAACGACGAAAGACCCCCAAAAAAAAACTTGAATATTCAGCTGAACCTGACGGTACGAAGGGTAGAAATTCTAATGTAAAAAAAAGTTACCTGAATCAAACAAGAACCATGAAAATCTCAAAAATGTAACAAAATGCACGGTCAGATCAGACCAGTTCGGGGTAGCCCCACGTTGGGCGCCAATTTAAATATCACCAGTATTTATTTTTATTAAGGGAGAGGTATGCACCAGCTAGCTCTTTCTTAAGGGACGCCACGTGATTTGATAAAATAAATTGTCACTCTCACCGGCTTTCAGATAATAGGAAGAAATCACGAAAACTAAGTTTGAAATATCTGGTGTATTTAACTCGAACTATTTAAAATATTAACAACAATACTCTAATAGGCCCCTTTATCCTGATGTGCGCACGCCAGCATATAGTTCACAAATAAATTCAATATATAACAAATGCAATCAGTGATAACATGCACATAATAATGTTTAAGTATTCAAAAATAAAGATAAAAAAAAATTACAGTTTATTTCGCTGGTTGAATTGGAGATTTTTGAGGGTAGAAATATAAATGGAGAGATCTGACCTTTCTTTCCTTAAAGTATTAGTAAAAGTTGGTATACAGCCTCCAGAGGTAACAGGAATATGTGGTCCAATATGCTAAGTTCAGGTATTATCTTCGCCCAGGATCAGCTGAATCAATCCACAAAAAAAAATGAATTCTGGCTGCTACCAATTTCCTAACAGCTGTGATTTTCGACGACTTCCAGTTGACAAATTAGGTAAAGGTAATGCAGTAAATCCAGTTTGTAAAATACAGAAAGTCGGTAGAACGAACCGAACAAAAGAAGCCCTCTGAAAAAGACATTCGCCCAGGTAAAAAAAAAGGTTCACCATTTTTTTTATCACTTACATGGTGTTGTGCGGGCTTGATGATAAGAAGATTTTCGTGTTGCCAAATCCAACAAAGAAATTATTCCACTTCAAAGAGAAAGGCACAAGTGTGAATAATTGACTAATGCAACTAATTTCCAGACTTAAAATCCGCTTAGCGTATCCAATCACTGATAAAAAAGGTAAACAACAATCGGAGAATTTTTCTGGAAACCAATCTTCGAATGAATGAATTAAAAACAATGATTTAAACATATGCCGCAACAACGAACGTTCACAGCGTTCACCAGAATTAAAAGAAAACGAAACTAATATTAGCAAAGCGACCTGCGATAAGGGTTCAAATGCTGAGTATGTGTATTTTGTAGTAAATCATCAATATGATTAGATGTACGGATACCAACACATAAGACATGTTGGCCTCGTTATATTCACCCAACGTTTCATTTTCGATGACATTTCATTCTACATAAAAGCACCTGAAAATTTTTCTATTGGTATAAGCCCATCAAGGATTCTAATTATTGAAAATAGAAATTAACACAGAGTTCCAAATTTTGGATATCCAATTATGGGCTACCTTCCGTATCCAAAATTAGGCAACTTTAATATTTTAGGTTGTGGTTAAATTAGAATAGATCCTTGGCATAAATGAATCAAATGGTTGAGCTCATTGTAGAGGAATTTAACTTATGCCATACCAAATTTCAATATTTCACATCCACTTCTTATCTATTTTTTATAGTTTACAGTTGGAGCAATAAAACACTAGATACCACATGCAACCGTTAAATTTCAAATTTCCATCTAGTCATGACAGATTGGGGTACATAGTAGTAGTAGTGGATGAAATTAGATCAAAAACAAATAGTTTTCTGCATTAAATGCCAGAGTTATGCCCGAGTTGCTTGGAAAGTATTTCGCCAGTAGCGGCTGCTCTGAGAAGACCGGGCTTCCCCTAATTTCAATGCATTTTATTCAATTTTGAATTCTAGTTCAAATAAAAAATAATCACATTTCTATATCTATATTACTTCCATCATTTTATCTACTATCCAAATCTCAAAATAATAAACATATGTTTATTACTCAGCGAATTAAAATATTCATACATTATCCGCAACACACAATACAGTGTAACGGATAGCAGGCAAACCGCTAAGCGAAGGAGGCTCGCCTCCACTAGTCGAGATTCGTCAGAATGTAACATTTCAAACTCCTCCAACGGTGCGGGAACCACTAAAATTTCAAGGTGTTGATCACGTGTCGGAGGCCCGGCTCCGCGGCATTATTTTCGATTCTAGGCAAACGAGCTTACCCTAAATTGAACGTCCAATCGGCCCGAACAACCCCAGCGATCTTGGATGGAGATCAGCTGTTGTTTTGATTCCCTTCATTTTTATTAACGAAGTATTAATCCTCTCAGCGTGCGGTTTGTGGTGTTGTCACATTTTTCGGAAAAGTTTGTAGGTAAGATTTTGATATTTCAGCAAGGAATATGGAAATGGAAAAAAGAAGTGAGAATTATAATGCAGGTAGTGAACTTAAAAAAACGCAAGATCCTGTAGATTTTATTTTGAATAATAAATTAAGTCTTACGATGATAAAATTTTCATAACTCACGTAATTAAGACACCTCGAACAGCAATGCCAAATTTAATTATTAATTCTGCTCACAATCGTTCGTTCTGCGTAGAATGGAATAATGAATGCCGGTGACTGACAGGAAGCCCAGTTCGAAATAAATTATTTTGTTGGTTGCGTGGTCTCAGGCCTCCTCTGATTGAAATCTCACGAGCCGCCACTGTATTTCACAAAAGCTGAAAATAATTGCAATACTAATTGCTCTTGCAGAACAGCAGATGATGGAAGACCTATGATATGCTGTGAAAATGATGATTGTAGTATCATATGTAATGCGGCGTTCCCATGAGGCGTTAATCACGACAGTTAACCACGCTAGTCAACTTTCGTTCGTGACATTCACGAAAGTGTGAATTTATAAAACGTTCACACGGTTGGTGGGTTCGTGGCGTTCACGCCTCGCGTTTCGACTTAGTCACCATCGAAACATCGATCATGAATGATCTAGTTGTTGAAAGTTGTGCTGTTTTAAGTTCGTTTTTTGCTACTATCTTAGCAAAAAAGCTGGAGTGCTTACAGGACACAATTACAAAAAACGAAAAAAAGACGTTTTTCGGTTAGAGAATGGATACAGCGAAGAAATATGTTAGGAGCGTCATCAAACTTGGTTAATAAGGAACTAAAAAGCAATTTTCCAGAAGATTTTAGAAACCTACTGCGAATGACTGAATTTCAGTTTGAATACCTCTTATTGCGTGTTACAAATAAAATTTCAAAATCTAACACTAACATGAGACAAGCAATTAGTGCAAAAACAAAATAAGAGGTGACGTTACGGTATTTAGCTACAGGTGATTCCTTCAAAAGTTTGGAATTTTTGTTCCGTGTTCCAAAAAACATTGAATATTGATTGATTTTACCTATATCATTAATATTATTCTCCCCTTTCATTGATTGTCATTATTGCTGAAGTAAATTTTTTCCTTCATAAAAACGTGTCCAACGGTGTTAAATCGAAACTATTTGGTGGCCATGAAATGAGAGTGCCATTACCAATCCAAAGATTAAATTGTCCACTTAAATATTCACGAACTTCCAGAACGCTATGCCAGATGGTTATTGAAATTTGAAACTCTGTGGTGCTCATTATAAGAAAGATAGACCAACATATGTTACTTATTCGAAATCAGGGGAAAAAGAGCTAACCAAATATGGAAAAATATACAGGGTGTTCCATTTGAAAAAATGAAGTTGCCATCAATATGTTGGTCACCCTGTATATATTTCAGTTTCTGGGCTCATATCAAAAAACCTCAGTTGATTTCGTGACACTTTTATACGAAACATTTTTTTGTATCTCCTTTAGTAACAAAATTAAAGGGGGGGTCAAATTATAGTGAAAAACCCGGTACCTTTTCCAGACCTTGCACTGTCTGATATTTTTTAAACTCCTGACAGAAAAAGCGTTTTAAATTTCTGAATTTTGCTACAACTTCTTTTGGTCCAAATCCAGGAATATTTAATTCATGACTTAATTATTCTCTTAGCTGCGGCGGTTCGTAAATCTCTATCACGGTATTCCTCCAAACTTGGATCATATAACACCCTTTCCATCGAATACAATTCCAAAAAACGCGTAGTTTCACTGTCGTTAAACTTAATAATTCCCCGTTGCTGTGAGGACATCTTAGCTTCACGAACGGTATCTCACGCCTGAAAATCAAACAGGTTTGATCCATCCAAGCTTGAGTCGTGCGCCGTTCCTCACGAAAGCAAGTTTAACGACTATGCGTTCACACAGAAGTGTATTTCACGAAAGCGTGGTTCACTGTCGTGAATAACGCCTCATGGGAACGCCGCATAATGTATGAATTTATCGAGTGTGCCTAGTTCCTTATGTTACTGTCCATCTTGCATATAATGTATGTCAGTAATAGATATTATTGTTCGTTTTTTTTTCATCTGAGGCATATTCTTTTTAAGATTAGGTATATTATACTTAGCGAATCTAAATGTTTTGATCTTTCTGTAATTAAAAAAAATCATTTTGAGTTTTTCTGTTTATTATTTTATAAATAAAGAGACACATTTGAAACAGAAATTTTATTTATTCATTGAAATATAAAAATATAAATCATATATTTATAACAAAATAATTATGAACGAATTAATTTCTAAAATGAACAGTTTGATACAATATATTGTATTTTATTCTGTAACTTTATCCAACAAATGCGAATGAACATAAACCCCAATTTGATGAGATAACGTCCATTTCTTAAGATTCGGACATAAAATATCGGGAAATTGGACTGTCTTTATTTCTCTGATTTTTTACTCCAATCAAAATGTGCTGTATGGTAGACGCTTCCTCAGCTCTACTTTTGAAAAGATTTTATGACCATAACTTTTAATAAATTGACTAGCCTTGAAAAAGAGGAAACCTTCCTCGAAACGTCGGCATAGTTGAGAAATAAAGGTTACCAGACAGTACAATTTCAAGCTATTTTATTTCCGAATCTAAACCCCAATATTAAACAAAATTGATTTTATCTAAACAGATCAATTCAATTATATATTATCCTGGCTCTCTTTAGATTCCAAGGTATCCCTGGTGGAAATTCTTTTAGCTTGTGTTCGTAAAGGCCAGTTGCGTTCCATGTATGTTTCCTTGAGCCAACGATGTAAATTTTCACCTCAACAGTGAGTGGGACCCATCTCCTTGTTAATATAAAATTAGTGGAATAAATCTAACAAAAAATTAAAATCTGAAGTAAAGGGTGTTTTTTTCGAGGTGTAGAACTTTAACTTTATTACTGTTCAAAATGACAACCGATTTAACAGCTGTCAAGTGATTTATTCTCATTTTGGTTTGGCAATTCATCATGAATAGTCTTACGCCTGAACAACGCTTACAAATAGTGCAATTTTATTGCGAAAATAATGGTTCTGTGCGGAATACGTATCGCGCACTAAGTCCATTTCATCGTCGACAAAATCGTCTATCAGAGCAGTTAACGCGATTAACCATGGAACGTTTTCGCACCACGTTTAAGGTAAGGTCCTAAGGTCAGATGCATCCGTTTGTCCGACGGCACGATGATACGACGGCTCTCCTATTGGTCCACAATTTTGGCGCCAATAATCATCCGATGGATGGACCCGTTCGTACGACGTCGTATAAAGTTAAATATTTTAACTTTTGTCCGATATCGGATGGAACATAACTTCACTCACGACCTCAAACGTTCAGTTTTCATTCTGTTGCGATTCGAGTTCATCTACAAGCCAGTTTCGAAAATGAATAATAACAGATCGTTAGTGAAAAAGAAAAGTTCTACAATTTTGCTTTTATCGTCATTATTAATTAGAAGAAGGAAGAAAAACGCAATAAACAGGAAGACCTGGGTGCGCGAAATATTTAAACATCGAAAAGATCACAGTGTTTATTATAATTATAAATATACAAGAAATGAAACTGACCGATCACGAAAAATATTTCAATTATTTAAGAATGTCTAGTGAGACTTTTCACGAACTTTTAAACTTATTAGGACCCAAACTAATAAAGATAGATAATGTAAGGGAACCTATTTCAGCAGCTGAAAGACTTTCTCTTACATTGGGGTGAGTCATATAATGTTAGGGTAAAACCCGGATAGATGCCCCAGTTGGATAGATGCCCCATTTTCAAAATACCTAACTTCCCAAACTCGTAGCTTAGAAATAATATCATAAGTAGTAGCCACAGTCACCCTAGACCTCAGTTGCTCACGAATCATCGTGCAGTGAGGACGCGTTTCGCTAGTGTGTGTGTTAATCGCCGCAGCGAGCTTCAGAAATTCGTAAAATTTTTAAAGGTTAGTATTTGCCGTTGTGTAACTTTTGAAGTGGTGATAAGTTCCATTAAATGTTTTATTACTTTGATATACTGGTTCATTAAGTATGCATGTTTGTATGAATGGTTGCTTTTTTGTTTTTAATATAGTTAAAAAATGAAGGGGCATCTATCCCTCTCAAAAAGGATAGTTGCCCTGATTTTACGAGGTATAGGTGCCCTTAGGGGCATCTATCCCTTCATACACTCTTTACGCTTATATGGAATGAATGTAAATTTTTTCAAAGATATTTCCATTATTTTGTCATATTTTGATTGTGGTAGAACAATGCCTCGAAAGTACAAAAGGAAAGAAGGGGTACAAGCTCGACTATGCAGTTGGACCACAGAGCAGTTAGAGGCAGCCTTCAGTGAGATGGACAAGAAAATCATGGGAGTCAACGAAATTTCCCGACAGTTTGGAATTCCATCAAGAACTCTAAGACGGCGTTATGCCAGTAAAAATACGATGAAGTTGACACTGGGTATGTATTGATGATAAAGTACAAGAAACTACAAGATTTTTAGCTAATTGATGTTGATTTCCAACAATTTTCAATAGATATATTAATAGAGGTACTCTTCTTTCAGGAAAACATCCAGCTTTGGATTTCGAAAATGAGAAGAGGTTAGTCAATCACATTTTGAAGCTTGGAGAAGCGGGATTTCCTCCGGATAGAAAGGCTATCCGTATGTTAGCTTACCAGTTTGCAGAAAAGCTGAAACTCAAACATAATTTTGATCGAGAAAGCGAAATGGCGGGAAGTGATTGGATGAAAAGTTTTATTGAACGCAATCCGGGACTCTCTATCAGACAAGCTGAAGGATTGTCATTGGCTAGAGCTAAAGGGCTGAGTAGAGAAGATGTGAATAGGTTCTATGATCTATTGATTAAAGTCCTGACCAATAATAATCTGTTAAATAAACCCGAAAGGATATATAACATGGATGAATCCGGAATACAACTGAATAATAAACCTGGAAAAGTCATAGCAAAGAAAGGTACGAAAGTAGTCAGTTCGGTCACATCGGGAGAGAAGGGTGAAACAATCACAATAGTTGGCTGTTGTAATGCAATTGGTAATTTTCTTCCACCAGTTCTTATAATAAAGGGTGTGAATAAAAAGCCTGAATTTGAGGAAGCACTCCCACTAGGCTCTAAAGTGTACATGAATAAAAAGTCTGCATATATAAACACTGAGATTTTCTATAAATGGCTAACAGAACATTTCATTCCTTTGAAGCCGAATGGGAAGGTTCTACTCATTCTAGACGGCCACTCATCACATTCAACCGCTCCAGATATGCTACAAACTGCTGCTGATAATGACATAATTTTATTGTGTTTACCTAGTCACACAACTTCAGCTTTACAGCCTTTGGACCGATCAGTATTTGGGCCATTTAAAACTTATTTCAACCAGGAAACGAATCAATTTATGCGCTTGAATAAAAATAAAAAAATTAACCGTTACAATGCCGGAAGGCTCATATGTAATGCTTGGGTTCGCGCTGCTACTCCTTCAAATGCTCTAAGTGGCTTTAGAGGTATTGTCGAAATTGGTGATTCTACAATAAGAGAGGTATTAGGTACCGAAATAGAACAAGAAACACCATCAAAAATTCTTATAGAAGCCTTACCCATCCCAAGAATTCCTCTGAACTTGGCCAAAAGAGCAAAACAATCAGCGGATATTCTAAA
This sequence comes from Propylea japonica, assembly GCA_013421045.1. NCBI lineage: Eukaryota > Metazoa > Arthropoda > Insecta > Coleoptera > Coccinellidae > Propylea > Propylea japonica. The sequence goes on along the minus strand of CM024239.1, from coordinate 84,692,009 downwards.
TTCAAAACAAAACATTGAACAAAAAAAGGAGGTGGCTGAAAGGAAAGAGAAACAAATTAAGAAAAATAAATACAAGACTGACATTACCAAAGAAAAAAGAGACCTTAAGAAAACAAGAAAAGGTGCTAAATCCAAAGAACAAAGCAAAAAAAAGAGACAAAATGATTACCATTCTAGTGATACAGAAGACCAAGAACAAATTAGCTGTGATAAAGAAAATAATAATTATTTAAGGAAGGGAACATCATTAAAGAGATCATTCATTGATCATTCAAATAGCGAAGAGGAAGAAAATTCAGGTGCATTCGAAATTAAAGGGAAGAGAACTAAAGGTTTGCCTATAAAGAATAATAGGAGTGATGGACAGAACCCTAAAAATACAAACGAATGTTATTGCGTAGAATGTTTCGAAAATTATGCAGATACCAAGTCAAAATCTGACTGGATTCAGTGTGTAAGGTGTCAGAACTGGCTGCATGAAACATGTACACTGTTTCGGAACTACTGCACAAGATGTGGTAAGCTGAAAGCACTTTCTAGCCAATCTTCAATCGAACAAAATTAGGAGTTCTTTTCTTCACCGTGATGTTTTTTTTATTTTAGAAGTTTTATTTTTTTTATTTCGTTGAGATTCAATGACTGATATTTTATGATAACGTTGAAGGATTTATGTATTTGTTTACTATATTTTTTGTTAACCATGTGTAGTAGTTATAGTAGTCATAGAGTAGTTCTATTGTTAGTAGTTAGTCTATGTAGTAGTTCAGTTAGTTATCATTCTATGCCCGAGTTCCCTCGCAGAATGTTCTAGAAAAGGGGACAAAAAAGTGGAAGTAGAGGAGAATGTCACAAGTATTATGTATTTGAAGAATAAGTGTGAATAAAGTCCTATAAAATACAGTGTGATATTATTCAGAAGGCTACAAATATTCAGAAGTGGGATATAAATCCAAAAAGCCGGCCGAAATTGGAGAAAACGTCGGAATTCGTAAAATTTTTCAAGAAACATCGATCAGCATGGCGGAACATGAAGGAGTAATTTCCATTGAAGAAGTTGTGGAGGCCACCGTCCGGACTCTTAATTTGGGGGATGATAACAGATTAAGACTGGGCACGGAGGTATCCACCTTAATTCCTAAGTTTAGTGGAGAAGATGATACCTCAGTAGTTCACTAGTGGAAACGTATAGAAGCTATACAGTCAGTTTACAACATAGAAGAACAAGTGCTGATATTACAAATCATCGCCAAGTTAGAAGGCAAAGCCAGGAAGTGGTTTGATTCGAAGCCTGAACACAGGGGCGGTTCTAGGGCGGTGCGAGCGGTGCGACCGCACCGAGCGCCGTCTCGAGGGGGGCGCCAAAATCGTCGCACCAGGCGCCATCAGGAGAGGGGCCCCAAAAACGATATATTATAAATATGGGGAGGACATGAATTTGTTTCAAGTGAATATTGTGAGTAAAGCGATGCAGTCTGAAACTATGGACCTGTCAAATGTATGGCGATTACTGAAAAATTGTTCGGAATTCGTGGAATAGTATCGTAGCTTTCCCTCAGCTTTAATTACAGCTAAAGAAATAGCTTCTGAGGCCGGAATTAATCCATGTTTTAAGGAAGTCCGATTGCGAAAAAAAAGACGGTTATTTGAATATGAAGCAGTGGATGAAAGACCTACTGATCTGGAAGCAATATACAGTGTGTTTGGTCATGACTTAGCGATAATTTAAGGGCATCAAATATACCTAATTTTATCGACAAAAACACCCGAATTTGAAAGTTCACCGCCTTAGTTTTGGAGTAGCCCCCATTTTAAATTTACTTTTTTATTTCCGTTGACCCTTCCCTATAATATCGATTTCTTTGGATATAAAGGTAATACAGATGTGAAAAAAATGTTTTTTGAAAGATGATACTACCACCTTTTATTGAAGTCTAACAATATAAAAACATTCAACTTGGAAACGCCATAAAAATAGAGCCTATTATCCATAACTCGCACAAATTGGTCAGAAGAACTTTTCAATTTCAATGATTTGAAATTTATGACAGTAAAAAATCGGTTTTATGGTTGTAGGGGCGCCACTTCCTGATCTCGCACCACCCAAAAATAGTGATAGCACCGCCACTGCCTGAACATGTGACGTACAGTCTACAACAAATCAAGGATGCATTATACCAGTTGTTTGAGATCAAGGAAGATATCGTTATTTTAATGAGAAAACTCCAGTCGAGGAAATTGAGAAAAGGTCAGAGATTCAGCGATTACTACACTGAAAAAGTTGTTTTAGCCAACAAATTAGGATTAGAGGAGAAGACAATCATCTCGTATATCATCGATGGAATTGACAACCATTTCCTAAAAACGCAAGCTCCATTGAAGGAGTTCAAATCCTTAAACCACATGCTCACCCTATTTAATGAGATGTCCAATGAAACTAAACCATCAGCCAATGGTACCGAGAGAAAGCTGAAGCCGTTGAATCCTGAGGCAAAACAACGTTGCTTCAACTGCCTAGGAGAAGGCCATATTGCAAAAAACTGTCTGAAACCGGCCCGAGAAAAAGGAAGTTGCTTCCGATGCGGTAAAATGGGACACGTGAAAAGAGACTGCCCCAATGAACCAGCCAGGAAGAACATAACGCAAGAAGGAAATTCGACGACAGCTTTAGTCAAGGAAGTAAGTGTCACGCCAATGTATACAGTGCCTTTGTTTATAGACCAAGATAATTTAAGAAAATGTGTAAATGCAATATTAGATTCAGGTAGTCCGATTTCTTTGATTAATTTTTCAATAGTAAAAAATGTAGCATTAGAGCCAGTGGGCAACAAATTTCAATTTCATGGTTTAAATGGCTCGAAATTAGACATCTTGGTATGATTAACAAATGTAAAGTACTTACTAATGATATTGAAGTAGAATTAGATTTAATTGTGGTGACGGAAACCACTATGCCATATGATGTTTTGCTTGGTAGAGACTTTTTCATTAAGCCAAATTTACATATTTCATTTGAAGGTGGAAATGTGATAATTAACTCTTCAAACATTTTAGTTGAGAATGAAAATGATATTTTGGCAATTGATTATGTTAATCCGGAAGAAAAAAGTCCTTTAGATATTGAAGAAACCTTATCACATAAAGAAAAAGAGCTAGTTGAAAAATTTTTGAAAATGAGTATAAAAATGCAATTAGACCTGAAAGTCCATTGACAAAGTTTGAGATGAAAATAGTAGTAGAAAAAAATCATGCACCATTTTTTTCAAACCCAGACGTTTGGCATATTCGGAAAAGTTAGCTCTCAATGATATAATTGATGATCTACTTGAAAAAAAAATTATTAGACAAAGCCAGTCTGAATATTCCTCACCAATTGTTCTTGTTAAGAAAAAGTCAGGTAAATATCGATTATGTTGTGATTTTAGGTATCTCAATAAGATAACTTTGAGAGACAATTATCCAATGCCTTTAGTTGAAGACCACATAAGTTATTTAAGAGATCAAAGATATTTTACTAGTTTAGATCTAAAAAGTGCTTTTCACCACATTGATATGAATGAAGAAAGTATCAAATTGACTTCTTTTGTAACACCAGATTCACAGTATGAATTTCTTAAAATGCCATTTGGTCTGAAGAATGGTCCTGCAAGATTTATGAGGTACATTAATAAGATATTTGAAAATTTAATTAGGGAGAACAAAATCTTAGTCTTTGTTGATGACATTTTAATTTTTTCCAAACATTTGAAGATCACATAGAAATTTTACAAGAAGTTTTGAAAATTTTAGTTGAAAATAAATTGGAACTTCAGTTGGATAAGTGCTCATTTTGTAAAACTAGTATTACATATTTGGGTTATGTTATTTCTGAAAGGGGAATAAGTCCTTGTAAAGAGCATTTAAGTGCTATTGGAAATTTTGAAGTTCCTGCTGCTATCAAGTCTGTTCACAGTTTTCTTGGTCTTGTTTCTTATTTCCGGAAATTTGTGCCAAATTTTTCAATTATTGCCAAACCACTTTATGAACTTTTAAGGAAAAATGCAGTATTTCATTTCGGTCCAGAACAGTATAACGCGTTTATTGAACTTAAAAATAGGTTAATGTCACAGCCAATTTTAGCAATTTATTCACCACAAGCAGAAACAGAACTACATACAGATGCTGGTGCATCAGGGTTTGGAGCTATAGTAAATTTCATCCAGTATTTTACTTTAGTCAAAGAACCACTGATTCAGAGAGTAAATTACATAGTTTTGAATTAGAAATGTTAAGTATTGTGAAAGCATTGAAAAGATTCAGAGTTTATCTTATCGGCATTCATTTCAAAATAGTTACCGATTGCAATTCCCTTAAATGTGCTTTAGAAAAGAAGGAAATAAATTCTAGAATATATAGGTGGTCACAAGAGTTACAGCATTTTGATTTTACATTGGAACACAGACGTGGTGAAAGAATGAAGCATGTAGATGCTCTAAGCAGAAATAGTATTCTTTTGGTTCAGTATAATAGAAATTTGCTCACAAAACAACCTGAAAATAACCAACGGATTCTTCCAACATCGCTCAATTCATAAGTATACTTGGATTCAACCAACAAAAGGTTTAAAGACTATCATAGACTATGTGATCGTGCGCCAACATTCAAGGATGAAAATTCAAGATGTCCGTGTCTACAGAGGAGTGACTTGCGGAAGCGATCACTACCTGGTGAAGGCCAAAATACTCCCCTTTGAACCGAAAAAGACAAAAACAATGATGCCGACAGAGGAAGAACAAGAGAATTCAGGTACCAGCTATAACCTTGAGGGTTTCAATGATGAAAGCACTAAACAGCTCTATCGATCCAGATTAGACAAAAAACTCACAAAGAAACATTTTGACACCACCGAACAACTTTATAGCCATATAAAAGAAAGCCTGAAGGAAGCAGCGTTAGAAGCTTTAGGGGAGCGAAAGAAGTGCCGAAGAAGAATACCATACTGGTGGGATGAGGAAATTGAAGAAATAATTAAATGGAAAAAAGAAAAATATACCAAGTATCTAAATACACAAACAGATCATAGTAAGAGAGAATATAAAGAAGCCCAAAAAAGAGTTCATAAGGCAATCAAAGAAAAGAAAAATGAAAGTTGGGAAAGGACATGTACTAGAATAAATACATACATTGGAGGAACAAAGAGCACTGAAAGCTGGAAAACCATAAAATCCCTACGTCACCAAAATAAGAAAGATATCATTTCACCGATATCTCTCAAGAAGTGGGATAACTATTTCAGCGAACTCTTGACAGAAAAAAGGCCAGAATACGAACAACGAAATACCACCGACCAAATTTCAATTACGGCATCACCTATCAAAGTAACCAAAGAACAGGTCAGAAAATTATGCTATGGACTCAAAAACAGGAAATCACCAGGCCCAGGACACATTCCTCCCGAACTGCTCAAATACGGAACTGACAAACTATTCGAACTACTAGCTGATCTATTCCAACGGTGTCTTAATGGACAAGGCATACCCCAAGAATGGAGGACATCATACATAACCACTATTCATAAGAAGGGAAGTAAAGAATGTTGTGACAATTTTCGAGGTATAGCAGTACTCAGCACAATTTCTAGAGTTTATGGAAAACTATTGAAAGAGAAGATTGAATACGAATATCGGGATATGGAAGCCGAAGAACAGGCGGGCTTCAGAGCGGGTAGATCAACCATTGATCACCTGTTCACTCTGACACAGGTAATTGAAAAGAAAAGAGCTGTCAATCAAGAAACACATCTTCTCTTCGTAGATCTAAAGAAGGCTTATGATAGTATACCACAACAAAAACTGTGGGAAGCCCTAGAGAAAACTAATATAAGCGTAAATCTTATCAAGGCCATACAAGAGGTATATAGAGAAAATTGGTGTCAAGTGAAAGAGGGACGAAGGTTGTCAAGAGGATTCAGAGTGGACAAAGGTCTGAAACAGGGCTGTTGCCTGTCACCCACCTTGTTCAAAATATATCTGGAGCAAGCTCTTAGAACATGGAAGAAGAAATGTCGAGGTATGGGCATACCATTAAACGAAGCCATCCTGTACACATTATGTTTCGCCGACGATCAGGTGGTTCTGGCGCAGGATTACGAAGACCTGGTATACATGACACGTAAACTCATAGAAGAATACAGGAATTGGGGCCTAGAGGTTAATATCAGCAAAACAGAATATATGTGCATCGGAGGAGAGCAACAAGATCTGGTACTAGAACAACAAGTCGTAAAAAAATGCATTAAGTACAAGTATCTGGGAGTATACATCACAAATGACGGGAACATGGACGAGGAAATAAAACACCGAAATAACCTGGGAAGAATGGCAATAAGACAACTGAACGGTATTCTTTGGGATAAGACTATAACGAAGAAAAATAAACACAGAGTCTTTGACTCCATAATAAAGAGCATCACAACCTACGGCAGTGAAATATGGCCTCTAAAACAAAAATCGTTAAGAGTGCTCGACGCCACGGAGATGGATTTCTGGCGACGAGCTGCCGGAAAATCAAGATTAGACAGAGTGAGAAATGAGAACATCCTAGGCATAATGAGAGTAAGTCATCGAATGACTGAAGATATTAGGGAAAAACAGCTACGTTGGTACGGACATGTTCAAAGGATGAAGGATGATAGGCTACCGCAACAGATATTCCAGTGGACACCGCACGGAAAAAGAAGAAGGGGGAGACCCAGACTAAGCTGGAGAGAAGGAATAATGAACGATATGAGATCAAAGGGCATTGAAGATGACCTCTGGAAAGACAGAGAAAAATGGAGGCTGGAAATCAGAAGACGTCGGAGAACGTTGTAGACTGATTCGTATATATATATATATGGTTCAGTATGAAAGCTTAAGTAAAACACTAGCAATAAAACAAAGTCAGGATAGTGAAATTTCTAAAATTAGAGATCAGCTCGAAAAATCTGAACACAAGTTATTTGAACTAAAAAACGGTTTAGTATTTAGAAAAGAAAAGGGTAAATTTAAAACTCCATCTTTGTTTTATGTCCCAAAATGTATGGAAGATAATGTGATACGTACCTGCCACGATGATTTAGGTCATTTAGGGGTTGATAAATGTCGAGATGCAATTTTAAAAACTTATTGGTTTCCAAATTTGAAGACAAAAATAAAGAATTATATATCTAATTGTTTAAAATGCATTGTATATTCATCACATCAAGGTAAAGGGGAAGGATTTCTTCATTGTATCGAAAAGGGTAAGGTTCCGTTTAACACACTTCATATCGACCATTTGGGTCCATTAGAAAAAACTTTTCAGAAAAACAGACACATTTTAGTAACAGTTGATGCTTTCACAAAATTTTTGAAATTGTATCCTTGTCGTTCCACTGACACACGTGAAGTAATAAAACACTTAAAAACATATTTTGAACACTATTCAAAACCGGACCGTATAATTTCGGATAGAGGTAGTTGTTTTACTTCAAATGATTTTAAGGAATTTCTAGAAAACCAAGAAATCCAACATGTTTGGTAGCAACGGGAACACCGAGGGCCAATGACCAAGTAGAACGCATAAACAGGGATATTGTTCCTATTTTGAGCAAAATTTCGAATACTCCAGGATCATGGGATCAATATCTAAGCGAAGTCGAATTCGCAGTGAATAATTCTCTCTGCAGAAGTATAGGTACTTCTCCTTCAGTATTATTATTTGGTGTTCAACAAAAAGGTAAAACAAATGATTTAGTTAAAAATGCTTTGTCAATTGAACTTGATAGGAATTTCGATGAAATAAGAGAACATGCTTCAGATAAAATAAAGAGATCACAAAGTGAAAATAAAAAAGCATATGATAAAAAGCATAAATCTGCCTCAAAATATGAAGTAGGGGATTATGTTATGATTCAGAATATTGTAGTTACACCTGATATCAATAAAAAATTATTGCCTAAATATAAAGGGCCTTATGTTGTCAAAAAGGTTCTTCCAAATGATAGATATATTGTTTCGGATATTCCAGGCTTTCAATTAACTACTCGCCCTTATGAAGGAACGGTAGAGGCAGGAAAAAAGTTCTGGATTAAACAAAATTGTAATAATGACTGTTTTGAAGATAATAGTGATGAAGATAATGATAGTGATTGATATTTGACTTTTGCTATTGTCTGATATTGTTGAATCAGAATATAACCAGAATTTTGTTAAGTTTTATGATTGTTTTATAATGTTAAACTTGTAAGTTAGTTGATTGAGGTCAATCAAGGGTCAGGATGGCCGAGTTGTAGTAGTTATAGTAGTCATAGAGTAGTTCTATTGTTAGTAGTTAGTCTATGTAGTAGTTCAGTTAGTTATCATTCTATGCCCGAGTTCCCTCGCAGAATGTTCTAGAAAAGGGGACATAAAAAGTGGAAGTAGAGGAGAATGTCACAAGTATTATGTATTTGAAGAATAAGTGTGAATAAAGTCCTATAAAATACAGTGTGATATTATTCAGAAGGCTACACATGAAGTTTATATTTTCCTTGAATAAATGTTTTCAAGTATAATTTTGCTCCTTTTTATTATATTGGGATTATCTCCTAAAACTGCAGTTGAACGATGAAATAAAATGTATTTTTTTAATTCCACCCACTATGAAGGGCATCTATCCCGCACTGTAGGCATCTATCCTATCCAGTATTTCGACAGTGAGGCAACTATCCAGGCCTGTAGGCATCTATCCCCAAAAAATCTGGTCCACAAATATCAAAATTCTGTGAAATCGGCGATAGCTAGGTCAAAAAAAAACTACACAATTTCAACTTAAGTCACAAGACTAACGAAGTTTGTAAAAATTATTAATACAAAATCAATACTTTTAGAAATATGAGGCAATTTCAAAAAGTGGGGCATCTATCCGGGTTTTACCCTATTATAATATTACTAGCTAACATTCGGGTAATTTTCTATTCATAAGATACCTTGAAAGTGGTGACAGCATGAAATCCATATCATATTCATTTCGCATAGCACACAACACAGTTTCCATAATAGTTAAAGAAACCTGTGAATTGATATGTGAACGTTTACATGAAGAGCAACTAAGACCACCAACTACGCAAGACTGGTTAAGGATCAGTGAAGAATTTGAATCGATTTGGAATAATATTCCAAATCGATTCAATGCAACCGATGCAATGGGGCATATTATGCCCCATTGCATCGGATCACTTGATGGGAAGCACATTGTTATCCAGGTAATATGTCTTACCTACCTATAAATAATTATACAAAGACCGGGTCTATGCTCATCATAATCACAAGTTGTTTATATATTTTTCTAACATTCATTTGGTCTTATTTTGTCAAAAATGGTTATCATACCTATTCGTACAAAATTATGATAACGAACACAACTTATAACTTTGTGATGTTGTCTGGGTCATAGCCACAATCAATTTTATGTTAAATGAACCAGTCTCTACTGCTATATTTTTGTAGGCCCCACCCCAATCAGGCTCATCATTCTTCAATTATAAAGGTAGCCATAGCATAGTGTTATTGGCATTTTGTGATGCTAACTACAAATTTACTCTGGTGGATATTGGAGCTGAGGGTCGCCACAGCGATGGAGGAATTTTAAAAAACTCAACAATTGAAAAATTGTTGAGTGGGGAGAACTCGGAATTGGTGAATTTTTATTTTGTTGCTGATGAAGCATTTCCCCTCTCTTGTTCAATAATGAGGCCATACCCAGGGAAATTTCTTCCGCAGTCTAAGCGCATTTTCAATTACAGGTAGGTACATACATATTGTATTAACAAGTGGTAAATCTAACTTACTTTCAAGAGCAAGGAGAGTGATAGAAAACTCGTTTGGAATTTTGGCTGCCCGGTGACGAATATTGAGAAAACCTGCGAAAGCAAGTGTTTCAACTGTTGAAGCTATTGTAAAAGCCACAATTTGCTTACATAATTTCTTGATCAATTCAAAAACCGAGAAGAAAAGATATATTCCCCACATTGTAACTGATTCAGATAACAATTGTGAAAATTTATTACCAGTTCGTAAAATAAGCTCTAACATGTACTTGTTATTGACTGTGCCTAATATAGGAACAGCTACGTATTTGTAATAGTATATAACATTACTAGCAAGGTAAGAGGGTTTTTACTGGCGAATGGAGGATATAATTGACGAGCCGCAGGCGAGTCAGTTACCTCCTTGAGCCAGTAAAACCCGTTACCTTGCGTGTATTGTTTTATATTTTATTTGTTTCTCATTTGTAAAAAGGTTAGATAAATTCCAAAAAAATCTCAATAATTTGTCGCAAATGTCGTAAGCTATTTATGATTATTTATGACATCGGAAAATTATGACAACTGTCAGTGGCTTTACGAGAGGGAAGTCCTTCGAGAATATTTGCTCATTTCTAACGAAAAAGGCCAGATCCAAATGAAACAAGGTATGAGAATATCGTTTTTTAATACTTTCATAACGTTTATTACTGAAAATATTTGTTCCAGGAACGATGAAATTAGAAGAATGAATGAAATTAGAAGCAAGTAGGTACGTGACAACTGTCAGTGAGTTTACAGGTCAAAAAACTTCTAGGATATTTGCAATTTTGAAATGGAAAACAAATAGATACGAATAAAACAAGGTACGAATATCGTTTTTGAATAGTTTGAGAACGTTTATTGAGAAATACATTTGTTCCAGGAACTCTGAAATTAGAAGGATGAATGAAATTAGAAGCAAGTACTTGACAACTGTCAATGTAAATAATACTACTAACTTGTGAAAATTTTCTTGATTAATATTGTGTTTTTGGAAACTGACGTTTACAAATGAGAAACAAATAAAAATATTTTTTTCTACAAACGTCAAAAAATGACAAGGTTCGCGCATTGGCAAGAATATGCGAAGTGACCCTTTTTTCATTTTCCTCTGTTACTATGACACCGTGCGCGAAGTAGTGTGCGAAATACTTACTTCGCACACTGCATGTAAACTATATGGGATTTCTATATTTTAACCTTTATGTTCCTCAATCAAGCAAAAATCCAAGAAATCATTTATTTATTAATGTATATGTTGAGTATTAGATTTAATTGTACATTTATATTCAAACGTGTTCATGCGTATGTGCAAGAAGTGAAGTGCGCATGTGCACGAGAGCGTACCCAACGCCAAGCCCAAAGAAGGAAAGTTCAGTTAGTCTATAGTCAGTCGTCATGAGTGACATGTCGTAATATAGTTAGTCACTAAGAGTTGGAACAGTTGTATTCTTGTAGTTCATAGTTTAAATAAAGTTATAAACAGAAGTTAGTACACCAAATTGACCCCCTCATCTTTACATGGTAGCAGTCCCGTGGTTAGAAAATAAAGGTGTACCGGTGTAAGAAAAAAATCTCGTCTACGAAGGAACATTCGAGAACACTCTACACTCTTCTGGAAAATGGCCGCCTCAAAGGAAATAATGATCCCAATATTTGATGGAGAAGACTACAGCATGTGGAAAAAACGAATAACAATTAATAATATTTGCATCCATGTTCATCAAACTGAAGAAAGATAGCAGGAATTTGGACACTTATTATTCAAAAATCTTTATTCAAAATTCGCCGACGTTTCGGAGAAGCATTTCTCCTTTCTCAAGGCTGTGGGAAACAAGTAAAAATAAACGTTAACAATTGTAGACGAAAGCCATGACAAATCACTCACCTTATTTTTGTTCTATTTTAAAGAAGAATCGTTAAACATGAGAAAAACCAAGTTTGGACATTCGCCAGATATTGTTATAAAATTGTTTGTACTAGAAAGATTTCGCAAAGTTCTGTTTTCAAGAAGACTGTCAATTGTCATAAGAGTTGAGGTTAAGAAGGACTAATCATCATTTTTCTTTTCTTTTGTTTGGGTTAGTGGTATGTCACAGCTGTCAACGCCATCTATGCTAAGATGAAACAAACACTACGGTAAAACAATCATTACACAAATAAAAGTTGTTAACAAACAGAGCAAACTTACATGTTAGCTATAAGGCTATGGTATACCGAGCTTAAGTCTTGCGTGTCCTCTCTGAAATTCACCGTGCACTGTCTTTGTATGTGTATCATTTCACTAATCAGTCTTCTATTATAGCCTGATTCTCTGTCTAATATGGAAACATTCGAGAAGTCGAAACTATGAGAATTCACTATTGCATGTGTGGCTAGTGCTGTCCTCTGTGTACTTTTAAAAAAAGTTTCTTCTTTAAAATAGAACAAAAATAAGGTGAGTGATTTGTCATGGCTTTCGTCTACAATTGTTAACGTTTATTTTTACTTGTTTCCCACAGCCTTGAGAAAGGAGAAATGCTTCTCCGAAACGTCGGCGAATTTTGAATAAAGATTTTTGAATAATAAGTGTCCAAATTCCTGCTATCTTTCTTCAGTTGGACGAATAACAATGTTTTTGAAGATGAAAAAATGCGATCTTGTAATTCAGAGGCCAAAAATGGAAAACGATAAATCTGATTGGGACGAGAACGACTTAAAAGCAATAAATTATATTTATAGTGCCATCACAAACAACTGGAATTTATATGTGACAAAACGACAGCCTACGAAATAATTAAAAAATTCGACAGTCTTTACCTAAAGGAATCCACCGCCCTTCAGATCATTTATAGAAACAAATTGGAAAAACTTCGACTTAAGGACTATAAAAACTCAGCAACGTTTTTTGGAGAATTTGATAAAACTGTTAACGATTTGAAGAATGCAGGTGCCAGTGTTACGGAGAAGGAAAAATTAAATTATATGCTGAATTCCCTACCTGAATCATATAGCTATGTTGGAGATTTGGTAGATACACTTAAAGAAGAGGACCAGACAGTGGAGTATGTCAAGACCAAGATCCAAATGGTTGAAATGAAGACGTTGAAGGAAGAAAATGGAGGAAGGAAAACTAATGCATTTATGGTGGAGAAGAATAAACAGGAATGGAAATGCTATGGATGCGGTGAGAGAGGACACTTTCAGAGGGATTGTACGAAGAGTGGAAGACAACCTACACGAGGAAGAAGAGGAGCTGGAAGAGGTAATAGAGGTCGAGTAAACAATTACCGAGGACATTGTTCATATGCTAAAAATGAAGGTAAAAGAGATGAAGCTAGTGCATGGCTAACTAAAGTAGATCATGTAGTTTATAATAGTAGATTAAGTAATGATTGTAATGAAATTGAGTGGATTTTGGATAGCGGTTGTACTGACCATATAGTAAATGATGAAAAATATTTTGAAAATTGTGTTACTCTTAAAGAACCGGTGAATGTATATTTAGGAGACAGTAGGATTCTGAAAGCTACCAAAATAGGAAAAGTAGTAAGTTATTTTAAAGTCTTTGGAAACGATAGTTTAGTGGAAATGAATAATGTATTTTTAGTGAAAGATATGAAATCAAATCTGATTAGTCTCAGTAGAATAAGTGATAATCACACAATTATTTCTAAAGGTAATATGACAAAAATAATGAACAAAAACGGAAAAATAGTAGCTATAGCTTTGAGAAAGGATGGTCTATATGTAATGAAAAGTAAATTGAAATATAATGGAAAATCATTGGTGAATATTGCAAATAAAAATAACCAAGGCATGAGTCAGAAAGAAAAGTGGCATAGATTGTTAGGGCATGTAAATTTTAAATACTTGAATACTTTATTCAAAAAACAGTTAATGATTGGAATACCGGAAAATTTAGAAGAAGATTGCATGAAATGTTGCACTTGTATAGAAAATAAAATGCGTAATCTTCCGTTTGAAAATAAAAGAGAAAAAGCGAAAGAGTTGTTAGAGATAGTGCATACGGATGTTTGTGGACCTTTTAAAACGACAGATTTTAGGGGAGAGAAATATTTCATATCGTTTATAGATGATTACAGTAAGTTGGCTAAAGTTTATACAATGAAAAATAAGACGGAAGTATTTGATTGTCTTGTTCAATATGTGAATGAAACGGAAAATTTAACAGGTAAAAAAGTTAAATTCTTGAGATGCGACAATGGTAAAGAATATTTAAATAGTAAAATTTTCAACTTTTCTAAAGAAAAAGGTTTTGTGATTAACAACTGTCCGGCGTATGTTCATGAGTTAAATGGAACTGCGGAACGGTTCAATCGAACAATAATGAACATATCACGGTGTTTACTTGCTGAAGCTAAAGTAGATAAAATGTATTGGCCGGAAATAGTATGTACAGCGACTTATTTGAAAAATCGGACGTTAGCGAATACTAAAGAAATAAAAACCCCGTACGAGATATTTTTTGGTAAAAAACCAGATGTGACAAATCTACGTTTATACGGAAGTAAAGTTTTTGTTAGAATACCGGAACAAAAGAGAGAATCTAAATGGGACAAAAAAGCGGTAGTTGGAATTTTGATAGGTTATAGTGATGTCGGATATAGAGTTTTAATTGATAATAAGATTGTAGTTGCTAGACATGTCGATGTGGTTGAGGAAGACGTAAAATGCATTGGAAATAATCTCGAGTTGGAAAATAAAACAGAGAATGATAATAACGATGAAAATGAACAAATTGAGCCTGAAGAAAGTATTACTCCAAATACACAGAGATTACAGAGAAACAAATGCCCACCAAAACGTTTCGACGACTATTATGTGTATAGTGGTAATATAATTGTAAACTTATGTAGAACTGATATTCCAGATTCATTTCAGGAGGCGATGGAATCTGATGAACGCGAATTTTGGATGAAAGCAATGGATAGGGAAATGAATTGTTTAAAAAAAATGAAACATGGGAATTGGTAGGAAAGGTTGGACATACACAGATTTTAGATGTTAAATTGGTATATACAAAAAAGTCTGAAAATATTTTTAAAGCTAGATTAGTTGTTAAAGGAATTCACAAACTGATAAAATTGATGATGTCTATTCTCCTGTAGCTAGAACTCAAACTTTAAAGGTACTTTTAGCTTATTGTTGTCAAAACGGCTTATTTATTGAACAAATGGACGTGGAAACAGCGTTTTTAAATGGTGACATGAAATCCGAGATATACATACAGCAACCAAAGGGATATGATGACGGTACAGAGAGAATTTGTAAATTAAAGAAAGCATTATACGGTTTGAAAGAAAGTCCCAGGTTATGGTATGAATGTTTTGATAAATACTTGATAAATTTGGGTTTTGAGAAAAGTAATGTTGACTACTGTTTGTATACTTACAAGAAAGCAGATAAAACCCTGTATCTATTGATTTTTGTGAACGATTTATTGATATGTTGTAAAGATCAAGCAGAAATAGTAAAAATCATGGGTTTATTATCACAAAAATTTAGTATGAAAGATTTAGGAGAGATAAAAGAGTATTTGGGAATAATGATTGAATATGATCCATACAAGCGCGAAATGAAATTGAATCAAAGCAAATATATAAAATCATTAGCTGCAAAATATGAATTGGAAAACAGTAAATTCTATAATACACCAATGGAAACAAACTTAAAAGTAAATAAAGCAAAATTTTGTGAGACAGATCTAAATTATAGAAATCTAATTGGAGCCCTTTTGTGTATAAGCTCATCTACTAGACCAGATGTAAGTTTCAGTATTAATTATTTGAGTAGATTTCAAAATTGTTATGACAAAACACACTACAGGTATGCTTTGAGGATCCTAAAATATTTGTACTCAACGAATAATTTAAAATTAACATATAGAAGTAGCGATAAGAATGATATTATTGATTGTTACGTTGATGCCGACTGGGCAGGTGATCATTTAGATAGAAAATCCACAACAGGTTATGTAATAAGATTGTTTGGTAATATAGTGTATTGGAAATCACGAAAACAAAAATCTGTAACTAAAGCTTCAACTTTTGCAGAATATGTAGCTTTATCAGACGCTGTTAGCGAAATAATATTTGTTAGAGAATTACTAAAAATATTTAATGTTGAAATTAAGAATCCCATAAAACTCTATGAAGATAATTCAGGTGCAGTAAGCATAGCAAAGCATGGAAATTTGACGAAAAATTCCAAACACATTGAAGTGCATTGTCACTATGTTCACGATTATATTAAAGATGATGTTATTGATGTTGTAAAAGTAGATTCGAATAGAAATATTGCAGATATGTTTACGAAAGCTTTATGTAAGGATAAATTTGAATATTTCAGAAATTTGTTAAATTTAGAATAAGATTATTGATTGAATGTAAATGTAAGGAGGCGTGTTGAGTATTAGATTTAATTGTACATTTATATTCAAACGTGTTCATGCGTATGTGCAAGAAGTGAAGTGCACGAGAGCGTACCCAACGCCAAGCCCAAAGAAGGAAAGTTCAGTTAGTCTATAGTCAGTCGTCATGAGTGACATGTCGTAATGTAGTTAGTCACGAAGAGTTGGAACAGTTGTATTCTTGTAGTTCATAGTTTAAATAAAGTTATAAACAGAAGTTAGTACACCAAATTGACCCCCTCATCTTTACAGTATAATGCCATTTTATTTCCATAGTTATAGTACCTAATTACTTGGTTTGGAAATACAGTTCAATACTTTTTTTCAAATTAAGCTAAGCGTTTGTAGAAAAAATTTTATTTGCATCTCATGCGCGAAATACTTTGGTGATCGAGAACTGATTTTTTTACAAAAATAACGAGGCGAAGATACAAAAATAACTATTTAAATGAAATGCAAACTTCAGTGCGACTTTTATATATTTTTTTATATCCACTGTTTTTCAACACATACATGGTATTTTTAAAATCTAATTATTCACATAGAACTAAAAACTATATCTATGTTTAATCTATGTTATGTCTATGTTTAATCAAAAAGAATCGCATCTGTCAAAAATATATTATGCCTCTACATACTCAAGAAATGCTGAAAAAATGAGACAGACCTTAACAAATGATTTTTTAAATCAAGGTGCTGTTAATTTTCAATGGGATAAGTAAAGGACTGAGAAGCTAACATTTGTTTTATTTTGATGGCTTAGTTTATATACCTCATAAATCAAATTATGCAAATAACTTCTGCTAATGGGGAAATTCAACCATGATCTGAAAAAAGCCGGTAGGTATTCTTGCCCTGGATTAAAGAATATAAAGGAAGGAGCATTATCGTTGATTTAGCAGGGAAACGGTTTTGACAATAATTGTCAAATTTGAGTTGATTTTATACTTTTTGCAGCGTTTATTCTTATTAGTGTTCAAACTTGATGATTTATTTAGTGTTTTGAACGATTTTGTTGCATTGTTCGTGTTTGGTAGATATTTTCAGTTTTTATAGCTATTTTGTCTTTGTTCGTAAGAACCATTTCGGTCAACAAAAATAAAATAAATGCTCCTCCAGATTTTTTATTCCATGAGGTATGAATTATAGCAATATATAGAATTGGTTTCTAACTTTTTTAATTCTGTAAACTTTTGTTGAAACTTAAACTCATCTGGAGATTTAGATTATGGCTTTGGTTGATTCATACTAATATTCCTACAAGATTGAGTCCATATTAATTTTACACAAAATCGCCAAATAATGTGCAAGAAAGAGATAAACAGGATAGAAGTCATCAGGAAAATAAATTAACAACATAATTTTTATGAGTTCTATTATATTTTTGATACCTATATAATCATTTTAAGTATTCTTCTGCTCCTTCAAAAGCAACCTGCAGGAGTTTTATTTCCAGAAGAGTTCTGGGCCTCTGTGGCATTTGCATGAGCAGTTCTGAAATTTTACTGCAGATTGGATTCATTGCAGTAGACTGCTCCTCTGGTTCGGTTAACTTGTTCAGTGTTTCTAGTATGGCGTTTTCAACCTTGTCTTCTTTTTTTCTCTTTCCGCTTTTTCTTTCTTCAAGGTGTACTTGAGACCCTGATGGAATGGAAGTGTTCGGTGACATATTTGAAGAGCATGAGGATGAGGCTTCAATACAGTCCCGAGACAAAACATTTGACACTGTAGGTCGATATGATATGGTATCATCAAGGAAACTCATCTGGTCGAAGTATTCCCATTTTTTTTTTAGATACATTCCGACCCACTCGGCACGTATTCATTTTTAATCCTCACGTAGGTATCGCGTAGGTTTCTCCATTTTTTCATTAAGAAATCAATGGAAAATTCTTCTCTTTCCCCGAACTCATGATGAATTTCCTGCCATAATGCCTGTCGTCTAGTTTTTCCTCTTTCTGACAGAGGCAGGCGAGAATCCCATAAGGGTGGCCGTGCCATCACGCAACTTATTAAGAGTTCCTCTACTGTGAACTCTTCACAAGCATTTGGATATTCCTGTGAAATGTTACAACTGAAAATTTGAACATACATGTAATAATTTGAGTCTTACATTATTAACGATGGTATCATTATTATCTGCATAAGTCTCGCCAAATTCCATTATAAAATTATTATTATTATTAAGATTTTCAACGTCCGCGTCGATTTGAACCAACAACCAAACCACAATACATATGTTTGTGGCAAACACACACACAGATATAAATATATATATAAATAGGTTGGTACGTTGAAAACCTAGTTCGTCTAAATTCAAAATTTCCCGCCTTTTATCATGTCATTTCGTACGAACGTACACGGAAGCATGTGACAGGCGTTATCGGATGATCATTGGCGCCAAAAATGTTGACCAATAGGAGAGCTGTCGTACCGTCGGACAAACGGATGCATCTGACCTTACCTTTACTCTTATTGATAACTCGCATCCCCAGATATCCAGATCCTGTCCAGAAGAAGCTATTGCTACTGTAGAGCGTAGCATTGTGGAAGACCCGAATGTGTCCATCCGCCATCGAGCTCAGGAATTGGATCTGTGTTCGTCCACTTTATGGAAGATTTTGCGGAAGGATCTTGGTTTGCATGTTTACAAAATCCAAATCGTGCAAGAATTGAAGCCAAACGATCATCAAGCAAGGCGTAGATTCGTCGAATGGGCCCAAAACGAGATTGCCGTTGTTCCCGATTTTCATAAGCGAATTTTGTTTAGCGATGAAGCGCACTTCTGGTTGAATGGCTATGCCAACAAACAAAACTGCCGCATTTGGAGTGAAGCTAATCCTCAAGTGTATGTCGAAACAGCGTTACATCCAGAAAAACTGACTGTTTGGTGCGCTTTATGGGCTGGTGGAATCATTGGTCCGTACTTCTTCAAAAACGATGATGGTTAGAACGTTACAGTCAATGGTGATCGGTATAGAGCCATGATTACTAACTTTTTCATTCCTGAATTGAACAACCATGATGTCCAGGAGCTGTGGTTCCAACAAGACGGCGCAACATGTCACACAGCTCGTGCCACAATCGATTTATTGAAAGACACGTTATGTGACCGCCTTATTTCACATTTTGGACCTGTGAATTGGCCTTGTGATTTAACACCGCTAGACTACTTTCTGCGGTGCTATGTAAAGTCATTGGTCTATGCGAATAAGCAACAAACGCTTGATCATTTGGAAGACAAAATTCGCTGTGTTTTTGAGGATATACGGCCACAGATGTTGGAAAAAGTAATCGAAAATTGGACGTCCAGATTGGACTACATCCGAGCCAGCCGTGACAGTCATATGCCAGAAATCATATTTAAAATGTAATGCCACAAGATTATCTTTCGGATGAATAAAATTCATGTCAATCGAATAATCCATCGTTGTTTTATTGCAATTTAAAGTTCTATACCTCTAAAAAAACACCCTTTATAAATCAGTATAAACAAGTGAGTTTTATTTGAAATATTCTAAAGGAATAACAGGAGGGCGTAAGTTTACTAGTGCATAACAAACACAAAAAATATCGTCCAAAAGTGCTTCATCTCCACGAGTTGCCAACAATGTAATTGGTATGGGTCCTGATACGTAGGAGGCTGAGATGATTCGCTCCACATGAATTCGAAAATTTCCAAATGTTCTTGTCTTATCCAAATCTACAGGGTGCAACTGATCTAATCCTTTTGTGAATGCAGGTATGATAACAGAGGCATGGAACATTTCAACAAATTTCTTCTTTTTAGGTGTTCGCTCCTAGTCTCTGAAACAGAAATAATTGAAAAATATATAATTAAGAAGAAGTGCTCCTGCTAAACTCTTTCCACTTATTTGTCAGGAGCAAATTTGTATTAAAATATTGTTGCCTAACAGTAAACCTAAAAAAGGAAATAAATGAAAAGGATAATGTAACGTTTCGGTGTCTATATCAGACACCTTCTTGTAAAGTCTTCGGAATTGTGTGTTTTTTCATTTGCAAATGAAAAAAACCTCAGGTCCATGGAGATTCCTACATACATTATTTATTTTACAGATTCTAAAGTTTGGCCTGATGAAGAAACCTTAGTTTTTATTGCTCTGGTTAAGGAAAATCCGAAAGAATTGGAATTAGGAGTGAAAAAAAATGTTTAGTATAAAATTGCTACCGAAATGAAAAGCGAACTTGGAACGAATTTCTCCATCACTCAAATAGAAACAAAGTGGAAATCGTTAGTAAGGAGTTACAAAGGTGTCAAAACACATAATGACTGGCAATAAGGAAATAAAATTGAAAGTTTTGGCTGGTAATGAATGTTCCAGTGTGGGGGGGGTTGATAATCCACGATTTAGAGTGTATGAAAAATGACAGCAATATAGAAAACATTGAGGATACAGAAAATTCAACCCCTTTCCAAAAGAAGAGAATAATTAAAGAAAATTCCATTGCCAAAGGCATAAAGAAAAAATGGCCAAAATTGACTTATTAAATCTAATAACTGTGATAAGAGATAAAAAAAATGAGCCAAGACATTAGATGAAAGACTTTGTGCCAAGAATAGTATTTTGTTCGTTAGGAATTTTTATTTCATGTACCCATGGTAAGATTTAAGTATCATTTTGTGGTTTGAAAATGTTCTAATGTTTCTTTTTTTTTTTGTCGAATAAAAATAACCAAAATACAATTTCTGTTTTTTAATTAATTTTTTATTAAGTATTAAAGAAAATTTGGAATATCATTACAAAATTACGAATGTTATTTGTTACGAAATACAAAATATAAGAGATACTGAAGAAATTCCAACCTCTCTTCAAGGGGAGGTAGCCATTTCATTGGTTGCAGATGAGCTGCCTAGTAACAGCAGAAATATAAGAGGTATTTTCTCAATCATACTCATTTCTGCGAATCAAACACTGTCAATCCAAAAATAGTGCAAAAAGGAATAGCCTGTTTACATTCTGCGCCCTTAAAAACACAAATTAAATATTTCCGCAGAAAGGAGAGGGAACTGCGATCCAGGTACACCAGTTTAAAGGCAAAAATTGATGGTTTAAAAGATTCGAAATATCTGCAGAATTTAGAAAAGATGAACAGAAACTGTTGTTATTAGTTTAGGGAACAATGGCAAGTTGTTTTTGTTCTGTTGGCAACATTGATTTTATTCTGTGATTCTATCTATGACACAGAAGGAATATGTCATGTTAATTCATAAGTCATAAGCATTAGCGAAGTCGTTGCATAAAATAAAATAAAGGTTAAAATTGAAGAAGTGTTTTTTGAGAGATTCGATCCACTAAACCTACGTTGAAAAACAGGTTATGCGCCCAGTCGTGCAAACGGAGTTAAAACAACTAAAAGTATACAGTTTTCGAGTGTGTTAAAAAGTAAAACCGAAAAAACCACGTGTAGTGTAAAATGGCAGATAACACGACCACTACGACTTTAAAATTAAATGGGGATAATTGGCCCATATGGAAGTTTCAAACCACCATTATTTTAAAAGGACGAGGACTTTTGGAGATCGCGGATGGTTCCAGAATGAAACCCCTTTCAGGAGATTAGCTTAACAAATGGCTTAAGGACGATGCGAAAAACCCAAGAGTTATTGGTTACACGTATGGAAGAAGGTCCTCTTACCCACCTACTGTCATGTGAATCGGCGAAGGAAATGTGGACCAAATTAAAAACCGTATATGACAAAGAATCGGTTGTTAGCGTGCATTTGCTACAACAAAGGTTTTTCATGCTCGAATTTGATTCCTCTGTGAATACATTTATATCTGATATTGAGGAAATTGGATGATAATGAACCCTGGAAAAACCATTACTATATATGAGATCGCAGGGTTACTTGGAACTTCCTATCCAAAAGCATTTACTCCCAGCAATATTATCAATGGATTTCGTTCAACAGGGATATGGCCTCTTAACCCAGATAAAGCCAAATCGCACGAAAATTCATATGTCCTATTAAGCCACTGTCCTTTAAAAGACTACACGAAGTATTCTCTCAATATCTTAGTTCCGCTACTAATATATAGATAGCACTAGTTGTGTCAAATCAGGTATACAAATACTCTAGTATTTTAACGGCTTCGTCTTTGTTTACATCGATACAACAATAAACCACGTGTTTTATGTTTCATTGTGATCTTCAGTAGGAGATATGTCTAACTCAAGGTAAGTTAATTCCGAAATCATTTGTATAAATGATTATTTAGGTATTATATGCTCGACTCGAACTAATAGGCATGCAAATAAAAATATTTAGACATTGATATACGTTATAGTTTTTGTTTCATAGTATGCTCTTTGGAGGCGTCCTTTTAAAAGACCAGAGGCAAAATACGCAACTATACGGATTTTTTTTCTAGGCATTTTTGGAATAAACCTTTGACTCTCAGTCAGCTCATGGAGGAAGCAGAAAATATCCACCTCGATTCAGAGTTAATTCCAGACGAAATAGTAATTTTTCCACCAAATGATGGCGAAGTAACAGATGAAGATAGCGGTGAAGAAGATAATATTGTCATAAATAATTTACCTGGGGCGCAGCTGAGAAGTGAAGCGGAAGTGGTGTTACACGTAACTGAAAGTAATTCTGATTGCGATAGTGAAGACAACATTCCATTATCACATTTCGTTAAGCGGCGAAAAGTATCCAGGCCAAAAAAACCTACAGAGGAACTTACATGGATAAAACATGATATCACTTCAGATATGCCCCCATGGACCCCTACTTACGGCTGCAAGCAGGAAATTTCACCGGTAGAAGCTTTTCTTCTATTTTTTGACGATGATATTATAAACATGATAGTAACGTACAGTAACCTATATGCTAACACTAACAATCGGTCTGGTGATATAACATTGAATGAAATGCGCTGCTTTATTGGAATTTTGTTACTAAGTGGATACAATTGCCTCCCTCGTCGAGAGATGTATTGGGAAAGTACACCAGACACTAATAACACTCTAGTATGTAAAGCAATGCCTAGAAACCGCTTTCGACATATTATGCAGAATATTCATTCCTGTGACAACCAAGACCTGAATAAAGACGACAAATTTTCAAAAATCCGTCCACTAATAGATGCTCTAAATAAGAAGTTTATGGATCTTGCTCCTCAGGAAGAGCACCACTGCGTAGACGAGTCCATGATTCCCTATTATGGACGTCACCCGACCAAGCAATTCATTCGTGGTAAACCGATTCGTTGGGGGTATAAGATATGGACCGGCACGAATAGGTTAGGATATATTGAGTGGTTTGAACCCTATCAAGGCTCCAAAACAAAACTGCCCGAAAAATACAAAGAACTAGGTTTGGGTGCTCAAGTAGTTCTGACGTTTGCAGATAAATTGTCCTGTAAAGATAACCTAAATTATCATATATTTTTTGATAATTTATTTACATCGGTACCTTTACTTTTAGAACTAAAATCAAGAGGTATAAAAGGAACAGGTACAATTCGTGATAATCGAGTTCCAAAAAACTGTCCCATAAAATCAAAGATGAAATGAGAAAAGAACCACGGGGTAGTTTAGATTTTGCATCAAGTGAGGACAATAAACTAATGGTATGCAAGTGGCATGATAACAATATTGTAACTATTGCCTCAAATAATTCTCCAGTAATGCCTACTTTACAAGTTAAAAGGTTTTCACAAAAGGATAAAAAAGTTATATACGTGCCTCAACCATATCCAATAAAAATATATAATGAAAATATGGGAGGAGTTGATCGCGCCGATCAAAACATAAGTTTATATCGAGTATCAATTCGTGGGAAGAAATGGTACTTTCCATTATTATGCCATTTTGTGGATATGGCTGAACAAAATGCATGGCGAATTTATAAAGTGAATTCGGGTAAACTAGATCACCTGGGATTTAGACGACTTGTAGCTGTCGGAATTTTGGAATCTTTCAATAAAAGACAATTACCAGGATCCAGCAAACCTAGAGCTGATGCACACTCCTATTCAAGGTATGATGGAATAGACCATATCATATTATATCAAGAGAAACAAACTCGTTGTGCGTTTTGTCACAATAAGTGCAATTTTCTTTGTAAAAAATGTCTTGTAGCACTTCACCCGAAGCAATGTTTTTTATTGTATCACACAAAATAGTTTTATTTTCTGTAATGGTTTATAAGTTGAAAGGTTTCAGATTTTGAAATAAAATTTTCTGTGGTGAAAAAAAGTGTTTCATTTTGCCATTGTCCTTTTAAAAGAACATCAAATTTCAAGCAAATTAATGGACGGCTATATTGTTTGTACCGTTTTATATTTAGTTTCACTCAAAATGAACACATAATCAAACTTAAACAAAAATTATTTTCGTTTTTGTCTTTTGGCAAAATGAGGTAGTTGGCTTTTAAAAGGACTATGGCAACATCTGGGTTAACAGAAACATTTTCAGTGATGATGAGTTCCTTTCTTCGTCAGTGACTGATAGACCTCAAGTAGACTCTACAATTAATGCAACTCCTTCACAAGCACAGGAAGTTGAAAATTTTTCACAGCCAATAACACTCCGTCCATCACCTGTATTCAAGACTCCAGAACATTCACCGCAACCATCAACATCTCGCCAATCTCCGAAAATATCACAACAGCTATCCAATTTTGTTCAATCACCAGCACAAAAGAACATCCCCTCTTCATTAAGACTCATTTCACCTGATGAGATTCGACCATTTCCTAAGGCCTGTGCTAGAAAAGAAACAAGGCAAAACATGAGAAGACGAAAAACACAAATCCTCACAGAAACTCCAATTAAGAACCAAATAGTAGAGAATTTGATAAAGAACAAAAAGAGAGTGAAGAGAAACCTGAACATGACTAACAAGAAAACTAAGTTAGAAAAGCGAATGAAAGAAGATACAACTTCCGAATCAGAAGATGGATCGATGTCTTTCGCAGAAAGTGATAAAAGTATTGGACCTTTTGTGAGTGATGACGAGCCAGACTTCAGAATGGAGACACTCAAAATTGGAGATTATGTCCTTATCAAAGAAGGACAAACTAAAAGACATGACATAATGGCAATAGGTAAAATTCTTAAAATTTCTGAAAAGGATGTTCATGTCCAGTACATTAAAAGATTATTTCCCACTTTTAAGTTTGTTGAAACAGACGAAGAATATTCTTTTGAGAAATCATTATTGGTAGCTAAACTGCCAATTCCAACGCCTTCTGGAGGGACAGCCAGGAGATCAGAAATGTTGATTTTTTCTGTGGATCTTAACATTTATATAATGAATTGATAGACTTTCTAGAATTCTTATTGTAGACTAATAACTTAATTGAGTTTCTCTGGAATAAAGATTCTATTTAATATTCAAAGATACAAACATGGGTAATGGGAAAACCTTACCTGGAATAAAGAAACGACTTTTAATTACAATTCTTTGAAAAACACGTTTATCTGACAATTTCCTAAAATATGTCATTGATAAACAAAAATGAATAACATAGCAACGTAAAACTGATAATGCGATTTTAAAGGAAAAAGTAATTTTTCCTTTACATCACCCCTCCTGGGGAAGAAAATATTTGCAGAATATTTTGATTTATTAATCTTTCGTTCTCTTCAAACTGTGGTACTGGAGTTAATTTTGAAATGTGAAAATGGTTCGACTCTAATTTCTTGTGGCCAGTGTTAATTTTGTAGATAGAGTTGGAAATTTTTTCTTCTATTCTAAACGGTCCAATTTTAAGTTCATCCAATTTTTTTCTGTTTAATTTGTTTCCATTCTCCACAAATACCAGGTCACCGACATTGAAATTATAATTTTTACGACCTTCATCAAACATTTTTTTGTTGTAATTGTGATTTTTAATTGTATTATTCAGAGCAATTTTCTTGTCCTGAATCCAGTTTTCAGATCTGTTTTGTTTAAGCTCTCTTGGTAAAATTGTGGCATCTGTTCCGAACATCAAATAAGACGGTGCGTATTTTGTAACGGTATGTTCCGTATCGTTGTATTTTCCCACACATTCTTTAGCTATAGTGGTCCAAGCCACTTTCTTCTCATTTTCATTTATTTTACATCTTATTTTATTTATAAGTGTTTGGTTCAACCTTTCATTCAAACCATTTGAAAAAGGCGAATCTACTGCAGTGAAGATTAATTTAATTTTTTTCTCTTCTAGAAATTTCTTGAATTCCTTTGAATTGATGCCTGGATACTGATCTGAGAGAATAGTTCCT
The DNA here is from genome assembly GCA_013421045.1 of Propylea japonica. Lineage (NCBI taxonomy): Eukaryota > Metazoa > Arthropoda > Insecta > Coleoptera > Coccinellidae > Propylea > Propylea japonica. Next base: position 84,665,532 of record CM024239.1, on the reverse strand, counting down.
ACTTCTTCAGTTTCAGAAATGTTTTCCATTAATTTGATAAAGTCACTTGCATTTTGTGTTTTGGAGGTTAAGATATAAGCATATCTTGTAAAATGATCCACAAGTAGGTGCATATATTTTTTTGTTGAACGTGATCCTCCAAAACCACCAATGGTATCTATCGACATAATTTCAAAAGGTTTTGTGGCTGGGCCCAGATGTGACAATAATCCTATTTTCTTTTCTACTTTTGATTTATTTTTTAAACATATAGTGCAGTTTTTACATACTTTTTTTATGTTGTAAGTCAAATTTTTGGCTGTGTAAAAAGGTCCGATCATATTTGCAATTGCCTGATTCCTACATGGCATAAGTCTTTATGTATAGTTTCGATCAATTTTATACTGAAAATTTCTGATAATATGATTTTCTCTTTTTTTCGAAATTTCTTGAAGTAAACATTAGCCTTCGTTATCAAATTTTTGTCTGTTTTTTTGATACTTGGGTTTTTCTTCTGATCTTCTAGTATATCCTCTAATTTTATTAAATTGACTATTTTTAGTTGTTCCTCTTCGTTTTCATCTGGTTCCAGAACAGGATTTCTGCTAAGGCAATCGGCTTCTGTATTATATTTACCTGGAGAATATTTCACTTGAAATCATATTGTGAGAGGTAATAAGATAGATCTCCTAGCTCTTCATCAGTCCTTGCTTTTATGTTCATATTCTCCAGAGGTTTATGATCCGAAAATACTGTGAATTTTCTTCCAATCAATTTGTGTTGCCAGTATTTCACGCACTCTTTAATAGCTAAACATTCTAAATAAATGGCTTTTTTCCTTTTCTGCACCTCATTTAGTTTTTTTGAGAAATATGCTATGGGTTTTTCTTCTCCATCTTTTTGTGGTTGTTTTAGTACTCCACCTACACCCAACAAACTTGCATCTGTATAGATATGTATGGGTAAATTTTGATCAAATATCGTCAATACTGGTTGCGTGCACAATACATCTTTCAGCTTTTCAAATGATTCTTGACATTCTCTGGTCCAAATAAAGGCCTGTCCTTTTCTAAGAAGATTGTGCAGAGGATCTAACATTATAGCTGCATTAGAAACGTATTTGTGATAAAAATTTATTTTACCCAAAAATTGCCTTAAATTTTTTGGTTCTTAGGAACTGGAAAATTTCTGATTGCGATTAAATTATCTTTTAACGGTTTAACGGAATTATTCTAAATAATATGGCCAAGGTATTTAATTGAATCAGCTGCAAATTTGCATTTTACAAACTTTAACCTGAAGCCTTCTTCCTTAATTGCTTGAAATAATTCCTTCAAATGTTCCATATGTTCGGAAAAAGTTTTTGAAAAAACCAAGAGATCATCAATGTAACACACAGTGAAATTTGAAAGTTTATGTTTTCTTATAATATTGGACATAATTCTTTGAAATATCGCTGGTGATGTTTTCAAACCGAATGGAAGGCAAGTCCACTGAAAATGACCCTCTTGTGTGACAAAAGCAGTCTTGTATCTATCTGTGACTCGTAGCGGAATCGACCAAAACGCTGAATTTATGTCCAGAGTTGAGAAAAATTTACAGTCTCTAGTTTTTTCGACTAAATCCTCAATAAGGGGAAAAGGTTGTGCTTGGGGAACTACAATTTTGTTAAGGTCTCTGAAATCTATGCACAATCTTGATTTCCTATTCTCTTCCCTTTTGAATGCTAGTGTTACTGGGGATGCAAACGGACTGTATGATTCCTCTATCAACTTTCTGTCCAATAATTTTGAAATTTGTTCTTCGATTTCTCTTCTGTCATCCATCGTGCATCTATATGGCCTCTTACAGCAATACCTTTCAACCAATAAATCAATATGTGCCTCATAACCTGACACAGTGCCGATATCGTAGTTGTCTTTCGCAAAAATAGATCTATATTCTGCTACCAATTCATCAATTTTTGATTTCTGATCGTAACTTAAATGGTTCACTTCAAGTTCAAAATTTCTTTCTTCGATACCTTCATTAAAGTTTACAGAGTATTTATCATCAATTATCTATATTAATAATTTCGTCAAAGGGTACGGTAGACTCGATCGAAACCCTATATGAATAACAAAACATAAAAAAATATTAATTTTGAGTCGACAACATATATCCGCAAAATTCGGATTATGGAGAATTTCTTAAATTTCAATTGCACTGACAAGCAAACCACAGTCGCCATCTTGGGTAGTTAATAAACGTTCCGTTGTAGTTCAAATGTCATTTAGTTGTTCAAATGTCATTGTCATTTACTTTGTTTGGATTACACACATCATGCCGAAAATCGTAAGTATTTCATAAAATGTTTCGTTGGTCGTGTCTCTGTCTTCGTTTATACTTATATCATTTTGTTAACAGCCGAATCTCCGTGCATTTGGCAAACATTGTCACAATTGTGGAAAGTGGATGGAGCGAAGGGCTCTTCGTAAGGATGGTGAGTAGTATTTTAGTAGGTATGTAGGCAGGTTGTGTTTTTAAGTGAATTTTGTTTTGTTTTCTTCTTAAAGTGTGGATTGTAAGCCTTCTGCATTTAAAATTAAATAAGTACTTATTTACTTCCAGTGACATGCAATTTTTGTAATGGCAAAATATTTGCAAGAGATGGCAAACAAAGCAAATGTGCAGTCGATGTGTGGAATGCGACAACATTATACTCGGTAAGCCGCTCAATATTTTTTAATAAATGACCACATGCATAGCCTGTGTTGAGGTGTCATGAACACATACAGAAACAGACACGATTTTTTCACCGATTCACTCGATAATGAAATGAACCCCTTCATGCGCAAGTTCTACTTGAACTTGGCTGGCTCTTATTATAAAATAGACATTATTAATTGTATAATATATTTTTGCAGATAACTTCAATTATTGCGAGTGCTGTGGCCTAGAAACAATTAGGCAGTTAAGAATAACCAAAGCTCGGACACTTTCAAACCTTTTTCCAAAAAATCAAACTGCTCCTGTTGCTGACAAGGCTCGGGCACTTTCAAACCTTTTTCCAAAAAATCAAACTGCTCCTGTTGCATCTGTTAAATCACCAGCTGCCTCTACAATACAACCTGACAATTCTCAAGATTTATTTGATGATGACTTTTGGGTAAGTTAATGGTGTAGGTCACTGGGTACAGTAAAATGAAAAATAATACTTATTACTAAATAGAGATGTGAGGATATACCTACATACTGTTATGGAAATTGATATGAATTTATGATTATAAGATTTTGTAAGTAGGCAGGATAAAAAAAAATTAAGATGTGTTACTATGGAAAATGTATTGTCAGTCAGAAATTAATTAATTCGAGAAAAGTCACAAAATTTGCTTCTCTAGAATCCACCCTGGTAAGAGTCTAATAATTCAATAAAAAATAGCTCAAGAGATTGTTTGGGTCGTGTAATTCCATAACCAAATTGAAATTACAATTAAATCAAGAAATAGAAATACACGATTCCATAACAATACATTCATAATAGTTATTATTATTTGAATATTTATCTAATATATTTTCTCCTTTAAGGTCGATAACGAAGAGTTGACGATAGTCGAAAAGTCGCTGGTGACGGATGATGTTTCTTCGGACAACGAGAAAAAACAAAAATCAATGCTGTCAGTCTGCAGTGATTTTATTTCTTTAGAAGAAGAGGAGAAAGAAAATATATCAAATGGCGGGCAGACCCCCGAAGAAGCGTAAATATTCAAGCAGGTTTAGTACAGAACATCAGCCCCCGAGGACTAACTATGTATATTTAGCACTTTCAAATAACACCACTCAAGTATCAGTACATTCAGTTGGTTCTATGATTTATGAATGTGTTCAATGTCAAGCACTTCATTTTTTCGGTGAAAAAATTAAAAAACATTTTAAAAATTGTTGTCATAATGGGAAGGTATACATAGACCCAGATAGAACATTAAAGCCAATTCCAGATATATTATTAGATTTATACGAAGGCAATACGTCTGATGCTAATCATTTTAAAGCTAATATACGACAGTATAATTCAGCATTTGCAATGGCATCCATAAATTCAAACTTGAACACACTCCCTCCAGGATTTTTCACTTATAGGGTACAAGGGCAAGTTTATATAAAAACTGGATCTTTGTTTCCGTTGCAAGGTCATAAACCACAATACAATCAATTGTACATAATTGAAGATAAAGCAGCATTAAATGAACGATTATCTGATTCTAGAAATAACATATGCAGAAGCAATATAATGAGGTCTTTACAAACAATGCTCAATGAATCCAATCCTTTTGTCAAAATATACAAAAGAGTGGCTGCAATTTTATCTGAAGAGGAGTTAAAAGCAGCCTCAGAAAATCGACCCAAATATTCGGTATCAATGCATTTTTGTAAACATAAATCTCTTGATTTGCGTCGGTATAACACACCATCAAATAATGAGGTAGCGGTCATCTTTGTAGGAGAAAACGGTGAACCTCCATTAAATTTAGACTTCTCTGTACAAGAATATTCTCAACATTTAACTACACTCAAATCAACCAGTCCCAATATTGACCCTTTAGCCTTTCCTTTACTTTTTCCTAATGGAGAACTCGGATGGCATGAAAATCTTCAACACAGAGAAGAGAGTCGAACTGCTCGAAGCCGTCTTACAATGTTACAATTTTATCAGTATAGACTTGCTGTTCGTAAAAATTTTAGCCCATTATTTTACGCCGAAAAACTTTTTCATGAATATTGTGTCTTGGCCTATGTTAGAGATGGTACCCAAAATGGAGGTTATGCTATAATAAGAAGAAGAGACGACGGACGAACAATAAAAAAGAAGGATTTCGAGTGTGATAACAGATGGGTGGTGCCCTACAATCCCTATCTATGTAAAAAATTTAATGCTCATATAAATGTGGAAATTTGTTCAAGTGTCAAAAGTGTGAAATATATTAATAAATATATTTATAAAGGTCATGACCGAGCAAAGATACAAATCACAGTAGCGCCACAAGAGTCCAGTGATCAATCGACATCAAGTAATGAACACCATGATGAAATTAAGGCTTATATTGATACCAGGTATGTTTCGGCTCCTGAAGCAGTTTGGCGAATATTTGAATTTTCAATGCACAAAATGAGTCACACAATTATACAGTTAGGTGTTCATTTGGAAAACCAACAAACTGTCATATTTACAGATCAGAATGTTCATGAAGCAGCAGCTAGATCAGCTGAAAAATCAACATTATTAGCATTTTTTGAACTAAACAGAACAGAAGAAAGTGCTCGACAATATCTTTACACTGAAATTCCGACACATTTCAGATTTATCCATGGACAGTGGCAACCACGAATATCTCAGTCAGCGGCTGATAAAGTAATTGCAAGAATGTATAATTATTCTTTTTCTGATCGGGAACGATATTATCTCCGGCTATTACTTCTTCACGTCAAAGGGCCAACTTGCTTCAGAGATGTTAGAACTTATGAAAATATTATTTACAACTCATTTCGAGAAGCTGCTCAAGCAAGGGGGCTCCTTTTTGACGATCAAGAATGGGAAAGATGTTTGAATGAAGCAATTGATTTTAAACTTCCTCGGCAATTACGACAGCTGTTTGCGTTAATTTGCGTATTTTGTGAAGTAACTGATCCTAATGCTCTTTGGGAAAAGTTTGCATCACATTTTATCGAAGACTTCACAAGATCACGCCCTGAAATATTATCCAAACAGTTGGCTTTACAAGAAATTGATGAAACATTGAAACTCCATGGAAAGAGACTAACAGATTTCGGACTTCCGGAACCAGATATTGGTGAAAATAATGTTTTCTCATCTGATCCCGTTTATGACTGTGAACTTGAAAAAGCAAATGGCTATGAAAAATACCAAAAATTGAACACCGAACAAAAATGTGTGGTCGATACAATACTAAACGCTGTGAATAATCCCACAGAGAGAAAGCTGTTTTACCTTGACGGCCCAGGAGGAACTGGAAAGACTTTCGTATTTTCAACTATTTTACATATTTTAAGATCTGAAAATAAAATTTGCCTACCCATAGCGTTTTCCGGTATTGCAGCAACTCTGTTAGATGGTGGTAGAACAGCTCACTCGCGATTCAAAATTCCAATTAATTCAGATGTAGATTCTACGTCTCATATGTCGTTAGGGTCACCAGCAGCTAATTTATTGAAGGAAACTCATTTAATCATTTGGGATGAAGCACCCATGACTAAATGTCATGATATTGTTGTAGTTGATCGACTCCTTCAAGATATAATGAAAAATAAATTACCTTTTGGAGGCAAAACTATGTTATTCGCAGGAGATTTTCGTCAGATTTTACCAGTTGTAGTTAATGGGTCACGAAATGATATTATAAAAGCTTCAATTAAGCAATTTTCAATGTGGCCAAACTTTACTCAACTCCAATTGACTCATAATATGAGAGCGCACGATGATTTAGAGTTTGCTCAATGGGTATTAAAGGTAGGCGATGGATCAGCTAATGAAGATGATGACGACCACATTGAACTGCCTCAACGATGTATTGTGGATAATTCAATTGTAGACTATATTTTTGGTGTTTCCCTGAACACAAATGATTATAAAAGTTATTCAATGAAAGCTATCCTTACTCCCAGAAACGATGATTGTTTTCAATTGAACGACCAAGTTGTCGAGAAAATCCCCGGCCAGCTTAAAATTTATGAAAGTTCCGACGCTGTGGTTGAGGACGACCATAATGATGTTTTAAACTATCCCGTAGAATTTCTAAATTCTATAACGCCTGCAGGACTACCACCACACATTCTAAAATTAAAAGTTGGTTGTATAGTAATGCTTTTAAGAAATTTAAACCCGACTGTTGGGTTGTGCAATGGAACCCGTCTTATTGTTAGAGCGTTAGGTTCACGTGTCATTGATGCCGAAATTATTTGTGGTAGCCATGTGGGGACCAGATTTTTTATTCCTCGAATTCGTCTCCAGCCATCTAACAGTCAACTGCCTTTTAAATTTTGTCGGCTTCAGTTTCCCATTCGCATAGCATTCGCTATGACAATCAACAAATGCCAGGGACAAACTTTCGACAAAATCGGTATATTTTTACCTAATCCTGTGTTCACCCATGGACAGCTCTATGTTGCCTTCTCTCGAGTTCGAAGATTCGATGATGTAAAAATTCAAATTATCAATTCCACTGAACAAGGCTTGAAAGGTGATAAATATTTATCGAAAAATGTTATTTATAGAGAAATTTTGTAATAATCAACCTGTGATGTATAATAGAGAATATTTTTTATAAGTACCTTTGCCAAATTATCGGATAAGTACTCATTGTAAAATTACAATTTACATACTTCCTAATATTATTCTTGATTTAGCCAATTTGGATGAAGAACCACAATTTCATTTTTTATTTTTAAAATTAGTAAGTACTTATCTACCTGTCAAAGTAGAGAAAAAGACTGATTGCTTAAAACAAAGAGGTTTACACAGAGTAAACCTTAAAAATTATATGTTTTGTTAATTTGTGTTAGTTTATTTTGAATGTTAATTTGAAATATATTATATGTTTTGTTAATTTGTGTTAGTTTATTTTGAATGTTAATTTGAAATAAAAATAATTTGTGTAAAAACTTTTGCAGTTTTTATTTATTATATTTATTAAACATAACGAACGAAGCTATACGAATCTATGCCTTGCTTATTCCTTTAATATTCCTTGAGAACCGATGACTACAGAAATTTCTACCTACATTTTGCAACACGTATTATGCAACACGTACATTGCAGACGTGTATTATGAGTCAAATTTCACCCGAGCGAAGCCGGGTTTTCCACTAGTTTTTGAATAATTTTCAATTTCTTCTGAAATCAATATACTCTTTTTATTTTCTTCTAGATTAGACTTGATTTTAGAAATTATATTTTCTTTTGTTGGAACTGCTTGGCTTATTTTCAAATTCTCATCTTGTTTTAAGTAGAAATTTTTGATACAATCCAGTCCAATCAAAAAGTCATAATCAAAATTTTTTCGTCTATTATGAATGCATTGATTTTTTTTTCTACATCAAAAATTTTTATATCCAATGTTACAATACCATTTGATTTTTTACGCCATTAATCGTTTTTAAGTTAGTGTTATTATCTCTATTTCTGTGCTCATTATTAATCTTTAAGAGTCTTGAGTTTATTAAAGAAACATTAGAACCAGAGTCATAAACTCCAAAAACTTCGAGATTTTTATTCAATACTAGCTTTATTTTGATTAATGGCGGTACAATAAGTTTTTTGAATCCTCATGTTTTATTTCGCATTCTAATTCTGAATTGTTAACGAGTCTAATTTCTTTTTTTCTTTGTCTTTATTATTTTCATTATACCAACATAACGATTCCGGATGATAGCGTTTGACTTCTTTTAATTTTTCACAGATACTGCATTTTAGCTTCCTATCTATGTTCAGGTTTCTATCATTATTTTGTTTAAATAACTTATTTCTATTGACAAGATGCTCCAGCTTACCAATTTCATTGAATAGATCTTTTGTTTCAAAAATATCCTCTTTATTTATCCTATCAGTAATGAAAGTTGGTAGACCAGCAGCAATTATTTGAATGAGAGTACTTTGATCAATAGTTCTACACAGTTCAAGCATTAATCTTTCTTTTCGTATAGCATAATCTAATAAAGTACTTGTTTGGTATTTGAAATATAATGCATATCTACCAGCGGACCAACCTTTTTTTTCGAAAGTTCGACAAAATGTTTTTTTCCATTCTGACCACTCAGATTGTAAAGTCAATTTCAGTATCATGGAATTGTACCATTCTAAACAAGATTTATCAAGAAATATTCTAAATATTTCTACTTTTTCTTCATCTTCATTGATGTTAAATCTTATACATTCCCTTTCGAAGAACTCCATCCACTGATATGCATTGACATTTGACTTACCATCAAATTTCTGAAGAACAAACCTCTCAGCAATTTTCCTCACATTTGGTTTTTTATTTTTCCTCCTATTTTCTTCTAACTCTTTTAAGATTTTCACCATTGAAGTATTTTCATCACTGATTGAATCAGCGTCTGAATTCTTCACGTTTGTTTCCTCCAGATACTCATCTTGAAAGATTATATTATCATCATCATCAAAATATGCTTTTTTCAATTCTTCTGTTAAGGAAATCCATACACTCCTTCGTTGATGTCTCTTCTTCAATGTGTTTCTCACTCTTGCAAAATTTCTTGAAGTACATATTTCTTTGTGAAGAGATATGGACTGATACTCTTCAGGTACCAAAAACGTTCTATCTTCTTCAGTTTGAATCGAAGTTAAAGCTATGAAATTAGACTTTCCATCTTCTGTCTGTTTAATTTGAAAAGAGAACTTCAATCTTGACATTTTTTTTTGTTGCTTACAAGAATGTCGTTTTATAATGAATTGATAGACTTTCTAGAATTCTTATTGTAGACTAATAACTTAATTGAGTTTCTCTGGAATAAAGATTCTATTTAATATTCAAAGGTACAAACATGGGTAATGGGAAAACCTTACCTGGAATAAAGAAACGACATTTAAAGCTTTTAATTACAATTCTTTGAAAAACACGTTTATCTGACAATTTCCTAAAATATGTCATTGATAAACAAAAATGAATAACATAGCAACGTAAAACTGATAATGCGATTTTAAAGGAAAAAGGTAATTTTTCCTTTACATTTATAATAACCAATTGAAATAATATATCCATACAAATTTTTGTTGTAAGAATTTTTGAATAAAACTTTTCCAATATTCAGATGATCTTATACCTTGCATTCGAAATGCAAATTGTTTTTATATGCTGTAACACTGTAACCTGTCGATTGTAACACTGTTCCCAACTAGTGGGAAACAGTGTTACATAAGACTGCACTTTGAATAATACCTATTTATTGAAAAATTATCGAACATATCGATGGCTTAGCGCACACATGTGTTAAGTGCAAGTTTTGGTCAAAATGAGTTATTCACTGCGAGCAATAGCCCTTTATCCAAACTTCATTGTGCGCTGATGTGTTAAATGAATTTCCCATTATTTTAGCTGGTAGCGCAACTAACATTTGTGGTAAGTATTTCCAAACAGCATCATGCCATCACAAATGTGTTAAACGCACTTAACACATTTGTGATCTGCAATTAAAGAACAACAACCGGTGGTAAGTGATCAGTTAGCACATTTATGATTCGAGGAAAGTGAGGTTATAATTGAATGAAGTGTTGTTTACGATATTTACTAGCGCCAAATTATTCATTAATAATGAGTTCTAGAAGTCAAAAAATTCTTGATTTGTTGAAAAACTACGTGAAAAATGATGCAGATAATAGTAGTGAAATTCGAGGTAGGTTTGCCTTTCATTAAAGTTGTATGAGTAATTTTGAACTTTTTTCTGTTAACAGAAGCGAATAACAATTATGATACGGAGAGTCGAGAAGTATATTATGATCAGAGTGAATCCAATGTGAATGTGTTACATCCTATTGAATCAGAGAACAGTAAATATTAAATTCATTGAATTATTAGGCAATTATATGCTAATTTATGACAATTTAAAGGTATTAACCAAGGAAGCAGTTCAAGTGTGAACATAATCTCCAACGTACTCATCATACCGAATACCTCAGATATACTAGATCCAAGTGAAAATGAATTATTCGGGAATGGAAAATGTCCTGCCTCTGAGAATTCAGACAAAGGTAAATATAGAATATTTTTTCATGAAAAACAAAATGGGCCCTAATATTTTTATTTTCAGAAAAAAAAATTGATGTTTATGCGTACGAAGAACTCAATAAGTCTGGTCCATCCGATGTTAACAATAAACGCCAGTCTGTAGATCGTACTTCTATAGATTCGGATGGAGATCCCATCGATCCTTTCGCATATTCTTCTAGCTCCTATGGGATTTCCGAGCAAAGTGATGAATCTGAGGATGAAGTTCATCCGAAGAAGGTGAAACGCGGAAAAAATACTGTGAGAAAAACAGAGCTTACTGATACGAAGGAACGAAAGAAAAGAAATAGAAAGGCGAATAGGCTACTGTGGAATAAATCCATTGTTAAAAATTTGAGACTTCATGGTCAAAAATATGTTAATCGTAGCGGAAAAGAGGTATCTGAAAAAAAACCTATGTCAGGAGAATTTTCCAATGGTTCAGAGGGAAAACTTATGTAATGAATATTACAAGTTGGGTGATGATAAACGTCAAAAAATCTACTTAACATCGTTGATGCAGAATGTTCCTGTCACTAGAAGAAAAACAAGCCCTAAAACAAAAAACCGAACAAACTCGAGATGTTATTATTTGAATGACTCGCACGGTGAGCGAAAAAGAGTGTGTTTGAAATTTTTCTGCAGCACATTTGCAATTTCACACAGAGTTACAGAGAACTGTGCAGCCAACATAAGTGGCAGTGGGTTGTATATTGGACATGATAGGAGAGAAGAAAATCGACCACATAATGCCACATCTGATGAGGCAAAGCAGTTTGTGAAAGAGCACATTGATTCTTTTCCAAAAATTGAATCTCATTACTGCAGACGTGATTCGAAACAGCAGTATCTCTCACCAGAATTGAACATCTCGATTATGTACAGGCTGTATAAAAATGAATTTTGTAGTGAAAAAAAAACTAAAGCAGTTTCACAATTTGTCTACCAAAAAATTTTTCACGAATATGAACCTCGTTTAGCTTTCTACATCCCTAAGAAAGATCAGTGCTTTCAATGCAATGCTTATAAGAACCTGATCGATAAAACAAGTCTTCAAGAAGAATATGACACGCATAAAAGAAGAGAAAAGGAGGCTATGCAAATGAAGGAAGAAGATAAAAAAAAGGCAATAGAAGGAAAAGGAAAAGTTTTTAGATCTATCACTTTTGACCTGCAGGCAATACTTCCTATTCCTCATGCAGGTGATAGCCAAATCTACTATAAACACAAATTGAATGTTTATAATTTTACAATTTATGATGCATCAACCTCAGATGGTTATTGTTATATTTGGGACGAGACACACGGAAACAAGGGAAGTGCTGAAATTGGAAGCTGCCTCTTAAAATACCTGTTCAGTTTGCCAGCAACAGTGAACCATGTGGCGTCATTTTCTGATACATGTAGCGGACAAAATCGTAACAAATTCGTAGCTGCTGCTATGTTGTTTGCTGTTAGTAAAATTGACCACCTACAAACTATAGATCTGAAATTCATGGAATCGGGCCATTCATATCTAGAGGCTGACTCAATGCACGCAACAATTGAGAGGGCTAAACGCCATAAAAAAATTTACACTACACGAGAATGGGGCCTATTGATATCAACCTCTAGATTGAGACCCAGAGGTTACCACGTGAATTATATGAAACATACGGATTTCTTCGATTTTCAACAGTTAGTATCCGATATTGTAGTGAATACTACTCAAAATACTGAGAAGACGAAGGTCAATTGGCTGAATATTAAGTGGCTACGTTTTCAGAAAGAAGAGAATTCAATAATTCAGTACAAGTACAATCTCTCAGATGAAAAATTTTTTGAAATAGATGTAACAGATAAGAGAAAACTAGGTAGGAGAAAGAACTGGAACTTGGTCAGCCTGAGACAAAAGTATGACTCAAGACTTCCTGTTTCTCAAAAAAAGAAAAAAGATTTGAATTATTTATTAGAGAAGAAGATAATACCCGAAGAGTACGCGAGTTTTATTCAAGGAATACCTGAAACGAAAAATTCCGCTGGTCTCCATAATTATGACTCAGATAATTAATGATATTATGATAAATATAATTTTTTATGTTGAATTTATATTTTTTTCATTTGATGGAATAAATTTTGTATTTGGTTTACTTATTTTTGAATTATTCACACTATCAACATGGTGAGGAAGTTGCAGTTGTTGCCGATTTGGAAAACCACAAAGGTGGTAAGTACAAACCTTTCTCGAAAAATCTAAAATAATTCAAATTGTGTCATTGAAAACGCGTATCCATCAATATATATCATTTCACAGATCCATATAGGAACGAATTCAGTCATTCATACAGTCCTCAAATTACAATCTGAATTGATAGATGACACCAAACTTTAAAATTGGTCTAATTCAAAACAAGAAATTTAGCACTTAACACATGTGTGCGCTAAGCCATCGATATCTGGGTAGGGCTCTTAGCAATGAAACATTATCATATATATTTCGACAATGAAACAGAACGGCCAATTTAGCTGTGTCGGAAAAAAAAATACACCTTTCGATAAAAAAAGTGTAACACCGTACCCCCCTTTCCCCTATCGATACAGACTCTTTTTTTTTATGAATTCGGAGGTTGCAACCCCTACAAACTAATTAAAAATGATTGTCATACTCATTTTGATACCAGCGATTACCCCAAGGATAACTTGCACAACATTCCATTGGTGAAAAAAAAAGTGCCGGGTTTAATGAAAGATGAGACGAATGGCGCAATTATTAGCCATTTTGCGGGTTTGAGGGCTAAAATGTACAGTTTTAAGGTTCAGGGGGGAAAAGTAACCAAAAAATCAAAAGGTTTAAAAAATTGCGTTGTTAAAAAAAATATCTTTCGACGATTATATAACTTGCCTCACAAAAAATTCGCAAGTTGTTTTAAGCCAAAATACCAGCGATAATTGAAAATGTCGATTCAATATTTGCCGTGTTATGTCTGAATTTACCACAACTTTTAACATTTGAAATTGTGAAAAAATTCAGCATTCATAAATGGAAACAAATAACAGCAAATGCATGTGCTACTGCAAAAAGTCTACTTCCATCTCTTGATCATCCGTCGTTTTATTTTGAACATGTCACTAGTCATAAGGCACAATATTTTGTTCTCGTTAATTAGAGGAATGAATATGATACCAGGGGTGCTATTCTTGACCGTTCGTAAATTTCAAGGTCGTGCGCAACTCCCGACTTTGCGAATGGAAGGGACGTTTTGGTATTCTTGACCGTTCGAATACCGTGCGAACGTTCGCATTTTGCAACGGACGGTCTTGAGCGTCCGCAGTAGACGTGCGTACGGCGCAACCATCGAAATGAGTCATATTTAACGAGTTCTATGAATGTTGAATCCATAATTTTGACAACCAAATAAGAAATGATGTGCCTTTTTCGTGCCAGAAATAAGATGGAGATTTATGTAGTCATGTAGTGACATATTTAAGGGTTGACAATATTTTATGTTCTGTGGGTTGACATGGTTAATGGAAGATTTGCAATATATTATGTTAGCATTCGTGAAATCATAAAAAAACTTAGCAAAGATACGATCGTGTAAAAGTTGATTGTCAATTTGTGCAAATGTTCTTAGTAACGATATAGAAGGTTCTTCGAATTGATATTTTTTTATTGAAACATGAAGTACTTTTGAGCGTGTTTAGAGATTTCTTTCACTATTTCTAAGCATAATTCAGCATATTATGTATGTCATGATATGTCTGAAAATTATTGAGAATTTATGATTTTTTTGCATATTCCTCTTGTAAGATGTCCTTTCTTTCAATACACCGCCTACACAACTTTTAAATAAGTATATTTGAGTATTCACCACAAAATTTACACATTTTCCGTGGCGAATCCGGAAAATTTTCCGAAATTTTCTTCATTAATTTTAACAATAACTGTGTTTGCTCTGTACTTCTTCTGTCTTGGTGCCTTCCATTATAATTTGCAATCTCGAATATCACTTAAAACAAATATAAATGAAACTAACCTCAAAAAGCCTATTTGAAATTTAAAATTTAACGACTATCCACATCAGTAAATGGTCGTTTGCTAATCACCTCCGGCCATTTCATCAGCGTAGGATGCTATTCGTGTATTCTGTGTTGCATTTCATCCAAGTTTTGCAATGTTGCCGCGTTCAACTGAAGTTGCGAACGGTCATCATTGCGAACAGTGCTCAAGAATACCGTTTCTAGTGCGTATACGCAAATAGCCGTTCGCAAGTGTGCGTATGCGCAAAGTTGCGAACGATGTCAAGAATAGCACCCCAGTAGTATAACTATGACAGTTCAAGCTCAAAAAGGGTAGTTTTTTACATGTAAATCTCCATAAGGAATTCTAAGGTCGATTTTAGCGAAACTGGTCAATTTTGAAATTTTTTTAAGTCCCAAGGTCGTCAGTGAGGGGTAGTAGGGGGTTGTAGGGTAAGGGGTTGTGAGGGGTAGGAGGGGGGGGAAGTTTCTGGACGGACGCGGGATATGAACCCGGGAAGTTTGGGTGAGAGGAGTGTTCTCTACCCCCTACGCTACAGAAGCTATAAGAATTTGGGGTGTTTGGTGTTATAAAGCCAGCAGAAGGAATGCCTTCTCGATTTTCAGTCCATTATGCTATCGCATGGATATTTCTTCAATCGATCCGATGTCATTGAAAATATTGGACATCCAATAAGAATGATTCAAATTCTTTGAACACTGACTTCGAGTGGACATGGTTTGACTATTAAAAAATAATTTGAGATTTTTTATTGATAATGTTAATTATCTACATCGTTCAATACTTTATTCCTATAAAAGTACATACATTCTAAAATTGCATAACTCTAAACACAAGGATTAATTCTACAGAAAGCATTTATGAAATCTTCAACAGAATTGTTGTTATTTTTGTTTCGTATCAATTCTTTGATGGTGTCCACGAATTTAAAGTAATATTTTTCAAGGTGACTGATTAATTTAATTGGTGATAGCAGATTGTTGCTGTAGTTCCGTATCAATTATTTGATGGTGTTCAGGGATTTAAAGTCATTCGGAGATTTTTCGGCATTTCAAGACGACTGATTGATTAAATTGAGATATCTTATTCAAGTCAGTTTTTACAAATTTCTTGACGAGTAGAATGGATCGAGGGATTTGAATATACAGAGAGTATTCATTGACCCTTATTTCTTGTTTGAAGAACGATCAATTCCTCTCAGATAAATTCATATTCGGAAATATTGTTCTTCTTTCAATCCACGTTATAGAAATTAGATGAAACCAGAATCGAACGTCATTTCAGGTTTGTAGACCCCCCACACACACATGTAACAAACGGACTCTTTTACATAAACAAAAGCAACTGAAATTTAAGTCAGTTGCAATATGCTCACATACGTGTTGTTCGCATTATGTAACCAACTATGGGCTCTATTGCATAAACAAAAGCAAAGATGAGCAGGGTCGTACTTCCAATTTGAAACTGAAGAATTTTATTGAAGAGATTGATTCATATATTTTTCAACATCACCATATCGATTGGTTGGCATATTTCATTCAAGTGAAAACAAAATCTGTCAATTCCATTATGCTATCGATATGCATGTGGAAAATTATGGATATTTCACACCAAAATAGTGAAAATTTCTTCAATCGATCGGATGACATTGAAAATATTGTCCGAAAAAATATAGGACATCCAATAAGAATGATTCCATTAAGAATTTACCAATCTTTGAAATGCGAATAGGTTTTGTAAATCGCTGCAATATTCAGTTTGCATTTATACTTTCAATTCGTTGATTTGAAAAAACATCAGATCTGAAAAACTGTTTAATTAGTAGTAGATTCAATGAAGAAATTTCATTCAAATAAAATCTGTCAGTTATATTATCGTTATGCAAGGAGCCGCGAACAAAGTGCTCTCAAAAAAAGATTATGATATTTTTCATCCCATATTTAGGAAAAATAAAATCTGTCAGTTATATTATCGTCATGCAAGGAGCTGTGAACAAAGTGCTCTCAAAAAAAGATTATGATATTTTTCATCACATATTTAGGAAAAACCGTATCGAAAAAATTTCCAATAATTCGATAGATATCATTGAGCAGACGAAAATATTGTTCATGTTTGAAAAGATGAAAAAGTTGAGCAAATCTATTTCAATAAGTCAATGAAAAAAAATTAATTTACACATATTTGATATGCGAGTTTTCAAAAATAATCTGCATCTTCAAAAGCATTTGGGGAAAAGCTGATATTTTTCCCTTGAATCTAAAATTGTAGAAAAAAGCGGAAATATATAAAAAAGAATTGCTCCCTCTTCGATTGTTCAGATATGGTTGAAAATATAATTTGACAGACGCCTAGGAAAATATTGTACTTTCCATTTTTTTCTGTTCGTTTCTGATCTGAGATTTTTCTTAAAACATAAAATAGATAATCTCAAATTCCAATATTTAAAGCTGTGGTAGACTCTTTTGTGTACGATTGACTAAAAACATTTGTGTGACTCACGATCTCCGGCTGGGGGTGGTTTGATTATATAAACAACCGTTTTGCTTAGCGTAAGTCAGTTTTCTATTATTTCCATATAGGAACACATCGTTGATCATTCGTGCGCCGATTGAAATTTTCATTTGTACTTTGTCGAAGCATCTGAATTTGTGATAGTGTGATCCTTGGGTAAGCATCAATTAGAAAATTATGTATCCATTTATTAAAATATTTTTTCTTTCCAAACAGCAGTAGCAGAAAACATTCATCGAATATTACCCAAACAGCAGTAGTAGTAGTAGTTCATTAGAGAAATTTTGATCCCTACAGAACAAAGTAAGTTTCTGTTCATCTTACATCTCATGCATATTTTTCTTATTCATTTTCATTATAGCTATGGATTTAAACAAAATTAACCGAAAATCTCTTCTTGAAGATACGCCAACAAGACGATTAGTAGAGTTGGAGAAGGATAAGAAATACCACATTCTAAAGTGTATTTTGGTGAAGACCAGGTTCGGTCCAGCTGTGCTCTTTGAATTCAACGAATTCAAAGCGTTCCTGCCAAAAAGGCTGACGGAGGACTACACCGCACATACGACCGAGCTGTCATCAGGAAAATATTCACTAATATTACGAGGGACCATAGATACTGGGAAAACACATCCAGCCATTTCTTTAGAGATTGTGGATAAATAAGGTAATTTATCAATATCACTGCATCTCCACTTTTTTCATTTTGGTGTTATTGTACTACGCAGAAATGAATCGTTTTGAAGGTATATTGACGAAAATAGAACAAACATTAAAATCAATGGAAGAAAAATCATTCTCCTGCGAATGCACAAATATGGTTACATATAATACGCAAGCATATTTATCAGTGTAATGTGGTATTGAAAAAATTTAACTTCAGTATTGGTTAGAAACGCATGATATATTCAAAAATTGTACAATTAAAAAGAATGCGTTGTTTCATGAAATGTTTTCCAAATACATACATAGGTTCTGGATTAAGGCAAACTCAAAGGTGCAGCTCTCGAGTAATATGACGCACTTTAAATGTTTTATATAATTGTAGAGTAAGAACAGGCATTGTTATAAATTTAACTCATCTTGATGTTAAGCCATTTTTGGCTGATGCTTTCCATTTGTTTAAAACAAAAATTTCAAGTGTTTTGAGGGATATGCCAATTTTGAAAGTTAACGCAACCTTTTGTGCTGATTTCATTAAAAATAATGGTGATGTTGAAATAAGATAATATCGTGTTTTTAAAAAACTGCTTAACTTTTGAAGATTATGTGAGATTCCTCAAAGGAAATGAACAGCATGTTTTATCACAGAATACAATAAGATCCTTTGCACACGACATTTATTCGATTCAACAATCAAAAATAGTATGAACGCACAAGATGACAAACGATACTTGATTTCTTCATCATTTGACACCCTACCTTGGGAGGCATTATTCACTGCAAACAAACCCACCACCACCACAAACTTAGAGAGAAGTGCAAATTTTGTTTTTTTTTCAGAATGGCCAATATTGACCAATTTAAACATCATCAGTTAGAACAAAAAGATAAACATCAACTTAGCAACTCGAATCTAACATCAGCCATAAAGGTTTTTTCTCTCCAAAAGTCTGCAATCAAAACAATAATTCAAAATACTGATTCAATATTCAATGTGATGCGCCTGAATTTGCCCGAAATAATTACAATTGAAATATTGAAGAAATTTAGCGCATACAAGTGGAATCAAATCATCGCGGATGCCAGAACCTATGCAAAGAAAACAACTTCATTTGAGTATCCTCTCTTTTCTTCAAGATTTATCACGAGTCGTAAAGCTCAAAGCCATATTCTATGTAAACGAGACTGGAGTGATGAATATGATGAGGATGAATTATGTATATACATAATTCATCCTTATCATATTCATCACTCCAGTTCGCCATATGGCGAAATTAGTATCATATTAAAGAGTTTAATTTATTTTCGTGTAAGATTTGCTTTAAAATTTTTCTTAAAGAATTGAAAAGGAGAAGATTTGATTCAAAACTGTTCAGCATTCGCGATCACTCCCATTTATACATTAGCCGACACAATCTATATAACTTAACTAAATATTGGTGTAACGCAGATTTTGATGGAGTTCTTTTTGATATATACGATAAGAATACATGTTGTGATAGATTACATGATTTAGTGTCTAATACTGTAACTAATTTTAAAGCACATTTCAAAATATTTCTAGACTCTGCAGATGAAGATAGTGACATAGATTGTTAGAATTGATAAAAATGTTGATGTTATTAATTTGAAAGATATGTAGAATCTGGAGATGAGTGATATAGATGAATTGAATTGTTAAAAAAAAAATGTTGATGTAATGAAATTGTGAATGAACATGTTACGTTGAATTGTTTTTCATTTTTTATTTCTCATGCACTGATACAATATACAAGCACATCTACAAGAACCAAAAGATTCACAAATTCGACAAGCCAATCCATCCACTTGATCTTCACTTAGGTCTGCACCAATGCACTTGAGAGGGCAACAATACCTTGATCCCTCTATGTTGTTGAAACTTCTTTCCTCAGTCATTTTGCTGCACATGTTAGTATCACTTTCCTTGCAGATTACATATATGGTTAGCCCACAACTGAGACATTTCACATGTTCTTTATCAAATAAAAAATTACCACTAGGGCACAAAGCATTTTTCAGATTTCTCAGACTATATAAAGTTGTCAAAAATAAAAGTATAGTAGATAAGTGAACTCCAATGAAAATGTATCTCACAATTAATTCATAGAGTGAACCTTCCATGGTGACCGACACTTGATAAATAAGCTATAAAAGTGTGGATGTACTTTATTCTGAACTCATTAATATGCTAACGTTTAGAGAGGGAGGAGGTCTTGTTGATACACTCATTAATAAGTTACCTATTGAACTGCATATACCCGGTGGCGACAAATTCTGCGGACCTGGTACAAAGTTGGAAAAAACGTCTAGAGGAGGGTGATAGAGGTATCAACCCGCTCGATGAGAGTTGTAGGGAACATGATACTTATATTTTATTCACAGCAAAAGGATTTGGCGGAAAGACATAAAGCAGATAAAATTCTAGAGGATAAGGCTTGGCAACGTGTAAAATCAAGAAACGCTTCAGTTGGTGAAAAAACTGCAGCACTCATAGTTGCAGGTGTAATGAAAGCTAAACGCAAGCTAGGAATGGGTTTCAAAGAGAAAAAGACGTTCAAGAGAAGCTTAATAGTTCCCTTAACAAAGGCGTTGCGCAAGTCACCTAATAGTGATGATATAAAAAAGTCATCATTGATAGCATTAAAAGCAGCCCGAGCTGCTATCAAAAAAGCCGGGGGGAAGAAGAACATCAGAGTGCCTCGAATTATTCCATTCAAGTCAGGTGGCATATTGCCGTTGATGCCAATTCTTGCTGGTTTGAGCACTTTGGGTAGCTTACTTTGCGGCGGAAGTGCTGTTGTCAAGACCTTTATCGATGCCAAAAATGCAACAAAAAAGTTGGCTGAACATCAACGTCACAACAAGGCGATGGAAGCGGTACGACATGGTCTTTATGTGAAAAAATATAAGAAGGGTTATGGGCTCTTTGTTAAAAAACAAAAAAACCAATTGCGAAGCTACCCAATAGAGCATTATTTGACCATAAGTTGGTTGATTATGCGAAAAAATTTAAAATTCCAAACTTTCGAGGTGTATTCATGCGTGATGATTTATTAAGAAGACGTTCTAGGTTGAAGGAATGTGGTATCATCAACTTGGATTGTTCAGATGGACCTGGAACACATTGGGTAGCATATAGCAAAGAAGGAAACGATGCAGAGTATTTTGATTCTTTCGGGGATCTGAAACCTCCGAAAGAATTGGTTAAATATTTAGGTGGTTGTGATATAATCTACAACAGAAATGTATATCAGACATATAATACATCCAATTGTGGTAAATTATGTTTGCAATTTTTATTGAGTAAAATTAATAAAGCATAAATAGTGTTATTTTGATAATCAATCATCAGTCATGTCGACAGTATTCACATTGAAAGGAAGTAGTTCGACACTATCAGCAGATTTTGTTCCCCCAATCGAACTAGATCCCAATCATCAGTATGGTATTGCTTTAATTGGTTTTTATTCATACAATACAATACCAAACATTGAAGAAAATACGTATTTATATTATTCAGAAACATCTGCAGAAGGAGTAGGGGAAAAAAAGCTCCAGATCCCTAGTGGAACATACGAAATTTCCGATATTGAAAATTATCTTGGAAAATACCTGATTGCAGAGAACGAGAGGAGCGAGAGAGATAAAATATTTTACCTGAGGCCAAACAATACAACGTTGAAGTAGGAAATTTTCCATCGGTCGATATTTATTGATTTTACCAAAACCATTGTACTAGGTAAGCTTTTAGGCTTCTCTCAAAAACATTTGGTAGAAGGAGTCGAACATCAGTCTGATTTGCCTGTGAATATAGTTCCAGTACGCTGTATTCAATTCATATAGATTGCAGTGTTGCTCACGGATCATTTTACAACAATAAAATTTGTCACACCAACGAGTTTTCAGTTGGTGTTGATCCAGGATACGCTATTGATATAACACCGCAACACTTGATTTATCTACCTGTGAATAGCAAAAGAACAATTGACAATATCACTTTGACTATACTAGATCAGGATTTCAACTTTGTGAATTTTCGAGGTGAAGAGATTATTGTTCGACTAGAACTGAGGAAATGGCCTTGATTTTCCCCATAATATCAACATAATAAATATGTAACCCAGTCTAGGGAAAACGCATTAGTACAACAACACCGCTCGAATAAGCAGCAGCAGCTTACGAGATTATCCCAGAGAAATAAAAGAATACTACAATCGTTCGATTTATTTTTTCGCCAAAACTTATAGTTTTCGAAATATTTCATATAAGAGAAAATTTTGCTAGATGTATGGACTTGTAATAATCTCAATGAATAATGGGATTGCTCAGGGTAGAGGGTTGAGAAGTCGTTGAGTTTGTTTTTAATTGCATATGCTCTGTTTTTAACTGATCTGTTTTCAACAGACCTGTTTTTAACTGACCTGTTTTTAACTGACCTGTTTTTAACTGACCTGTTTTTAACTGACCTGTTTTCAACTGACCTGTTTCAAACGGATCAGAGTCTGTTGATTGAAATGGCTATGTTTTTAACTGATCCGTTTGAAAAAGAGTCAGTTTCTATCTTCCCAGGATCCATTGATGATGTGGTTACCAATTTAGAACCAAGCTGATTCGTTAGAGGGGAATACAATCGTTCTCGTCTTCACCCGATCTTTCCAATTTGAGTGATAATAGTACATTGTTTACCGGGTAGGAAAAGCTTAACATTCCTGGACGACTGTGAAGATTGCTAAGTCGAGGCGCAAGCCGAGACTTAGCAACACAGAGTCCAGGAATGTGGCTTTTCCTACGAGGTAAACATACTATTTTTCCGCAAATCGTTTAAAATTCGACAGATATTGAACATTTTTAAAAAAATTCCCGAATTTTTGACATTTCTTAAATTGCATCATTTTTCGATGTCATTCTCATCGGAAAATTAATGAGAACTGTCAGATGTGTTTACGTGAGGGAAGTGCCTGAGAATTTTGGTTCATTGTGAACGAAATAGGGTAGATCCAAATGAAACAAGGTATGAAAATCATTTTTTAATTCTTTTATAACGTTTATTACTAAAGGTTTTTGTTCCAGAAACGATTAAATTGAAATTATGAATGGAATAAGATCGGAGTAAGTGACATTTGTCAAGCGAGTTTACAGGTCAAAAAACCTCTAGGATATTTGCAATTTTATGAAGGAAACCCAACAGATTCGAATGCAACAAGGTACGAATATCCTTTTTGAATAGTTCTATTACGTTTATTGATAAAATATTTGTTCCAGAAACTCTCAAATTACCATGAAGAACAAATTACTTTTCTATCATTTATGTAGAACACTAACAACTGTACCGAAATATCATTTCCTTACAGTAAGGAAATGACATTTCCTTAAAGTAAGGAAGTCCTGACTTTTTCTTCAAGAAATTTTGACAGGAATGTCACAATTTCCTAACGATTTGCGGAAAATATTTTTTATGGACATCTTCAATTAATTTCCGTATTCTCAATTTACGTTGAAACTCAATAGACTTCTGTTTAGAATCAGTTCTCATTTTGAAATGTAATTCTTACACCGTACTAGTAAGTTTTATCAATTCAGATAAGTATTTGATAGTTTTTCCATAAGAATGGCTAATAGATTTGTTTATGAGCACAGCTGAAGACTAGGCATACAAATCAGGAACGAAAAAATTTTAGGATTTTTTATTTAGAAAAGCATTATATTTCGACTAATAAATAACTCCAGCTCAACGAAGATGTTCCACTAAATATTGTATTTTTTCTGCAGTATCTTTAACAAATTTGCTGCGATACAGTAGACGTAGCTCATCAACAACAGCATCGATTTCGAGATTGACGTAAACTTCGTCAAGGTATCCGGTGCTTTGCAGTGAATCTGGCTCTTCTGGCGTCTGGCGATCTCTTATATGAGACATCAGGTAAGCTTTTTCCATAGTCCGTTTCGTTGTGATCAGCTGTGCTTTGATTATCATGTTTCAGTAAGATATGATTTTTCAAAGTATCGCTTCGTGTAAATTTCTTTCTGCACGCAGTACATGTAAACTTAATTTGTTTATGTTTATTCAGATGTCTACTTAAATTATTACGTAGAGTGAAATTTTTTCTACAGATTTCAGTTTCACCCAGAATGTTCAACATAGAGGATTGTCTTCGTACAATAAAGTTGTTGCTGGCTTCATTCATAGCCACCAATGATAATGAGCATGTAACCAAAGGTATGAAGGAATGTACAAGAGCTATTAGAAAGCTCCACCGCGAATTACGAACTTGTAGTTACCATGGAAAAAAACAAAAACTTGCGGCCCAAATTCGAGAGATCAAATCCTTGAAGCAAAATTTAAAAAACAAACAACGAATTGGAGCAGGCTGACAACCCGAAAGGAAACCGCTCGGGATAAAGTTCATTGGGAAGACTCAATATCAGCATTTGAGTCAAGAATTCGAACTGGTGTGATAAGTAACCTGAAGCATAAAGATCCTAAGAATTTTCTGGTGGCCTGTGAGGCTATTTTCCGACGAAGAATTCTGAATGCATTGAGAAAGAATGAAGTCGTCAAAGTGAATATGATATTTTGTGGGGAGTTTCAAATCATGACAGCTAATAAAATTCAAAAGGAGAATACATAAATACTTCACAACATCAAACTCACCTATTTATCGGAACACAAACATCACCGAATGGTTCAATAGAAATGTCTTGATACCAATTCTCAAAGAACTTGAAGAATTCCAAGAAAGGGATAGTGGATCGGCTTTGATGAATGTCATTAACCTTGGGGTGAATATAAACAAGTTTACACCTCAACTTGGAAGCTCCTATATTGAACTACCAGCTCAAATCCAGAAGAAACATGCTTGTATCAATGTGAAAAACAATGATGACGCATGTTTTGCATGGGCCGTGACTGCTGCACTACACCCCCGTTGAGAAAAATTTTGATCGAACATCCAAGTATCCCCATTACTCGACGGTATTAAAACTCAAAGGTATTCAATTTCCGATGACCATGAAACAGATACCAACTTTGAGAAGCAGAACCAGATATCCATAAACGTCTATGTTTTGAAGAAGGAAAAGAAGAATTTTGCTACATTACCAACATATCTTACCAAGAACAATATGGAAAGACACGTCAACTTGCTATTGGTTCAAGATAGATATGATGATGATACACCCATCAAATACCATTACGTATGGATCAAAAATCTATCTCGTCTTGTATCCAGCCAGTTGAGCAAACATGATGGGCAGAAATTCATTTGTGATAGATGTCTTCGGTACTTCCATTCAGAAGAAAAACTTGATAGTCATTCAGAGGATTGTGGAAACATGAATGAAACCGCGATCAAAATGCCTGAAATTGGAAGTAACAAAATAAAATTCAAAAATCATAAGAACAAGGAGAAGGTTCCCTTTATTATTTATGCCGATTTGGAAAGTATACTTAAACCTATTAAAACTAAAAATAACTATCAAGAACATCAAGCAGCAGCTGTTGGATACTATGTGAAGTGTTCTTATGATGACACTCTGAGTTTTATCGTTCATATCGGGGACCTAATTGCATGACCTGGTTTGCAGATGAAATGAACCAATTTGCTGAAGATGTTGAAACTGTTTTCCTATGTCCCTATGATATCGATATGACAGCGCAACAGGAATCTGAATTTCAGAAGGCTACCCACTGCCATATCTGTGAAGAAAGTTTCAAACCTGGAGAGAAAAAAGTACGAGATCACAATCATATCATAGCAGAGAACAATTACCGTGGAGCAGCTCACGAAGGATGTAATATTAATTATAAGGATAGTCACACGATCCCTATAGTATTTCACAACCTAAGTGGGTATGATGCTAATTTTGTGATAAAAGATATCACTACAAGGATGGAAGGAAAGATTGAATTACTGCCGATAACGAAGGAAAAATATATCAGCTTCACTAAACACTATGATGAATATTGTGTCAATTTCCGATTCATCGATAGCTTTCGATTTATGGCCTCCTCACTGGATCAATTATCTTCAGGTTTAGAAGATTTTCCTAACCTCAAATCACAATTCCCCCACGAACACATACATCTTCTTACAAAGAAAGGGGTAATGCCCTATGATTACATTGACTCTGATGACCGTCTCCGAGAAACTTCTCTGCCGCCTATTGAAGCTTTCTACAATAAATTGGATGGTACGAAATGTCCTCGAAGAAGCTATATGCGAGCTAAGCTTGTATGGAAAAAATTTCAATGTCAGAATTTGGGCGAATATTCAGATCTATATATGAAAACAGATATCCTTCTATTAGCTGATGTATTTGAACAATTTCGTTTAAGCACTCATGAGACTTATGGATTAGATCCAGCACATTATTTCACCCTACCTGGATATACGTGGGATGCAATGTTGAAACATACCAAACAAGAATTGGAGCACAGATGTTGATATGTTTCTATTTGTTGAACGAGGAATCCGTGGTGGTCTAAGTCAAGTGTGTGGTAAAAGGAGAGCGCACGCAAACAACAGGTATATCCCCAATTATGACCCCACTAAACCAGAGAATTACCTCATGTACTTTGATGTAAACAATCAATATGGATAGGCAATGTCACAATGCCTACCATATGGGGGTTTTCAATGGTCAAATATAGATGTTACCTCCGCACCTGATGATGCTCCAGAGGGGTATATTCTGGAAGTGGACCTCGAGTATCCAAGGGAATTACACGATAAACATAAAGATCTCCCCTTCTGTCCTGAACATTATAATTCCAAAACTCAAACGCCCTGTTATGCTTCTCAGCAAAATGCAAAACTTATGGCTACATTACATCGAAAGAAGAAGTACATACATTATTCACTATAGAAATTTGAAGCAAGCTTTGAAGAATGGGCTGGTTCTTACTAAAGTACATCGTGTGTTAAAATTCAAGCAGTCAGCGTGGCTCAAGTCATACATCGATCTAAATACTAATCTGAGAAAGAATGCCAAGAATGAGTTCGAGAAGAATCTCTTCAAACTGATGAACAATGCTGTTTTTGGTAAGTTAAATTATATTGATATGATTTCCTATACAAATATCTAAATACATTTTTCTCTATATTGTTATAGGCAAAACTATGGAGAATATCCGAAAGAGGGTGAATGTTCATCTGCTAACGAAATGGGAAGGGCGATATGGTGCTGAAGCTTATATCTCAAAACCTGAGTTCAAAAATTCTGTTATTTTTGATGAAAACTTAGTTGCAGTTTAACTCAAAAACTAGAAGTATATTTAAGTAAACCAATTTACGTGGGGATGTGTATCCTAGACGTGGCTAAAACAACTATATATGATTTCCATTACGACTATATGAAAGGAACTTTCAGAGAGGGATGTACCATACTATATACTGATACCGACTCGCTCATTTATGAGTTATTTCAAGATCCTTATGAGGTGATGAGACGAGATTGTTATACACGATTTGATACCTCCGACTATCCTAAGGACAACCATTACGGAATTCCTCAAGTTAACAAGAAAGTCTTAGGCATGATGACCGATGAGAATGGGGGTGTTGTGATGACTGATTATGTAGGTCTTAGGTCGAAATTATATGCTACGAAGACTGCTAATTATGAGCTCAATATGAAGAAACGACAATGGGAAACAGAAGGATATGAAGTTGATGGAATTGAATCTATGTGCCGAAATTATGGTGTTACCAAGAAGGCTAAGGGTATCAAGAAATCGATTGTAAAAAACACATTTGTTTCGATGATTACATAGAATGTCTGGAAACATGGAAGCATAAGATTATTACACAAAAGTTGATCCAATCAAAAGAGCATAATGTGTATTCGTTGACACAAGAGAAGATCGCTCTCAGCCCCCACGATGACAAACGATATCTAGTACCTGGAACCTTTGAAACACTACCCTGGGGTCATTATTCCATCAACAAACGAAAAACAGAAGAACCTGTGAGCCAAGGAAGAAGATTTCTATATTGGAAACATTATTAACCGGGTGAATCCATCTTACTTTTTATAATGCAATAAACGATCAAATGTTTCCTGAAGTGTTTCAATTCCCCTAGCTTTAATCTTCAGAACAGTCTGTATATATATATATATATATATATATATATATATTGTATATATATTATTCTTATTGGATGTCCAATATTTTTTCGGACAATATTTTCAATGACATCCGATCGATTGAAGAAATATCCATGCGATAGCATAATGGACTGAAAATCGAGAAGGCATTCCTTCTATTGGCTTTATACAGTGCAACCTTAATATAACGAACCTCAATATAACGACTTCCTCGATTAAACGAATTTTTCATAATCCCCTTGAATCGTCCATAAGAGTCAATGTAAAACATACCTCTACATTACGAAAATTTTTTACGAACAACCTCTTTATAACGAATTTTCAACTACCTAAAAGAGTGTGAATACCTCTACTTAACGAATTTTGTCAACTCAAAACCTCTATATAACGTTTTCACCAATAACCAGGTATGTATGTGATTCAGCCGCGACAGGTTTCGACGCGTCTTACGTAAAATACGAAGTTAGTTGATGGAAAGTAATCAGTGTTGCTCCTCACTTTTTTGCAATGGCTCAGAAACGTAAAAGGCGTTCCTTATCTGTCGCAGAAAAGCCAAGCATCATTAATTATGTTGACAAAAACCTTCTACAAAAAAATTTGACATAGCTAATAAGTTCGGGATTCCCGCAAGTTCATTGGCTACAATTTTCAAATCTAAAGATAAGTTTTCCGACGAAATTGGTTTGCCTTCAAACATCAGAAGATTGAAACCGTGGAAAACAAACTACAATTTATTACTTTTTTCCAATCAAGATAAATAAAATTAGATTTAGGCTTTTATACCAATTGGTTGATTTTTCACTTCTTTTTATTTTGTTCTGCGAATTTTAGAAAAAAAAGCCTACGTACTCACTTTAGTGTTTTGAAAAAGAAAATATAAAATAAATGAGTAATTTGATAAAAATGAGTTTTCATTTATATGAGCAAAATTAGTTCGCTATAACAAGATGAGTACGTAATGTCGAGGTGAATAAAACCTCGGTATAACAAATTTTGGACCAACCTCACCTCAATATAACAAACCTCAGATTTACGAATTACTTGATATAACGAATATTTACTGGTTCCCTTCCGATTCGTTATATCGAGGTTCCACTGTAACACCAAACAACCCAAATTCTTATAGCCTCTGTAGCGTAGGGGGTAGAGAACACTCCTCTCACCCAAACTTCCCGGGTTCATATCCCGCGTCCGTCCAGAAACTTCCCCCCCCCTCCTACCCCTCACAACCCCTTACCCTACAACCCCCTACTACCCTTCACTGACGACCTTGGGACTTAGAAAATTTCAAAATTGACCAGTTTCGCTAAAATCGACCTTAGAATTCCTTATGGAGATTTACATGTAAAAACTACCCTTTTTTGAGCTTGAACTGTCATAGCTATACTACTGATACCGATGAGTTATGTATGTGGCGAAATTATTATCGCATTAAGAAGCCTAATTTGTTTCTGTGTAAAACGTATTTCAAAATTTCTGTTAGAGAAAAAAGAAGACGCAGAAGACGGTTCAATTCAGAATTTCATAGCTTTCGAAAAAACGAAAGCTTTTTTCCCACCCTTTTTGCATCGGCTTGCACACTTTCACCATCACACCTTTTTGCACCTGCTCCTATGACATGAAATCGTAAATGTTTATTTGACTAATAATGGTAAGGACGTCCTCATTTAGTTCCACCATCTTGCGTTAACTTGTGAATGGTGACTCTAATACTGTTTACAAGGGATGCTTCATAAAAACAATAAATCTTACTCAATCCATGCATTATATTATTTCATTAATTTATAATACAAATATTACAAATGAAACACAGTATTTCAATGAAAATCGATGATTCTGAATATAAATATAAAAATGAAACATCTTGCAGAAAATACGAATATCGGGTCAATTCTTATTACAGTTTTCTTTATACTTCTAATCAACATTACCGACTTTATATTCAAATTAATATTCAGTGCCATCTGTAGGTCGAATGTAAACTAAAGAATATGGTCGCCCTTTAGCACTACGAATACAAGGCTGCTTCTAATCTTTCTAACTTTATAATCTTTGAAAATAATGTTTTAAGGGTAAAAAAATAAACAAAGTGAAAGATTCTATGAGGTGACCTGCATGTGGATAGAAAAGGTACCATTTCCAATAGACATTAGCACAGAAGAGATGGGGATCATATCTTTCAACCAGCTGAAAGCCTTCAATCGAAAGATTTAAGGATGAGAAATGGAGTTTTTCAACCGCACAGAATTTTCACAAAGGTGTGGTGTATCAGATTCTGATCACCTTATCTAAGATTATTTCAACTAAGGCTTCGTATTTGAAGCCATTCTGAAGATATTCGAGAGCTCACTTTTGCAAAAATGAGAAACGTAACATCTGCTATTCTGTCATTTTTAGCAAATATTACTGAGTTATAGAGATGGGAAACGGCTTTGTGAAAAAACGTATTTTGAAGTTTACATTTGACACTACAGATGAATCTGTTTGAAATTATAACAAGAATTATTGAAAACACTATAATTGAGAAGTGGCGCAACATCAGTATTCTCTTTGGAATGATTCATTTTCATATCTATATTTCGAATACACGATTTTCAATAAAATTCACACCAATTTTTTTGCTATATAAATCAGGTTCCTTATTGTATTGATGCTATTGATGGAACCCATATTCCAATATTGAAAACAAGAGATAAACAGGAAGCCTATTGCAATAAAAAAAGTTACCACAGTATTATATTTCAAAACACGATGAGAGAGTTTTAAAAATCGAAGTTATATGTATAGTTATGTAACATTTGGATATTTTTAGATAGAGGAATATTATTTACAGCATGTGTGCTACACAGTATACAATAAATCAGGTTTCATTATAGTATTGGTGCCATTGATGGAGCCCATATTCCAATATTGAAAACAAGAGATAAACAGGAAGCCTATTGCAATAGAAAAAGTAACCACAGTATTATTTTTCAGTACACGATGCGAGAGTTTTAAAAAATTCGAAGTTATATGTATAGTTATGTAACATTTGGAAATTTTAAGAAACCTTTGTCACCTGCTACATCCGCTCAGTTTTCAATTTTCTTGAGTACATGTCAGAATACATAATGGGAATTAAATAAGAAAATGCTCCTGTGGTGTTTTCAAGTAGAAAAACTGGGTTTCTTGGATTCTTAATTTGCATAAAGAGTTTGAAACAATTTTTTCATACATGCATTATTCACAAAAAAAGTCTGGATCGGGAGAGACGGACCCATCCCCTGGCCTGCCAGATCGCCCGACCTGACTCCGTTGGATTTTTTTGTGTGGGGTCGGGCGAAAGAACTCGTATACAAAACAGAAATCACCACGAGAGAAGAATTACTTCAGCGAATAGAGGCAGCGTTTGAAATTATGAAACAGGAAATTATGAAACAAGTGAACCACAACTGAAGTACGAAATCGTTGTAGAAAGTGTATACGCAATGGTGGAGGACATTTTGAACACCAACAATAAATTTTTACAGTACAAAACATTTTTTTCTTTAATTCCAAAAAAATCCATATTACGACCTTCAACTGGTTCAGGTACCCTAATTAAAAAAGTTTAGGACTTAGCTAGATAAATGATACCTCAAACGAAAGAGCAATAACTACGCATGTTTTTAAAAGTGTCTGAACACCTGTATGTATTTTATTTATTTTTTTAATTGGCATCAAAGGTCAGATTTTTTATTTTCTTTCTTTTTTTGTAAAGTTTAAATGCTCTGTACATAACTTTTTTGGATACAATGGTGCTTCAAACTACTTTAGTACGATTGGGGACACATAAGACTACTAAAATAAATGAAAAAAACCGGACATTTCTGTTAAGATTAGAAGTTATTAGCATTTAATTGACCAATTTTGGGTTTTTGTACTAAAAATCGTAAAAGTTCCCTTAAAAATCAAAAACGCGCTAGAAAATAAAAATGTTTGTATGAATATGTTCTACATGGGCTAGTGTATCACCCCCTTAAAGGTTTGCACCCAGCTACCAAACACCCTGTATTTTAACCAACAATTGTCACAAGACCACCTCGAGTTGTTTTTTGGTGCAATTAGATCAAAAGGTGGTTATAATAATAATCCTTCTGCAAGACAATTTGAAAGTGCTTTCAAACGCTTATTAGTGCATGCTGAAATAAGAGGTCCAGATACTGGTAATGTGGCAAATTTAAATAAAATCCAAATTTTGACATGTGGAAGTGGTCAAACTCTCACCTTTAACGATGACAATGAGAGTGTCTCAAATAGCGCAGACTATTTGAAATTTGAAGAGAATATCACACATCATATGGCGAATTATAATTTTCTTCATCTGATGTGTGGTGTTCAACTCCTTATTATGAAGATGTTGTGGGATATATAGCAGGTTTTGTTGTTAAGAAATTAAAAAAGTGTGTCACTTGTACCAAATGCAAAACTGTACTTGAATGCGAACACATAGTTTCCCAGTTGCAAGTGCGCAAGCAATACGGAAACTTAATTAAAGCTTCTCCCACAGTCATTAG
Organism: Propylea japonica; assembly: GCA_013421045.1. Taxonomy (NCBI): domain Eukaryota; kingdom Metazoa; phylum Arthropoda; class Insecta; order Coleoptera; family Coccinellidae; genus Propylea; species Propylea japonica. The sequence continues at coordinate 84,632,920 of CM024239.1, read as the reverse complement.
TCTCTGTAAAGTTGCAAAGAAGTGTTTCAGACATTTTGACACTACAGTTGGCATTTTCAATAAGAAAATTTGCAATCCTGAGTCTTTGTTGGTTCAAAATGCAATGAATAACTTGTCATCCGATATTTTATCTGCATTTCAGGATCATCTTTATGAAGATGATCCTGTAGATGGGCATATTTTTCATTTACTAAAATTATTATTATCCAATTATTTTCAACTGCGTATTCACCATGAACCGTGAAGAAATTGGATAGTGCAAAAAAAGGTAGACTGAGAAGTATGCTCACAAAAACAATTTTGTTCAGAAATGAATGAAAAGAAAATGTAAATCTTAATCGTTGTTTTTTGTATTAGAGCATTTTTTATGAATAAAGAGTTGTATATTTGTAAGTGTTTTATTTTTATTTATTCAAAAGTTGAATACAAATTCTTGGTCTGAGTTTCTGAAAACAGTGGTACTTAGATTTGTCCATTTTTATAATTTTAAATGGTTTTTTGTTTTCGTATATTCCAACTCGCAGTAAACAAAACATAGAGAAGTGGTAACTGAGGCAAAAATTTGGAATCAAATATCGAAAGTTCGAATTGTAGAATAAATATTGTGTATGAAAAAATGTATTGAATTGGGTCAGAAATCCACTGTGAATTGCATTGCTTGCAGTTTCAATATTAGATGACAAAAAAAACGTAGTTAGTGTCTCCTCGAAGAATAGTCAGAAAATTTATTCCTTGGTCAATAGTTGGATCAGTTGAAATTAAAAACTATTACATTCCCGTTATGAATATAATTTTATTCGACTACGTCATGAATTTTGAACAATTCGCTAATTTTCTAACATCACTACAGTAAAATCGTTGAAAGACAGATTTAATTCTGCTATCCTAACCAGGGAACTGCAGATAATGATATTAAAGTTGGATGCATTGAATACCCGTATGCACGCCTATGACGAGAACCAGGAAACGGCCATTTTTATTTGTATTTCTCTCTGACGGATGTTCCCCTCTTTTTCTATATGTCTGTTCCCAAAACAAACCCGTAAATGAATAACTTGCTTGGTCTATCTATCTTATTAGTCTATGGTCTGTTCACTTTTCGAACAATAATTTCGCGATTGAATTTATTTCGTGTATACCGCGGTCGGTCAGAAGTTAGAATGCCGTCGATGGATAAATAGAAGGCCTCTATCTTTGAGGCGGTTGTAAAGCGCGAAAATGCATTCGCAGCGGATTCCACTCTTCTAAAATTGATCAAAGGTTTGACCACCGGAGCAGATGTTGCCAACATGTGCTTGGCCGAGTGGAGAATGGAAATAAGTTTTGTTGGAACAGCTACAGTCACACCAATTTTTTTGTTGTATAAATCAGGTTCCTTATTGTATTGATGCTATTGATGGAACCCATATTCCAATATTGAAAACAAGAGATAAACAGGAAGTCTAATGCAATAGAAAAAGTTACCACAGTATTATTTTTCAATACACGATGCGAGAGTTTCAAAAAAATCAAAGTTATATGTATAGTTATGTAACATTTGGAAATTTTTAGATGGAGGAATATTATTTACTTGGAGATTCTGCATACTTCTTATAAAGAGAATGGCTGTCTGACGCAGAATAAAAAAAATAAGACGAAGCTCTTCTCTGCGAAAATTGTTATAGAGCATGACTTTGGTTTGTTGAAATCCAGATTCCGTGAGTTGAATATTTTCATAACTTAAAGATTGACTTCATTGTAGAAGCGACAATTGCAGCGTGTGTGCTACACAATATACAATAAATCAGGTTTCATTATAGTATTGGTGCCATTGATGGAGCCCATATTCCAATATTGAAAACAAGAGATAAACAGGAAGCCTATTGCAATAGAAAAAGTAACCACAGTATTATTTTTCAGTACACGATGCGAGAGTTTTAAAAAAAAATCGAAGTTATATGTATTATTATGTAACATTTGGAAATTATAAGATAGAGGAATATATATTATGTAAAAGCACGATACACTTACACCGGTATGCCGACGCGCATCGAGATGTGACGTCACTGCGGAGCATTTCCATTGCATTTGCGGGATGGAAGTGTAGAACTCCAAAGAATGATTGGAATAATGCAATTAATCGCAAGTTTCATTGAAAATGCAATTAACTAACAATTTCAAATGAAATTTCTTCGATGTCTTCGTTGATTCTAAAATATATCAATGAAAGTGTATAAATATGGATGTAAGTGAAAAGTATTTATTTGTTAATACAGAATAAATTATTGAAGATTCATTAAAAAACTTCGAATAAATGAAATATTTTTATCATTTTTAGGGAAATTTCAATGAATTTCACTTATAATTCGTAAATTTGAAAAGTTTTTTGTCCACTTTTTTCTTCATATTCTGAAAACTGATCTTATTATTTAGATCCCTGTCTTAAGTTGGTGCGGATTGTGCTCAAGCAAAGAATAACATTGAATGGAATCTGAATGTAATTTTTCAGTTTTGCAACCGTGTTATCTTCTAACACTTTGGAAATATTTTTTTCTCAGATAATGAAGTACTGACGGGATACTTCCGACTTCGGAAAGCAAAAGTACCTTATTTCGGTTCCCTTTTAACTCTTCTGTAATTCTTACAGCCAAAAACTGCGCAATTAGGCATGAATGCAGATATTATAACAATAACAATATAACTCCACTTTTATCTCTGCTCCTCAATGACGTAGATGAGCGCGCCGGACGAGTTTAGACTCCGAATCTGGCATACCGGTGTGAGTGTATCGTGTGTAAAAGCAACAATTGCAGCGTGTGTGCTACATAACATATGTATAACAATGCATGATTTAAATTCAGTTACTTATGGGGTCAAAGAAGAAGTAGAACATCAAGGTTTAGATAGTGCAGATGTAAACTCTACAGAAAAAAAATTTCAAACAACTGAACAATTGTTTCGAAATACATATTATGTTATAGAATCTTTTTTCAGCATCGCGCTTTTTTCGGGAACTTATATAGTTAATTATTTAGTGGTAACAGAGAGTGCTTCCGAAATAAATCAAATAAAAGCACATTTAAGTTTGGAAGCCTACAAACGCCTAAGTTGTGGATGGTCAAGAAGAATTGCTGTGAATCAGTTGAATTCACCTATATTATATGATTTGAAAGTTGAGCAATCATAGTTGTTTTATTTTCAGTAAAAGGTAGTTATTTATATTTACTGATAAAGTGTTGATTAATCATTTGTGAATTGTTTCAGGTAATGCATTCTCAGAGAATGAATGATAAATTATTATCTCCAAGGATAATGCGTCTAGAAGATGGAAATATCGTGAGTGCACACTGTGGCTGCAGGTTTGAGCTCAGTTCCCTAGTGTCTACTGTCTTATTTTCTATCTGGAGTATATTTAAATAATATCTTTTTCGCATTTCCCCTCCATAAACAGGACAGTCAATGTACAACAATTGTGAAGATGAATACGTATTACTAATAATTGATTTTCTTTCCTTTGAGAATACCTAAGTTGAAAACCCAAAATACTTCAATATCGATGAAGCTATTAGGAAACAAGAGGAGGTCACATGTACTGGAAGAAAAGCATTGTGGACGCACGCGAGCAATATGCCAGCTGAGTCCAGTAGAGTTCTGGACTTACATCTAATAAACCCTAGGCTATTGCATCTTGGAGAAGATGAAAACCTATTTATAGACGAGATACATCAGCAGATATACCTCCTATTTCTAAAGAAAAAAGAATAAGTCTATTACCTAGCTTGACCGAATCTGAAAGATCAGTTCTTCACACTATAGTTAGATCTTTTTTCAGAAGGATTGTTCATTATGAGTCATCATAGAGAAGGCTATGAACAATTACCATCATTAACCCCGGGTTTTACAAAGATTCGCTGATTCTCAAATCAACTGATTCCCTTGTCAAATTTTGATTGTCCAATCAATGGATTCGGGTTTCACAAAACAAAATTCCGCAATCAAGAACCTCAATCAGTTGATCGTGAAAACCAATCTGGCAACGTAGCATTCCTCAAGATTTGATTGGGAAAAGCATAGAACAACATTAGGTTATATTATTATTTCTGTGCGAGTGTCGTGAGTGAGGTTAGAAGCGGAAGTTGTTTGTTCGTTTGTTGTTGTTTGTAGTGATTGAAATGGAGATTTCAAAGAAATTCAACCAAGGCAAGAACTATAATACTGATGATAAACAGCTACTTCTTTGTCTAGTTGAATCGTAAGTAAAATATTTCATTAATTGTTGACCGAGATGACCATTTCGTTGAAGAGTATTCCATATACTAAACTGCAAATAAAATCATCTAATTTTCTTGTTTTTTTTTTCAGAAAAAAAGATATACTAGAATGTAAGTTCACTAATAAAGTGAGTCGAGAAGCGAAAAAGGAGGCCTGGTCAAGCTTAGAACAACTGTACAATGCTGGTAAGACCAATAAAAGGACAGCAAATCAGCTGAAAATTTTGTACGAAAATATGAAAAGGCGAACAAAACAAGATGTCGCAATGGAAAATGTATGTAACAATCTAAATAATCGTATCAATGAAAGAAATTTGTATTGTAATAAATACAAAATTGTTTTTCAGAAGGACAGATACTTGTGTGAAAATAGTCAACTTCATACGGAGCCGAGCCTTGAACCACCGCTTATTCAAAAGCCTATGTCACGAAATGGGCTCTGATCACGAAGTGTTGCTCTATTACACGGAGGTGCGCTGGCTTTCGAGAGGACAAGTCTTGAAGCGTTTATTTGATCTACGTACAGAGGTTTCAATATTTCTGCAAGACAAAGATAACTCACTATACGAGTTTTTTGAAAAAGAAGACTGTGTACAGGGGCTTGCTTACTTAGCTGATATTTTTGCTCATAACATCAACTTTTTTATCTGCAGAGAAAACTGACATGGTATCAGAAAACGCTCAGATTAGAACTGAGAATCTGTTAGAGAAAAACGATACAAACTACTTGTTGAAGATCAGGCGGAAGAAAAAGTTCAACCGGAACTGGTTTCCGAACAATAAATAATGAAGAAAAAGACGTCAATATTAAAAAAAAAGATAACCACGGAAATTGTAAAAATCGAAAAATATCAAGCCATCATCAAGTACCTGTATTCGAAATTGTTAAGAGGTAAGCAGATTTAAGAAGATACCCTCACTTTGGTGGATTTAATTTTTCCGAAGAGAAAAAAGCACTAGATGAATTTTTCGAAAATTTGAGCAAGATGGTGTCCCATCATTGTCGGAAATCGACTCAGAAAAAATACATTTTACCTGAATGGTTTTCGAAAAGATGCCTTGATAATTTTCAATAAAGTGACTGGTGTAAGGATCCTGATGTAGAGCCGTTATCTGTCTATACATTCAATAATGTTATGGATGAAAAGAATATTTCCTTATTCCATCCAAAGCAAAATAAATGCCAGAAATGTAATTCGCTCAAATTAGGACAATACCCTGATGATCAGTATATGTTACTACCCATATCCAGATAAAAGAAGAAGCCAGGAGAGAAAAAGAGCTAGACAAAGAAAACGAAAAATTTGTATACACCAGTGATTCCCAAAGTGGGCGCTACCGCCCCCTAGTGGGCGCTGTGGCGTTCCAGGGGGGCGGTGATGACCACGGGTGCTTTTGGGCGGTGGGGAAGCGATGAGTAACTGTAAGTTTTTATATTCATGTTAGAATTTGGAGAGAAACTCCTTGAAGTCCAGAAAACTGAATTTATCCCTAGGGCTTATCCTGAAATATGGGCTGTAATTCAGAAGTTCCTTATTGCATTCCCGTCATCGTATTTAGTGGAACGCGGATTCAGTGCAGTTAACAATTTATTAACAAAAAAAGGAACCCTTTGCTAGTAGTCAATCGCGGTGATTTAAGAATGCTGTTGACAAAAATGGAACCAAATATTACAAAATTTGGTAGCAGCCCATCAGGTTCATCCTTCGCATTGAGATTTTTTTCATTTTTTTTGTATCAACTTTTTCTTCAATAAAGAGGTTCACACCTTCAAATTTCAATACTCCTGATTTACATCTTTCTTCACTATATTAAAGAAAAGGTAGAAATAATAGGCAAGCCGCACGTCAAAGGAATTCGAAACAAGAAACATTTTCTCAGAGAGAGAAGCTAATCCGCATTCAAGCCTGCGATCAAGTCTACTTGATTGCAGGTTTCTATACCTAGTAACGCGAGAAATTGAAACATGAAGCAAGAAATATAACAAAAAATATTTCATGTTGCAGGTTTCAATACGATTTGTTTTTCTCCTTGATGTCACTTGAAGAGCATTTGCCTGCGAATTCCCATTCAAACACTAATGAAATGAGAATATGATTCTTGATTCACCTTTCTTTGATGTGTGGCTTATTTTAAAGCTCAATATTAATATTAAGGGGGCGCTGAGCAATGTTTTCTATTGAAAGTGGGCGATGGTTCATATAAGTTTGGGAACCACTGGTATACACCATGGATCTAAAGGATGTTTTTTTCGAGGTATAGAACTTTAAGTTGGTATTACTGTTCAAGATGGCGACCGATTTAACAGCTGTCAAGTGATTTATTCTCAGTTTGGTTTGGCAATTTATCATGAATAGACTCACGCCTGAACAACGCTTGCAAATAGTGCAATTTTATTTCGAAAATAATGGCTCTGTGCGGATTATCTATAGCGCACTACGTCCATTCTCTTCGTCGACAAAATCGTCCATCAGAGCAGTTAATTCAATTAACTATGGAACGTTTTCGCACCACGTTTACTCTTATTGATAACTCGCATCCCCAGAGACGCCGTACGGTGCAGACTGCAGAAGAAGCTATTGCTACTGTAGAGCGTAGCATTGAGGAAGACACCGAATGAGTCCAGTGACTGGTGTAAGGATCATAATGTAAAGCCGTTATCTATCTATACATTTAATAATGTTATGGATGAAAAGAATATTTCCTTATTCCATCCAAAGCAAAATAAATGCCAGAAATGTAATTCGCGCAAATTAGGACAATACCCTGATGATCAGCATGGGCCAGGGGCATGTGACGTCAGACGCCAACTGTCAATCAGCCTGCTGGACAAACAAACCTTATTTCAATAAACAACAATGGTAATTTAATGGGATTAAATTGCAATTCTGAGAAGATTATGGGTTTATACTTAGTATACCTGGAAGAGGGTAACGTAATTTGATATTGTATTCATTATTCTTTCTGCTTGCACCGAGATAGTTTGTGAGATGGCTGATAAAAGTGATTATTTCAACACCTTGTCTATGGATGTCCAGAAGAGATATTTAGAGAAGATAAAAGAAAGTAATGGATGTAATCCTTATTTATTGAAATTTGGGGATTGTAGTGATGCTGTGAAGGATTTTCCTAAAGTTTCAATGTACGACATTATTAACTATTTTATATATAAAAAGAGTGCATACACAGGAGAAGACTTCAAAGCCTATAAAAGTTTGGATTCATACAATATGTTCATAAGTAAATGGATTAGAAGGATAGGAGTGAAGCTTGTGGAGAATACTGAAAATGTATTGATTATTGCCCAAGTAAGTAACCATCCTGTTATACTTGAAATTAAGCAGTTGGTTTTCCACCAAATCATCTTATCTTCACCCCCAATATGAAAATATAATGAACTTGAAAGTAATGAACATTCAGAAGCCTACTACCACAGTCAAAACCTTAGTAGTATAGTCTCAAAAAATTAACTAGGCAAGTAACTCTGTTGAAAGTGCAAAAGTCTTATCAACTTTGGAATTTCTTTAATTGATCTGTACCATATTATTTTTTATATGTTGCTCCCACTGAAAGTCAGATTAACATAGAATACTAGGGAATACAGGGAAGATGTCCAACACCTAAGCACTATATACAACGGCTTGATAATTTAATTTTTACAAATATATTAATGTATATATTTTAATTGTGGTGCAAATGTTTTTTATATTTTTGTTTTTATATTTGTTTTATATTTGTGTATCAATGTGAAAATTTTAAAAATTAGTCCGTCAAAATTTCCGGTCATATTTATTGTATTCGTATCGACGGCCGAACATATACATATATGGCATCTACGAAACAATATACTTTGTTCCTTGGAGATTTTAATTGCCCCGACATAAAATGGCCTCTTTTGCCGTCAAATCTTCCATCATTGGGATCTGGTTCATACAGGTTCGCGGAATTCCTCCTGAATTCACCCTTGCACCAGGTAGTCGACGCACCTACCCGATATCGAAGTGGTAACATTCCATCACTGCTGGATCTGATTCTGGTGAATGACAGCAATATTTTAACACCTGTCCAGTATTTACCACCATTTGGTCGCTCAGATCACATAGTTATGTCATCCCGAGTCCAGTTCATCCCTTCGACAGCTAAGAAAAATGCATGTAAGGAGATCACCAAGATAGATTTCGATAAGCTTAAAGATTCACTGAGTAATGTTGATTGGGACGACCAGTTAACAGGGTTGAATGTTGAGGATATGTGGTGTAAATTTTTGGGGACGCTTGACACAATGGTACTACAGTGTTCTTATAGGAAGAAGATTTACCATAACCCTACAAAACCGTGGATAAACTTTGAGATCTTGAGGATGATTCGTAATAAAAGGGCACTATGGCAGAGGTCTCTGAGGACCAGACAAGACAGGGATTATAGAATTCATCGGAGTTATTCTAATTACACCTCCAACGTGATAGCTAAGGCGAGAAATGACTACGTGGACAACCTGCTTAGAAAAAAGGATAGGAAGAAATTTTTTAAGTTCGTACGTTCAACTATTAATTCCAAAGTCGTGGTACCTCGGGTGAGAGACACTGGTGGGCACTTGTGCTCAACAAATACAGAATCTGCTGAAGTTTTGGCTGATACCTTTCATTCCTCATTTTCTACGGAACCAAATGAGCCTATTCCGAGGGTCATTACTCCGAGATGTGCTGAAAATCTTTCTGAGGTGTTGTTCACGAGGGAAACCGTTGAGAAGCATCTATCTGGCTTGAACCCTGCCTCATCACCTGGTCCCGATGGAATTTCTGCGAGCATCCTGAAGATATGTGCGGAACATTTGTCTTACCCCTTGTCCCTTATCTACAACAAGTCTATGAATTCACATAGTCTCCCAGGAAATTGGCTCGCTTCCTCTATAACACCTATTTTCAAAAAGGGGGATAAACTATTGCCCGAAAATTACAGACCAATCAGTCTCACTTCAGTCGCGTCCAAAATTTGTGAAAAGATAATTGCCGAACACATACTCAACTTTGCGAGAGACAACAAACTTCTTCCCTCAAATCAACACGGATTTATCCCTGGGCGTTCTGTAATAACAAATCTTTTGCAGTGTATCAACGACTGGTCATTGGCATATGATGCGGGAAAACCTGTAGACGTAATTTACTTAGATTTCTCGAAAGCTTTTGATAAGGTACCACACAGGCGACTACTTTACAAATTAGAACAACTTGGTATCAGAGGTGATTTACTAATGTGGATCTCCTCATTCCTAAGTAACCGAAGTTTTAGGGTGAGAGTTGGTGATTCGTTTTCCAGTCCAAGATCAGTTGTGAGTGGGGTGCCCCAGGGCTCCGTTCTTGGCCCACTTCTCTTTCTTTTGTACACCTCTGACTTGAGACATCATCTTTCGTCCTCATCTTCTTTTTTTGCTGACGATGCGAAGATCTACAACTACCCACTGTCAAATACCAACACACTGCAACGTGACCTGGATAATGTGTCCCAGTGGTGTACTGATTGGCTTCTTCCACTGAACGTTCAGAAGTGTTCAGTTTTACACATCGGTAAGAATAATCCTGAGAGGGAGTATTTTTTGGGCGGAGTTCGACTTGTGAGTGGGAGATGTCAAGAAGATCTGGGAGTAACCATCACACATGACTTAACATGGTCGGATCATATCCACAAGATTTATTCAAAGGCTTCCCGTCTGATATATATGTTCCAACGTTCGTTCAGGGGATGTGATGCAAGGACGTGTTCAGTTTTGTACAAAACATACATCCGACCCATTATGGAATATGCAGGCCCTGTTTGGAGTCCCACACTTATAGGCGATTCTGTGTTACTTGAGTCGATCCAGCGCCGTGCTACAAGAATCCCATATGGTCGAGTACGTCCCTGTTATGAAACTCGAATGGAAATGCTCCAACTGACCCCCTTCGCAGACCGTAGACTGCGTGGTGACTTGATAATAACTTACAGAGCACTGAAGAATTTCCTTGGATGTGACATATCCCACCTTTTCCAACTGAGCCACAATTTGAACCTTCGGGGGCACTCCTTGAAGTTATATAGGGAGAAATTCAGAACAACTCAGAGGCAACATTTCTTCAGCAACAGAGTGTTTGACATGTGGAATAGGTTACCGCAAACTGTGGTAAATTCGAGTAGTGTTAACTGTTTCAAGAATTCTTTAGACTCCTGGTTGGCTTCTGTTCTCTAGTGCGTGATACATGCGGGCTTGCAATCTTTTTTGTTCGTGTTTTTTTCTGTGGTTCATTCGTCTAATAGGACGGGTGCAGTGAGAGACATATTTTTATTTTCGTTACCGGTTTGCGAATTTATATTGTTTTTTTTTTGTATTTTTTTTACCTATTATTCAATATGTGCACCATGTAGATTTATATGTTATGTATATGAGTCATAATAGGCCTTTGTGCCTTGACTCTAATTATTTGGCTAATAATAATAATAATAATATTAGTGGGATGGATCTGCTTTCTTACTGATAACATTCAGCATATTTGTTTTCACCACATCAGAATTGACTTTCAACGAGAAACGAACGAAATAAATATTATGACGATATTTTGATTGAAACGAATATCGAGGTGAGTGGCAGATCTGTCCCTACAATTTTGTATTTTATTAATGTCATTGTACCATTTTAGCCTTGAAGAAGAATCACAAAAGATTCGAAACGTTGGCAAGTATTTAAGAAATCAAAATAAAAATCTAGTCCAAATTCCTGTAAACAATTCATTCAATATAGAATACAACTTTTTTGCTGATACTTTTTTTTTTTTTTAGGTGATGCACTCACAAAGGCTGAATTTACCACCACTTAACCCATGGGTGATAGCAAAAAAGGATGGCGAAATAATTACAGCTCATTGTGATTGTGTTGCTGGATTGGGCGAGTGTTGTAGTCATGTTGGAGGTGTTTTATATGAAATTGAAGATGCTGTACGTAATCACAGTGATCAGAGTGTCACAGATGTGAAAGCCTACTGGAAAGTACCATCAAATGTGCTAGGTGCCCCTTCGAGAATAAGGGATATTGATTATTCTTTGCATCCAGAAGAAGATACACCTAGTAATTTTGTTGGTGTCATCCCAGAGCCAACAAATGAAGAAAAAGTGATGTTCTTTGCTGCACTGAATGAGTCTGGAAGTAGTGTAGTTCTCAATGTGGTTGAACCATTTGCTACCAGTATTCAGCAAGAGAATGTCCAAAAGTTTGATAAACAGAGTCTACAAAATTTGTATAATCCTAAATATGAATGCCTTTCTCTTGAACAACTTGTAGCATTGGGCAAAGATCAAGAAATATCAATTGGAAGTGTAGAAGAAATTGCCAATATGACAAAAGCTCAAGCCAAATCACCAGAGTGGTTCACATTTCGTGAAGGTAGGATCACTGCATCAGTTTTCAAAAATGCCTGCATCACTAAGTTGGAAAATCCTAGTTTGAGCACAATCAAAAGAATATGCTACCCTAAGCAAGCCACATTCAAATCAAAACAAACCATTTATGGCTGTAATCATGAAAAGGAAGCACTGAATGATTACACTACTTATTTGAAAATGCATCATGCAGGTGTCAAAGTATGGGATATTGGCTTCGTTATCAATCCCTCATGGCCATATTTTGGAGCAAGTCCAGGTTCATTGGTAGAGTGTCAATGTTGCGGAAAAGGTTGCATAGAAGTTAAGTGCCCCTACTGCATAAAGGATACCAACGTTGAAGAGATTCTTAATTTGAAAAGTTCATTTTTGAATGAAGGATCAGGTGATGGTACAAGAGAAATCCACCTTGATAGAAAACATGCTTATTTCTATCAAGTACAAATGCAAATAGCAGTTACTGGTGCAAACTATTGTGATTTTGTGGCTTGGAATCAAAAAGATTTTTATTGCGAAAGGATATTATTTGATGAAAATTTCTGGAAAATACATAGCGAAAAAACACTGCTGTTTCATGAAAGAGTCATCATGCCAGAACTTTTGGCAAAATATTTCACAAAAAAAAAATCGATAACTGAAACCGAACCTCAACCTTCGACTAGCAACGCACCAGATCCAGGAACTAGCAGTTCAGACGTTTTCTCTGCCGATAACAGGAAATTGGTGCAAATGCAAGAAGAGTGCTGATGGATCCAAAATGATCAAGTGTTACAATCCATACTGCAAAATTGTATGGTTCCACCCCAAATGTATTGGTATTAAGAAAAAAATTATTAAGCAAAAGTGGTTTTGCCAAGATTGCACAAAAGTTAACTTTGCAAAAAAAAATAAACTGTAAATATTATCAACTGTTTTATTTCATCATTTCAATAATTTAATTAAATATCTTGTATATAGGTTTATTAGTATTTTATTGCACATATCGAAAATTGTCAAAATTTATTAATAAAAGGTTTTCCCATAATGATGCGTACTTTCTGCCAAACACTGTATAAATATATCAACTCTCATATCAATAAGGTACTATAGATGGACATAAATTTATGAATGCACAGCAAACTGTCAAAATTTTATCGATCACAGGAACATTATTCTGCTTGAACTTGATCATATGCATGGGTAAGGTTGAAGATGTTATTTATATTTGTTTCTTATGGAACCAATAACACGCTCAACATGTATTCTAACATTTGCAAGTCTTCTAGTTTCTTCTACTTCTATGGGATTGAGTTGCTTCTTATTTTTCATGAATGCTGGAATTATTACTTCTGCCAAGTGTAGTTTTACTTCATCCTGGATTAGAAAACCTCTGTCAGCAAGTATACAATCACCAGGTAGAAGATGATCAAGAATACCACAATTTTCAGTCACAAATTTATCACTACAGCGACCTGCAAATGCCTCTGAAATAAACATAATTGATCCCTGTGGAGATATTCCTATTAAGAACTTTATTGTGTTGTGATGGTTGTAATTACTGAAATGTTGTGATGCAGCTTGCTTGTTTTTGGGTGTTTCTGTAAAAATTTCAAAGCAATCAATGATGATTGTTACTTTACCCCGAAGTATTACCTAAAACATCTGGGTATATTTTTTTTCAATGTGTCTCTCTGTGGCCACACAATACAAAATTTCAACCTAACATACATCACATGCAGCACTTTATAAAATACTCTGCTTACTGTTCTACGATCTACATTAAACCTATGTCCTATATCAGTGAAGAGAAAATTCAGTCGTAACTTCATGACGAAAATGATGAAGAGTTGAAATTTTGATAGAACAGATTTTGGGTGTGTTATATAAGGCTCTACAAAATTATAAATTCCCGGAGATGATGGATTTCACTATAACAATTCTGTAACTCGAAATTGATATCAGGAAATTGGTGTTCACCAGAGTTTTGTGCATGTTCCACTTCTTCAGCATGTTCCACTTCTTCAACAGGTTCACTTATATCTTCTTCATCAATAATATCCAAGCTTTGAACAGCTGGATTATTCAAGGCTTCACACAAAGGGTCATTGTCAATACGATCCTTTTTTCTATCCATATCAACTGGAATATTTGGGTTTGGGATCTCATTTTTATCTCGCTGCTTCCTACGATTCAATCTCTGGATGCTTTGAACTGCATTGATATTTTTTTTGTAGCCAAGTGATTGATTCGGTACCCAGTCTATATTGTCAACATCTTTCAATGCACTTGGCTTGCCTAAAATGAAAAAATAATAATTTTTTATATGTCTATGTTTCCTTGATTCTTTGAACATACCTCCTACAAAATGTTTTGAACATACAGTTGCCCATTTCAACTTCTCAGTAGTTAAATCTGCTCTTCTAGTTGCCTTAACCCTTTCCGACATGATGTACACTACAGTGAACACACATCTCCATTGATTCTCATTGAGTCCCCTTTCCTTCTAAAGCTCGTGTTCATAGTGTATACTGTAATGCTATGATGTATACTTTACACACTAGGTGGCGCGTTAAGTACGGTATCAGATTTATTCGTTATTATCGGTTTGAACCGGCACATGTCCGTGGAATTTTCAACGTGCACATTGTTGTTGTTTATTGGCGAAAATTTTAAACGTTTGTTGGTTTCAAGGAGGCTTTGGTTATTTTTTTTCTATTATCTTATTGATCAAGGTAAGTGAAGAACAATACTCTTATCTGAAAATTACGAAGAGTACAAATATATGAGGTCTCAAAAATATGTTCATTACAGTGTACACCATGACTGATAGGGAGACAAGAGAGAAACATCGATATATGCATCGACCGCTAACAGATGCGGAAATCTTTGATATTCTGAATGGTGATAATTCCGAATTAGAAGACTTCGGATTAGAAGATGACGATGGCTTAGACGAAATAGATAGTGCGTTGCCAAGGGGTAGGAATATCAGTGATTCTTGTAATTTTCCTTGAAATCAATTTTGTGTTGCAGATGAACTCCTTTCTCCACCAATTAGCCCCTTTCCGGAAGTGTTGGACGAGATTTCACCTGTTGATGACACTCATATGCAAGACAAGGAAGAATCAGAATTAGCTCCCTGTAGACAAGCAAGTGAGATTGCGGCCAATTATCTAAACGCGCAAAATTTGACAGATAAAAAAAAATAAAATGGAAGAAGGGTATTTATGAAATGTCGTCCAAATCAAATTTTTCCAGTCATCAAACTCTCAAGTAACACATCTTCCTTCACCCTCAGATTTTTTTTCGAAGTACTTCACTGATGAATTGCTGGAGTCATGTGCAGAAAAAACAAATTTATATGCAGTTCAGAATTCTGTACTCAACTTTCCAGCAACAAATGTGTCTGAACTGAAAACATTTTTCGGTGTTCTTATGATAATGGGTAATTTGGGGTACCCGAGAAACACGTATGTACTGGGAGCCAAAATTTTCTATTTCTCTCATAACTGAAAATATGACAGTCAATCGATTTTTCAAGCTTAGAAATAACATGCACTTCAGTTCAGATGAGGATAAAAATCCTTCAGATAGATTATGGAAATAAGACCTCTATATAATAAACTAAAAGAAAGATGTAACTCTTTGGAGCCAGAGGAAGTTTATAGTGTTGATGAACAGATGGTTCCATTCAAAGGAGCCCTCAACATAAAGCAATAGATCAAAAACAAACCAACGAAATGGGGTGTGAAATTTATTTTTACTCTGTGGAGTGTCTGGAACAATATATGACTTCATAATATATCAGGGAGCATCAACTGAGCTGAAATCGGAATATTCAATGTTTGGTCAAGGACCAGCTGTCGTTATGCAGTTGTCAGAAATAATGCCCTTGCATTCGAAACTTTTCTGCGACAATTATTTCACTTCCTTCTGGTTGCTTGAGTGGCTGGCAAAAAAACCCATTTTTGCTGCAGGTACAATTCGAAAAGATCGTTTTTCAAAACCACCATTCACGGAGCGCCAAATGAACAATAAAAAATTAGAAAGAGGTTTCATGGAAAATGTGATGTGTTCGAATTCTGGTGTCGTTTTGACAAAATGGGTGGATAATAGCGTGGTCACACTAGGATCGAACTTTGTTGGAGTTGCACCTCATGATATGTGTAAGAGGTGGGACAAAAAAAATAAACGATATATAGAAGTAGCACGCCCAAAAGTATAGTGGCACTTTACAATGAAGGCATGGGGGGTGTCGACAAATGCGATTTTCTTATCTCCCTCTATAGATCCTTCATCCGATCAAAAAAGTGGACAGTTCGGCTAATATCCCATGCTTTGGATATGGCCGTAGTGAATTCATGGCTGCAATATAGAAAAAACGCTGAAATTCTTGGCATACCAAAAAAAAATATTATGGACCTCATTCATTTTAGGCAAAACCTAGCTGAATCTCTTATTTTGTGTGGTAAAATACCAAACAGGAAACGAGGAAGACCGATGAGCTTGTCTGGATCTGCTAGTGCCAGTTCCGATCATGATATTTTGGTTTCTCCAGGGACATCCAACAAATAAGACCTGTAGAAGATGTGCGGTATGACCAGATTGCACATTTTCCTGTTTTTCGTGAGAAGATAGGGAGATGCAAAGAAGCACAGTGTAAATCCCGGGCGTATATTCAGTGCACGAAATGTAACGTATCACTCTGTATATCGAGGGAAAAAAATTGCTTTCAATCGTTCCATAATAAGTAAATGAACAAATAAACATAATCAATTTCATTATTGTATTTTGTACCTAGGTACCTCAGTGACGAAGTACACTGCAGTGTACATATCAGAACTCAAAAATTTGAAAATTCTTAAGCATTTTGTCGAGATTGAATCATTCACTGACATGACTTAACTCGAGAAACGTAAAAAAAAAAATCTATATCATGTTTTCTTATTCATGTCTGAAAGGGTTAATCCACAATTCACGTCTCTTTTCAGCAAGAGTATTAATATTTTTTCTATTGTCGAAAATAGAAGGGAATCGGTGGAATGAAACCTTATCTCTGCCGCTTCTACTTCCACATTTCACAATCGCGCAAAATTGAGGCATTATCGAGAAAAACAAATTTCAAATATGACATAAACACACAATAAGCATTTGTAGATCAGTTTGTTTGTCCAGCAGGCTGTTTTGACAACTGTCATTTACTGTCGTCTGTCAGATATGCCCGCGGTCTATACTACCCATATCCAGACAAAGAAGAAGCCGGAGAGAAAAGAGCGAGACAAAGAAAACGAAATAATTTCGTGATTGAATTCATTTCGTGTATACCGGGGTCGGTCAAAGTTAGAATGCCGTCGATGGATAATTGAAGGCCTCTATCTCTGAGGCGGTTTGTCAAGCGCGAAATGCATTCGCAGCGGCTTCCACTCTTCTAAAATTGATCAAAGGTTTGACCACAGGAGCAGATGTTGCCAACATGTGCTTCGACGAGTTGTTAAGGTGGAGAAGACGAATTGCTCTGGTTTCATGAAAAAATTGAGCGCTTCATCGCGCTATTCGATGCGTGGCAACGAATCACAGACAGATTTAATACAGAATCACCTAACTATTCGGAGGTTAACCGTTGACATAAGCGCGTGCTTCCTTTAAATTTTCCTATATTTAATTAAATAATCTAAGTTTATACTGATATTTGTTGTGAGTCCAACTCTCAATTCCAACTAATTATTTGTGTTACTTGGATTTGCCAAGGTAGGACTTTCTGGGGTCAATTATATTAACTCTGGTGTCATCTCTAACATCTGATAAGAGTTCCTCCTTCAATGGATTGGAACTCGGGGGGGTCTGATGACCCCCCTAGACCGCCTTTGTCTCCCAAAGCGTTTAATGCTCTAACACCTAGATCTCAAAAAATTCTAAATAACTTGGACCTAGGTAGTGATGGTTCTAATGACTATCACTCCCTAGCTGATTTAACTCTCCTTTCAAGGGAAATTCAGTCGGTTAGAACAATTTTTTCCGAAGACTTGGAAGTTCTCAATGAGGCTGAAGAGCTCTCTCTGTCAATTTCTCGTTTAATTAGTTCTAATGCTAATGTTCCCAAAAAATCGAAACTTGCTTGAAATACAGTTTGAATGACTTTGGCCCATTTATGGTGATAATTGAGTCTAATGCTGTTGGTAATATCGGCAATATCCATCCTATGAATTTCGCCAAGAAACTAGCCGCCTTAAATGTCAAAGGAATTAAAAATATTGCTAAAAGAGGTAAAAAAAGAATATCCATAGAATTTGATCTTCCGGATAGAGCGAATAATTTTGTCACTGAGAATCCCTTCTCTGGTGACCCAGCCATAGATGTGTTCATTCCTTCAAGAATGGTCACAAGCAAAGGAGTTATAAAAAATGTAGGTTCAGAAATTACTAAAGAAGACATTGAGCTTCATGCCCACTCCAAAGTAAAAATATTAGATGCCCGACAACTCAATCGAAGGACTGTCACCGATGGCATAGTTTCTTATGTTCCCTCATCTACTTGGATCCTTACTTTCCAGGGCAAAAATCTCCCAGAAAAGATTGCCCTTTGGGGCTGCTTAAGGCACGTTTCTCTGTATGTTGGGCCAGTTATTCAATGCTACAATTGCCTGAGGTATGGACATACCAAGGTCAATTGTAACAATCCATCCAAATCTAAACGTTGCAGGAACTGTGCTGAGAACCATGAAGAACAAGAATGTCCTGACCCCTCCCATCCGAAGTGTGTTTTCTGCTCTGGAGAACATGCTTCTACTGATCGCTCCTGTCCTGAGTTTCTACGCCAGAGACAAATCAACAAATTGATAGCGGTAGAGAACATATCGTATTTTGAGGCAGTTAAAATGATACCTAAAAATTATAATGTAACTTCTTCTCCCCTCTCGCGCAATGACCATTCCTCTTTTGACCTGAGGCCCCAGCTGTTTCCTCAGCTCCCCTCAAGACTGTCGAACTCGGTTAGAGATTCTGCTGTTATTTCTGTCCATGACAGAAGAAATCTCCTTGACAATAGGACCTCTACCCCTTTTTCTTATTCCACAGCCCTGAACAAGAAAAGGAAGAAAAATCCGCAATCCCCAGGATATGATCGAGATCTTCATGAATCTCAGTTATTCAACACCTCCCTTCCCTTATCCCCAATATTTGGTAGCCCTTCCCACTCTCAGAGTAACCAAATTTCTTCCTCCTCTGGTTCCCCTCCCTCAGATGAGTTAATATTTGAAATCGTTTCCAAGCGTCTTCAAAATAAAGAAAATTCCCAGTTTATAAAGAGTCTTTCAGTATTATTTAAAAACAATTATCCTTCAAATCTTCCAGAAGATGGCATTCCCATTCCCTCTGCTGAAGAGTGCATATAGGTCTCGAATTTGTTTGACTGTTCTCTTCGTCTATCTCCGTCTGTCTCGGTCTCTCCCACTTCTCTCGGCCTTAACATGTTAGACATTATTCAGTGGAACATAAGATCAGTCCTCTCTAACATAGACAACCTGAAATTGCTAATGGAAGAGAACTCTCCCAGTGTAGTCATGCTTCAGGAAACATGGCTTAACGAATCCCATAATCTCAGGGTCTCAGGATTCTACTCTCTCAGACAGGATCGAATTGATAGAGGTGGTGGTATTGCCCTTCTAGTCAAACTGGACCTACCATTTGTTCCAATTGATTTTTCCAACCTTCTTGTTCCTGATAGAGTTCAGCTCCAGGGTATCAAAGTAGCCTCTCCTCTGCTTTCGATCATTAACGTGTACTGTCCCCCCAACATCAACCTTCCCATTTCCTTCTGGAGCAACCTGATGGATAGCATAACTGCTCCATTTTTGATTGGTGGTGATTTTAATGCCCAGAACCCTATGTGGGGTTCTGGTTCTCGAAATGCCACTGGTAAAGTCCTAGAGGATTTTATTCTGGGTGAGGATATATGTATCCTAAACAACGGCTCTCCTACCAGAATCTCCCCCCCAGGCGAAAATCTTAGTGCCCCAGATATCACATTATGCTCTAGCTGTCTTAGAATTAACTCCCAATGGAAAGTAATCTGTGACCCTGGAGGAAGTGATCATTTTCCACTTCTGACTTCTCTCTGTTCTTCTCCTCTCTCGTCCCCTCCCTCTCATGCCCGCTTTTCTTCCAGAAGGTTCAACACCGCCCAGGCAGATTGGTGCAGATTCCAGGAGGTAATTGACAATAGTATTCTGAATAATCGCCCTAATTCCATTCTAGAATTTAGAGATTTAGTTGTTGAGGCTGCTGAATTCTCTATTCCTTGATGAGACCTTTCCAACCTTCTTCTTCACCAACATATAGGAAATCGTGGTGGAATGATGATCTCTCTTCAGCTGTTAAGAGAAGATCTGATGCCTTCAAAGCTTACCTTCGTAATCCTTCAATGGAGCAGTTTCTCTCAGCTAAAAACATCCAATCAGCAGTCAAAGCTAAAATCAGAAAGGCTAAAAGAGAATCATTCAAAAGTTTCTGCGAAGGTCTTTCGCCTTGCAATGGCAAAAAATTGTGGTCAGATATAACAAGATTCAAATACGGTTGTAAACCCTCTGTTCCTCGAACTTCCTCTCCCTCTTGTGGACAAGAAATCCTCTCTCGTCTCTGCCCTCTTTCAACCCCTGCTACAGTCCAGTCACCAGCTCCCACTAACTACTCTCCTTCTCCTTTTCCCCCTATCACCCTCGATGAACTATCCTTGTGTATTAAGTCCAAAAAGGAGTCAGCTCCAGGCAAGGACGGTATAACATACGATATGTTGAAGTCTCTTCCAATCCAGTCCAAGCAGGTGCTAGCTGACTTGTTTAACGATCTGCTTTCTTCCCCTCAGATTCCGTTATCTCTGAAGGATACTATCATCATTCCTATATGCAAGCCAGGAAAATCCCCAGATGACCCCTTGAGTTATCGTCCTATTGCTCTCACCTCCTGTCTCCTTAAAATTCTTGAATCTTTGCTAGCCACCAGATTAGAGAGAGTGTATCAGAAATCGATCGACGATCGTGAACTACAGTTTGGTTTCCGTAAAGGAAAGTCTGTTAATGATGCCCTTTCAATGTTGATTTCAACGATATATGCATCCTTTCTTAAAAACGAGTTCGTGATAGTGGTGTTTCTCGACGTTAGGCAGGCCTATGATTCAGTTCAGTTTGATCTTCTCGAACGCAGTCTACTCTCTATGAATCTCTCACTCTCGGTTATTCAACTTATCAGATCTCTCGTAGTCCAGAGAAACATATTCCTGGTTGATCCCCTTACAAAGGAACTTATTGGTCCAGAGCAATCCAATATAGGGTTGGCTCAGGGCTCCCCAAAGGCCCCAATACTTTTTAACATATTTGTCAGAGATCTCCCTAATGTTGTGAATGTTCCAGGAGTTATAACTCTGAAATTCGCAGATGATAAGGCAATAATTGCTTCTGGTCCTACCTTTGATTCTGCATTTGAAAAAATGTCCAAAGCCTTAGTATTGGTGGAGAAATGGTCAAGGTCAAAATCCCTCCAGTTATCCCCGGAAAAATCCAAAGCATTATGCTGCCATAAAAATAAGGTCCTTCCACTTAAGCCTTCTCTTCGCCTTTTTCAAACTGCCATTCCATGGGTTGAGTCTGTGAAATACCTGGGAGTTTCAATTCATCAGAATTTGAACTGGTCCCTACATATCTCCGATATGTGCTCAAGATCTCTTCAGGGTATAAATGTTATGAGGGCATTGTGCAGAACCTGGTGGGGCTGCCATCCAGCAACTCAGTTACTGTTATACAGAGCCACAGTTCGTCCTTTCCTCGATTATGGCAGCCTTTTCTATGGAAAATGTTCCAAAGGTTATTCTGAAGAGGTTGGACAGGATCCAGTATGCCGCTTTGAGAGTGGCTATGGGCTACATGAAATCTACTCCTATTCTGATCATACTTACAGAAAGCAACGAGCTCCCTCTTAAGTTTCGTCGACAGTTCCTTGCGTTAAAGTTTTTATCCAAGCTGTATAAACTCCATAACGACCCTGTTCTAACAAAGGTTTCTTCGATTAAACACTGGTCATCTCTGGGTAATCCCCCTCCTATAGTGGAGGTTCTATCCCTTCTGCCTAACTCCGAAGACTTTTATTCCTCCTCTCAACTGCCCTGCTTTGACAGAGATTTAAGAGCCCATACCGCTCATATTGGCTACTACTCCCTTGGGCTCTCAAAGTCTACCCAGGATAATGCTTTATCCTTTGAGTTAGCTTGTATCGAAAAATTCCCCAATTTTGACAGGATTTTCACTGATGCTTCCAAGTCCCCTTCTCACACAGGCATAGGAATTTATAGTCCTACGGGCATTTCAATATCAAAAAGACTTCCAAATCACTTCTCCATTTGCTCCGCTGAACTGGTTACAATTCTTGAGGCGACCTGGGAAATCAAAAAAAGAAATTTTAAAAAGGTTCTCATTATTTCTGACTCCATGAGTGCATTGGAGAAAATAACTAAGTGGAAGATATCCGCTGGTAATGATCATATTACTCTCGCGATTAGGGATAATATTCTGTACCTGAGTAATGATTCCTGTAACATAAAACTAGTTTGGGTTCCAAGTCATACTAATATAGATGGTAATGAAAAAGCCGACAACCTTGCAAAAACAGCTTCAGAAAACTCTGTTATCAGGAGGGCTGATGTTAGTGATTTCTGGCCTTCTTTCAAGCGGATCACTTGGGAAAGGTGGAAGTGTGAATGGAGGGAAACAATAGGAAAACGTACCTTTTCTCAATATGTATATTCCAGTTCCTTAGGCAATCGCCCTTGGTTTCTGGATGCGGAGCTCTCTCGAGGAAATGTAGTCACTATAAATAGATTGCGATCTAACCACTGTTCTTCTCCTTGTCATCTTCATAGAATACATGTTGCTGATAATAATAAAGTTAATATAATATACTAATTTTGTGTTTTGTTCATGTGTGTCTTCTGTTCCTTAATTGGTTTTCCCCTCATGATATTTTCCGTTTTGTCTCGTGTATGCATGAGGGACCCCATCCCTACCTACACATGCGCCACGGAAACCTTTTAAAAAAAAAAAAAAAAAAAAAAAAACGTACAATATATATGGAAGATAGAAAACTCGATAAAGGGATCTTAATCTATGCTCGATCCCCACTCGATGGACCGAACTGTTCGATGTGTAGATGGTGATGAACCTAGCACATAGTAAAGGATAGAAGAAGAAGAAGAAGAAGAATCACCTAACCTAATTCCAAGAAGTATGGAATCATTGAAAAAATTTTATTCGACCAAAAAAATATCTCTGTAAGAAACTCGATAATGAGCGGATTGAATTTATCCATGTCGCACAAAGTAGAAATTGAGCAAACATTGTTGGAAGTAGGACACACTCAAGTGGAGCATGTATGCCACCATACAGGGACGTGCGAAAAAGTTAAAAACGTTCCAGCTGAGTACATCAATGTATGCAGTCAAGCGCCCTATATTTTGTAGATTTTCAAAAATACGTGGTCATGATTGAAATATTCAGGAATGCCAATGAGTTCTTATCAAACAATAAAAGCTTACCGCCATTCCAACAATTTCTCTTGACCATGATGAAACTGAGACGTTGCCCTTCAAATATTTGTCATACAGGTTTTCTATTTCACCCCAAAATGCATCCAGAACATTTTATGAATGTTTGGAAAAACTTTATATTAGATACAAAGTGGGGTGTTTTTGCCTAGCAGAGAGCAATTAAAACAAAAAGTACCAACTTGTTTCAGAGAAGCGTTTGGGGATAATGTCACTGTAATTATCGATTGCTTTGAAATTTTTACAGAAAAACCATCAAACCTTCTCGATGCAGCTCGCTGTTGGTCCAATCACAAACATCATCTAACAGTGAAATTTTTAATTGGTATGAGCCCACGAAGGAGTATATGTTATGTATCAGATGGATGGGGAGGAAAAGTAAGTGACATATATTTGACAGAAAATTGTGGGTTTTTGAATAACATCCTGCCTGGGGATGTCATACTGGCCGATAGGGGATTTCCGATCAGGGATTCGGTAGAAACCCTTGGGGCTCATTCGTAAACTCCAGCATTTACGAAAGGAAAAGATCAACTGCACCCCATCGATTTAGAAAATACCCGCATCTGTCCGAATCCATGTAGAAAGAGTAATCGGAGTATTAAAAAATAAATACAAAATACGTCAGGGTCCTATACCCATCTGTCTATTGACAACTATGTCAAGGAGTAACACAAGCATTATGGACATGGTTCCATCTGTTCTTCTGTTAAAAACTGAGTAAGCAATTTCGAGAGAAGTGACTGAGACTCGAACAACTAAGTGATAACCACAAAGCCGGTGCAGAAAAGGTTACTCATACCTTTTCCCTATTCTCAACCACGTTCTGCTACCAGATTGGGTGAATTCACAGAAACCTTCTCTTTTAACTCTTGAGGTAAGTGCACACAAAACATAAAAACATTCTAGCTCTGAAGTATATTATTAATAACAATTGAATATTTCAGGAAATATGAATTCACAAGAAGGACTTAAAAAGGCTAGAAGCGCCAACTTTTCTTTTACTGAAAATACGCTACTCTTGGCTCTTATATGTCAATTCAAGCACGGAAACATCCAGAACCTTATACTGTACACTAATAAATAAATCATTCAAAAAAATTTATGATACCTTTTTTATAGCTCTATACGCCCTGGAGAAACAAAAATTGGAATCAAAGGGTTGTTTTAATACCTCTGATAATATTGCACTCTAAAATTAGATAAATTATTCTGGTGATCGATTTAAGAGCATTCCAATATACTCCTGATGGTAAAATTTCCTTCAAACTAAGATTTGGACACGAGTGGACCATAATGCCATGACGACGGGATGAAAATTAAGGTATGGAACGAAATGCCTTTTTGAGAGTAGAAGAAAGGTAAGAAGGAAGTACGACGACCATCAAAAATCAAAACTGAATGTTCCTAAGATTCTCATTTTTTTAATCATAATTAATTGAGTTGTATTTTCATTTCTTTGATCATCAATATTAGCGAAAGCTAGGTATGATATCGATTTTAATGAAACACAGTGTGTTAAAAAGAAACATTTAGTGAATGACTGCAGTTTATCAAATTCATGAGGGTCGTGACCTCCCCCCCACCTCCTGTGACTGACATAGATCATCCACCATTTGTATATATGAAAAGAAAAAGAAAACATTCTATAAATGTTATGACTAATTGTGATAATATTTTGGCAATAAATGCAAGATATCCAGACTATGTGCATGACGCTGCCATTTTTCGTTCATCTGCAATCAGAAATTTTCCAAGAGAAAAGTTTGACAATGAAGATGTGCATCCCATTTGCTTGGAGATGATGGTTATGGTGTGAAACCCAGTGGCGGCTGCTCAGAGGAGGCCGGGCCTGCCCTAATCTCACTGCATTGTTTTCAAATTCAAGTTCAAATAAAAAATAATTATTTTTCTATATCTGTATTATTTCC
The DNA here is from genome assembly GCA_013421045.1 of Propylea japonica. NCBI lineage: Eukaryota > Metazoa > Arthropoda > Insecta > Coleoptera > Coccinellidae > Propylea > Propylea japonica. The sequence continues at coordinate 84,607,767 of CM024239.1, read as the reverse complement.
ATCATTCTATCTACTATCCAAATCTCAAGGTGATGAACATACGTTTATTACTCAGCCATCTAAAACATTTATACATTATCCGCAACACACAATACAGCGTAACGGATAGCAGGCAAATCGCCTAGCGAAGGAGGCTCGCCTCCACGAGTCGAGATTCGTTAGAAGGTAGAAGATTGAAAAATCTTCTTCGAATGGACGGTGCGAGAACCACTCAAAATTCAAGCTGTAGGCCATGCCTGAATAGGGAAAAATACGATGATATATTGCGGCAATATATAGAACGGTTCATCGATAACAGTCCTTTAGAACAATTAAGAAATGTTTATTCTCAATAGGATGGTTTTTGGACAGACATTTTGAAGATAATTGGATCAGTACAAATGGACCTGTTAAATTGCCTGCTCCCCCGCCTGATCTATCACCATTAGATTTTTTTTGTGGGGAAATTTGAGAGACAGAATCTATAAGAATACCTCCACAAATAAAAATCATCCATATAAACGAATCATAATAAAAGACTTTTTTTGGAAAAAAAGCAAAGATATTAAAGGATTAAGCAATGTTCATAGTTACCTTCATAGACAAACGTTTAGTTAGTCTATGGTTACCTTCTAACCATCAATAATAACATATCGAACAATGATTAAAGTAAGGCTCTAAAAAGGGGAGTATACCAGACAGCCATGCTGGGTCCAACCACAGACTCGAAAATTACAGAACAATTCGAATGAAATGAAATCTGTAATCGAATAAATGAAATCTGTAATCAAATGAGGTTTTAATCCTGTAATCGGCATGCATAACCCCGATAGATGGCGATGAAAATTTGCGAGTGATCTGTAATTTTCGAGTCTATGGTTGAACCCAGTCAGCCTGTCTGGCATACTGTTGAAATATCAATGGTAAATACTTGAGTTCAAGGAAAAAGAATGTGAATACTCTATGGACATGTAGATCCCAAGTTGACATGCTTCAACTCAAAAAGCCGTTAGGCTTGGCTTCCCTAAACTCTCTCTTGTATTAACCGTTGAATGAACAAGTACCGTCAGTGTAAATAGTTAAGTGTTAGAATAAATTCCTTAAAGTATCTTCTGTTTCATTAAAAATAAAACACATAATCACAGGTTATGGGCCCAGGCACCTAAGTGAAATAGAAGAAATTAAAGTGTTAAATAATAAAAATAGTGAGTTAACGTCTAACAAGGAACAGCCATTTTGTGAAATATCGAAGCGTCCCCTCGACTGTCAAGTAATAATCAAAATGGAACAAACTACGATACCGTCGATGAAGCTCAATGAAGAAAATTGGGCTGTATGGAAATTTCAGACCATCGTTATGATGAAAGGACGAGAGCTGTACAAAACTCTGACGGGAGAAATAAAAAAACCTGAGAGTGGAACAAAAGAAATAAATGATTGGGAAAGGAAGGATGCGAAAGCCCAAGAACTGATCGTATCAAGAATGGATCAGGAACCAATTACTCATATTTTATCATGTGACACTGCAAATGAGATGTGGGAAAAATTAAAATCAGTTTATGAAAAGGAATCTGTTGTTAGCGTCCATCTGCTCCAACAGAGATTCTTCTCCATGGAATTTGGAGATGGCACTGTATCTATGTTCATCTCTCAGATAGAAGACATAAAAAATAAACTTAAACAGGCCAAAGAGGAAATATCTGAGAAAATGATAATGACAAAGGTCTTGATGTCCCTTCCAGACAGATTTAAACACTTCAGATCTGCCTGGGAATCAGTTCCTGAATCAAATCAAACCTTGAAAGAGCTGACCTCAAGGCTTCTTATCGAAGAAGAGAGAATTAGGTCTAGCGAAGAAAATACCACAGCGTTAACCAGTGTGAGTGCCAAAGGAAACGGAAAAAGGGATAAAGCGGGAAACATGATTTGTCACAAATGTAACAAGCCAGGACACATAGCTAAAAATTGCTACTCAAGAAAACCCAAAATCTGCACGTACTGCAAAAAGGTGGGACATGAAGCGTCATCGTGCTGGTACAAAAAGGGTAAAGAAGAAAGAAATAGGAAACCCAAAAGTGATGAATACTCCAATGCATTTATTGGTGAGTTAAGCAGCCAGATGAAACCAAAAGACTGGGTGATGGACTCAGGAGCAAGTGAACACATGTGCTGGGACGAGTCTTTATTCAGTGGGATGATAGTGAAGGAGTCAGACAAGAACGTTAAGGTTGGAAACGGCAATATATTGGAGGTAAGAGGGAAAGGAAGAGTTGAGTTAGTTGCCATAGTTAATAATACATCAATAAAAACAACTCTAGTGGATGTTCTCTATGTGCCACAGCTGAAGTTTAATCTATTTTCTGTGAGTACTGCCTTAGATAAGGGATATAAAATCACCATGAATAACGAACACTGTAAAATCCTCGATAAAAATGGTAACACTCGGGCGTTAGCAACTCGAAGTGGCAAACTCTATAAAATGAATTTCAAAACATGCACAGAAACTACGATCGGCGAACATAAAAGTAGCCCAAATGTCGCATTCCCTAGTAGATCTAAAAATAATGACGTTTCAGACTGTCAGATAGTTGAGACAGTTGAAAATGTAAATATTTGGCACGAAAGACTTGCACATCAAGGTATTTCTCATGTAAAAAGAATACTCATGGATAAGAATATAAAATTCCGAGATAATCCAAAAGACGCGGTTTGTGAGCACTGCTTTGCAGGGAAGCAACATAGACTCAAGTTTGAGAGAAGTGGATCCAGAGCCACCGAACTATTGGAAATAATCCATGCAGATGTATGTGGTCCATTCAGCACCACATCATTAGGAGGAGCTAGATTCTTTTTGCTCCTTAAAGACGATTTTTCTTCGTATAGGCACGTGTTCTTTTTGAAACACAAATCAGAAGTGAGAAGTAACATCGAAAAGTTCATCTCACTTGCTGAAAGAGAAACAAACCAGAAAATCAAAGTGTTGAGAACTGATAACGGAACAGAATTTTGTAATGATTATTTGAAAAATGTTCTAGAGAGAAAAGGTATTCGTCATCAAAAGTCAGTAGTTTACACTCCTGAACAGAATGGCAGGGCAGAAAGAGAAATGCGAACCATTGTTGAGGCAGCAAGATCCATGATCAAGAATTGGAACAAAAATTTATGGGCAGAAGCAGTAAATACAGCTGTTTTTGTCATAAACAGAACAGGTCCCAGCAATACGCCAAACAAAACTCCGTTTGACCTATGGCACAAGAGGCAATATGATATAAAAGGTCTAAAAATATTTGGATCCAAGGTATCAGTTCATATACCCAAATCGAAACGTACAAAATGGGATGACAAAAACACAATAGGTACATTCGTTGGATACGATGAAAATGTGAAAGGTTTTCGAATATTATTTCAGGACAAGAAGGTGGAAATTCATCGAGACGTCATATTCTTACCACAAGATACTATTGAAAATAATATCATAGAACAAACAGAAACCTATCAAGAACAACTAGAGGAGGAAACAGTAACTGAAGATAATGGTACAGAAGACATTCAAAGTCCTGACGAAAATGTAGAGGTAAGCGCTCCTAGACACTATCCTCAACGAAATCGTAGAAGACCATCATACCTTGATGACTACGAGCTGGATCCTGATACAGTTCTGCTAGCTTTATGTTCAGATGAGGATCCCAAAACTTATGAAGAGGCCATGCAGAGCAATGAATCATCCAAATGGAAAGAGGCAATGGACAACGAAATAAAGGCACTAGAAGAAAACGAGACCTGGTCCAATGTGAAAAGTGATAGTGGTGATGTGAAAAAGGTCATTCAGTGTAAGTGGGTGTATAGGAAGAAAGTAGACCAACAAAATGAGGACGTTAAATATAAGGCACGTTTAGTCGCTAGGGGCTTCCAACAAACAGATCTATCAGATTTTGATCTATATAGCCCTGTAGCAAAACTACCATCTATAAGAATTTTCTTAGCGGTATGTAATCATATGAATATTCCTATTTTCCAATTAGACGTTTGTAGCGCCTTTTTGTATGGAGATATCAAAGACGATGTGTATATATCCATTCCTAAAGGATTTAAGGAACGTCAAGGATCTATTTTCAAGCTGAGGAAATCCTTATATGGTTTAAAAAATTCCCCTAAGAATTGGAATGAAAAATTTCACAAAACAATGTTGTCATTGTCATTTCAGAGATCAGAGTCCGAGTATTGTCTTTACGTCAAAAGTACAGAGAACTGTAAATTATTTGTATTAATTTATGTTGATGACTTATTGATAGCAGGTACCGATACTGGTGAAGTACAACATATTAAACACACGCTATCAAATTTCTTCAAGATGAAAGATTTAGGCTTGATAAGATACTTTCTAGGTATGGATATCATACAAGATACTGAGAATTCCCAAATAAAAATTAATCAAACAAACTATCTTAAAAATGTGTTGAAGAAATTTGATATGCAAAATTGTAATCCAATAACAACTCCAATGGAGATAAACTTTCAACATGACAGCTTGAAAAGAGATAATTCAGAAACACTTGAAATAGAAAATAGATGTCGGAAATTAATTGGCTGTCTTATGTATGCAATGTTATGTTCAAGACCTGATTTATGTATAACAATCAATATTTTAAGCAGGTACCAAAGTTGTGCTAGTAATGATTTGTGGAAAGCTTTGAAAAGGGTGCTCAGATATATTCAGGGTACTCTTAATTATAGTCTTACCTATGATAGAAATGATATGACTATCATAGGATATGCCGATGCAGATTGGGCCGGTGATCGCTGGACCGAAAGTCCACCTCGGGATACATATTCAAGATAAATAATTGTACGGTTTCTTGGTTATCTCGAAAACAATCCTCAGTTGCTCTTTCGTCAACTGAAGCAGAATACATAGCCCTCAGTTTGGCTGTCAGTGAAGCCTGTTGGTTGAAGGCACTTTTGAAAGACTTCAAAATAATAAATGAATCTCAAGTGATTGTGATTTACGAAGATAACCAAGCAGCTATTAAAGTCAGCAAGAACCCCGAATTTCACAAAAGACTAAAACACATAGACATAAGATTTCATTTTGTAAGAGATAAAATCAGACAAAATATTGTACATATTGAATATATTCCGTCTAACGAACAGTTGGCGGACATATTTACAAAACCATTGAGCTCCATCGTGTTTGAAAAACACAGAAAAAATTTAGGCTTAGAGCGGATTTACCATTGAGGGGGAGTGTTGAAATATCAATGGTAAATACTTGAGTTCAAGGAAAAAGAATGTGAATACTCTATGGACATGTAGATCCCAAGTTGACATGCTTCAACTCAAAAAGCCGTTAGGCTTGGCTTCCCTAAACTCTCTCTTGTATTAACCGTTGAATGAACAAGTACCGTCAGTGTAAATAGTTAAGTGTTAGAATAAATTCCTTAAAGTATCTTCTGTTTCATTAAAAATAAAACACATAATCACACATACCTATCTTTCTAGTGCTCTAATTAAAGTACTCAGAAAATAATTTATGATCAAGCCTTCTTCATTCTTCCTATTACATGTAAATTTTTGAAATATGTCAATTTTATATTTAGTGACAACAATAATTTTATGAGAGTTTCTGCTTTTTGTTTGCATTTTCAACAACTTTCCTCATGTAAGTTTTATAAACTGTTATACCTTTGCCCTTTTGAGATTTTCGAATTATAGAATCCTGATGAAGATCTCAATACAAGGACCGAAATATAGATGTAAAAAAAACAATAGTTGGAAAAATTAATCAAGCCCTTTGCCGAGAGACCAAATAAAAATACATACTACATAGTTTGATAATCACGGCAAATTTCCTTTTATAAAGGAAAAATAACTGAATAATTCTATTAACTATGACAAACTATCAGATATTCTGCATTTGTAGAAAACTTTTCAGGTTTTCACTCCCAGTCTCTAAGACAGAAATATGTAATTAAGAAATTTTTAATTAAGATGAATACTTCTACGTTGATTTTGGCACTAATTTATCAGGAGCAAATTGCTTTTAGAAAAAAATTGTTGCCTAACAGTAAAACTACAAAAGGAAATAAATGAAAAAGATAATGTGACGTTTCGGTGTCTATATCAGACTCCTTCAGACAACTTTTAAAATACTAATACACAATTACAAAGATTTTACAAGTTTGTCTGAAGAAGGAGTATGAAACGTCACATTATCCTTTTCATTTATTTCCTTTTTTAGTTTTACTGTTAGGCAACAATTTTTTTCAACACCAATTTGATCCTGACAAATTAGTGCAAAGATTAACGTACTCTTAATTAAAATTTTATTAATTATTTCTGTTTCAGTGACTGGGAGTGAAAACCTAAAAAGTTTTCAAGAAATATGACAAACTAATTGACGAGTTTTTGAAATGAAGATTAGAAGAAAGGCAATATGAATAATCAATCTAGGAGTACTTTCTTCATTTTTATGTTTGTTTCAATTACATAATTATGTTGATGTTCGTTTTCAGTAATTTACGTTTGTTTGTTTCAATAAATTTTGTTCATGTTTGTTTGTTTTTATGAATTATGGTAATTTAATTTTAATATATGTAATTTCTTCTTCACTCTAAAAATGGTGAAAATTTGCAAAACTCTAATTTTAGGTCGTCGTGAAGCACCTTGTCGGACCGCAATAAAGAAATTGGTGGAAAAGTTCGAGCTGTTGCGACAAGTTAGTGATGTATAGAATAAAACCCGTGCACGTCGCTCAAGAACAGCCGAGAATATTGCTGCTGTAGCAGAAAGTGTTGAAGAAAACCCAGGTTTGTCCACTCATCGTGGTTCTTTGGAATTAGGCATTCTACACACGTTTTTATGGCCGAAATTGGATAGTATTGATTTGGACAACGTTTACTTTCAACAAGACGGCGCTACGTGACACACAAGCAACGAACCGTGTTATCTCTCAAAGAGGTGATCACAATTGGCCACCGAGATCTTGTGATTTAACACCTTGCGACTTCTTCCTTTGGGGCCACGTGAAAGAGAAGGTCTACGCCAATAGCCCAGCGTCGATTCAGGACCTCAAAGATGGAATTCGTGAGGCTATCGAAAACATAGGGCAGCCACTTTGCGATTTAGTTATGGAAAATTTCATTAAAAGGATATGGTCCTGTAAGCGTGGTCGTGATGGTCATTTGCCTGATGTTATTTTCCACTATTAACGGCATAGCTTCTTCTTTATAATGAAATAAACATCCGATCATTTATATTGAAAAATGACATTTTTCTTTGAATATCAAAATAACACCTCTTATTGGAAAACCCTTTATATGCCAACCAAACTACCAAACGCAAAGTATGTATTATGACTGAAAAATAGGCTTGCTTTAGTCTTAGTGCGCCACTAGACTGGTATTAGGGCTTTACGTCAAGACATCATTCCAATAGTTTGAGGATTCCAGAAGCTACTTCCCTTGATAGAATAACGAATCACAAATTCTACTTTCAGACAAGAAATGACTCACCTGTGAAAACATCATCAATAAGCCCTTTGCATCCACTGCTTGATAAAAGCCTCAATCAATTCTGTCCACTGCCCTCTATTTTGACTTTGAGTGCTCTGACTCCAGTTTGTGGTTATCCTCTTTATATCGTGCGTCCATGGCGTCGGAACTCTGTTTTTTTGTCGGCCCTTGGTCTCCACTCAAGCAGACTCTGCGTCCATCGTCCGTCTGCCATGAAGGTCACATGCCAAGCCACTGAAGCTTAGCTATCTGATGGTTAACATCCGTGTTCTCGACCGTAAGTCTTCATTTCTGTTCTATGTGTGGCCTGTTCTATGGTTTGTAAAAAATCTAATTTGTTTTCTAAACGTGCAGTAATAATTTTCAAGTGAAAATACTCAACACATAAGTCACTTATCACAAAAGTCAAAATATAGTAGTTTATAGTTTGAAAAGGGGTTACAGTTCACTGCGACCTCAAGGTCTATTGTGCTCCCTTACAGAGCTGTTCTGACCACATCTTTCACAGCTCGCCTTCCAGTTCCAGAGATCTGATGAAATCCAATATCTGTGAAGGCTTCAACGAGGCTAGTTCCTCAATATTACAAGTTTCTCGCCCAAGGCATTTCCTCCTTAGGCTCGCAATGCCAAGCATTCTGTGACTAGGTGGATGGGGGTTTATTCCTCCTCCCCACAGAACCTACACTCGTCAGTGTCCGACAATCCCATCCTCAACAGGTGCTTTCTAAGGCGACAGTATCTTGTAAAAAGCCAGTGAGGAGGTGTAATTGTTTCTTACCAAGATCCAGATATCTTTTGGATCTTGCTGTTTCAAAGTTTCGAAGGAACTTAGTGGAATGATCCATCCTTGGGAGATTCCGCCAGAGTTTTTCCTTCTCGGCTTTCTCCTTCTTATAGGTACATTTACCTATACCACAGAAGGGTTCTGGGCCAATGAGTGACATTCGTGCGTCCTCTTTGGCAAGTGTATTGGCCTCTTCGTTTCCTTTGATTCCCGAATGGCCGGGAACCCAGATTAAAAAGACCTTATTTTTCTTGCCCACCTCATCGAGTTTGTTCCGGCACTCATCTTTGAGTCGATGACATAGGATCTCAGTGCTTTAATAGCAGCTTGACTATCTGAGTGTATGGCTATATCAAAATATAGTAACAATACACTGGAATGGGTCTGTAACCAATTGCAAACTATTTTTTTATGTGCAACACAATCTGACGATTACTTTTACATTGTTTCAAATCCACATGAATGCATATGAACTATCTTAGAGTAAAAAGTGAACATAGAGATGTCCTAAAGTGTGAATAGTACTGCATTATAATCAACAAAGCTCTACAGTGAGATGGAAAGCATTTCACTGCCGCACTGGGGTAAAGTAAACGAAATGTTAGATTTTCATCTTTACTATTCCTGAATATATTACATTTACGTAATTTTGCCTTAGCTCTTATTACCGAAATACCCTCAAGCAACAATAAACTGCCACTATATCAGTAAAATAATTATTATTATTATTATTTACAAAATTAGAGTTGAGGATTCAGTTTATGAACATCAAATCGAAATGAAAATGTTAACACGATGCATTGAGAAATAGACGATGTTGCCAAACTGAATTGTCTGTAACAGACTCTAGGTGTAAGTATCAGAGTAGGGGAGCGGTAGACCAATTATCCCAATACGGAATAAAGTTACGGCACGAGTTCGCAAACGCCGGAATATTGTTCGCTTTCATAAACAAATTCCACTTGTCTGCGTCAAAAATGCGTGTAGTCATCTCTAGGTTCACTTATTACTCTGAGTTGACATATTTTGTCGATTTATATCATTTTAACAATATTATCATTTTGAACATGCTGAGAGTCCATATGATCTTTCAAATGATCCCTCTGCTTAGCAACATATCCACACAAGTGGCACTTAAATTCAATCGGTTTTGCATGGACAAGAGTTATATGCATTTTAAGGGATCTTTTTCTACTTGCGACATACTTACATAAATGGCAACTTAATTCTTCCAGATTCGCATGGAAATCGTCTATATGTGATTTTAGAGATATTTTTCGATCTGCAGCGTAATCACATAAGTGGCACTTGAATTTTTTCAAATGGAATTTTTTCAAATGGATCGAGTCTATGTGTCTTTTCAAACGTTGCTTACAATTTGAGGCATAATCACATTCATCACATTCATAAAGTTTCACATTCAAATGTTTTGTATTTACGTGTAATTTTAGACTAATTAAGCGATTTGAAGCGTAATCACATAAGTGACACTTGTATTGTTTCAATTTCAAGTGAATGGAATCTATATGTGCTTGAAGTTGTTTTTTCACATGTGCTGCATAATCACATAAATGACATTTGAATTTTCTCAAATTCAAATGGACACATTCTATATGTTTTTTTAAATTTGAATACCTATTTGCTCGATAGTCGCAAAAGTTACACATTATTTTTTTACAACATTTACATTTACATTTACAAGGTGGTTTCGGTTCCAGTTTCTTCTGAGGTGTAGCAGAATCACATACATTTTTATCTGTTAATTTCTCCGAAACGTTTATGTCTTCAATTTTCATGTTGTGCAGGTCAATTTCATGTGTAAGACCTTTATGGACGAAATGTTCCTGAATGTTCTCCTCTTCAATTTTGACGTTTACCCCGCCTGCATTATCCAAGTTGTGATATTCACCTTTAGTTGTGTATAATTGATCGTCTTCATCGACATATTGTGTCATGATGCCCGTTTCTTCACCTGCCATAATATAAGGAATATTTTCATTTAGATACTGCCAGCTGAAACAGAAGGATTAAATTGAGACAGCAAAACCTATAATAGCTATCATTTAGCTATCATTCACAAGGTGAAGTTTAGGCTACGAGCCGTAGGCCTGTGGCTCAAATAACCAAGTGAATAATAGCCATTATACACGAGTAGCTTACTATACTTTATAATAATAATAATAATAATAATAATTGACTTTACAGTACAAACGACCCAGCAACGTATAGACCAGTAACTTGCCTTCCAACTATGTATAAGCTCATAACATCTTGCATAACTCGGCGAATATACTCCCACTGTGAACGAAATGGAATAATTGCCACCGAACAAAAAGGATGCTCTAAAGGTGCAATGGGGTCAAAAGAAAAATTGATAATTGACTCTATAATTTGCAACCAAGCCCATAAAAAAAGAAGAAATTTGTTCACGGCGTATCTGGACTACAAAAAAGCCTTCGATTCCATGCCGCATGAATGGTTCATAAGAATATTGGAGATCTATAAAGTGGATCCGAGAATAGTGAGCTTTCTCAAAATCGCTATGTCAACTTGGCGCACTAACATCGAAATCAGCGGAACAAACACCAAAACAGGTGCAGTGTCCATCAAGAGAGGAATCTTTCAGGGAGACTCCCTGAGTTCTCTGTAGTTTTGCATGGCAATGAATCCACTATCAAACATTCTCAAATCCTCTGGAAAAGGATTCAACATAAAAGGCAATACAGGCAAATTATTAATAAACCATTTATTGTATGTCGATGATCTAAAACTGATGGCAGCAAACAGACAACAACTAGAGTGTTTACTCCTACTTGTGGAGGAGTTTTCCAAAGATGTCAGTATGGAATTCAGACTGGACAAATGTCGTTCCCTAAATATAACAGGGGGTAAAATACAACAGACACCTCTCGTCTTGTCCAACGGAGAAGAAATAAAGGCAATGATAGCAGGAGATCTATATAAATACTTAGGAATGAAACAATGTCAAAGAATAGATCAACGGGTTATGAAGGATGAGCTAACAGCTGAGTTCACCAAAAGAATGAGAAGCATTCTGAAAACAAAACTGAACAGCAGAAATCTCACAAAGCTGTTAACACCTACGCCTGCTCAGTTCTTACCTACTCTTTCGGAATAGTGAAGTGGAGTGATACAGATCTCGATGGTCTCCAACGAAAGATGAGAACACTCTGTACAAAAGCCAACAAGCACCATCCTAAATGCTGTGTTGAAAGAACAACGATTCCTAGAACTCAAGGCGGGCAAGGATTTGTGGACATTAGTCAAATGGCGACTGAACAGATAAACAATTTGAGAAGGTACTTCTTGGACAAGTCCAACACATCAAACTTGAAACTTCCATAAGATACTGTGTGAAGCAGATGATTCAACACCACTACGGCTAAGCGAACACCCTCAAGAAATTACCACACAGACAATCAATGATAAAATTCGAAGATGGAGAGAAAAGCCCCTACATGGAAGACGCCTAAACGAGGTCTCCCAGGAACATGTCGACATTCCTGCGTCGAACTACTTGCTGACTTCTGGAAGATTGTTTCCTGAAACAGAAGGTTTTCTCCTTGCCATTCAAGATCAAGTAGTGCAAACAAAAAACTATCAGAAATACATCATGAAGGATAAAAGCCTCGCAGATGATAAATGCCGTTACGGGTGCAAAACATCAGAAACAATCCAACATATCACAGGAGGCTGCCAAATGTTTGCTGGAAATGAATATAAGAGTCGACATGATGCAGTTTGTAAAATACTTCATCAGGAGCTCGCCATTCAACTCAAGATTCTGCAGTCTGAATCAATTCCATACTATAAATATCAGCCTGAAGTAATATGGAGATCAGTACAGGCTATACTGGGACCGCACGGTACTTACGAACTTAACAGTTGCTTATAACAGGCCAGATATAATTCTAGTGAAGAAAAAGGAGAAGAGAGCAATCCTTATAGACGTAGCCATCCCAAATAACAATAATCTACGTCAGAAATACTCTGAGAAAATAGCGAAATATCGAGAGCTTGAACTTCAGATCAAGAGGCAGTGGAAAATGTGCAGTACCAGAACCATTCCTATTTTGATATCAACCACAGGAATTATTCCTAAGAGTCTCAAATCCAACCTCAAGGAGCTAAATTTAGATGAAAACCTTTACAAAGTGATGCAAAAAGCAGTACTCCTCGGTACTGCTAGAACGGTAAGGAAGTTTGTAGGTCACGATGGACACCAGGAACAACCATGGAGGAAAACATTGCAAGACCGACTACCAGGACATCTACCGAGAAATCCAGGACCAAGCGACGAAAGACGAACAACCCAGGGCCCAGGAGAAGAAGAACACCGAAGACCTCAGAGCTCAATCCCCCTGATACTTGCTATCCGGGATGAGTGAATGTTCCCCTTAGTAGGGAGTGTGATAGTTGATCGCTAGGGGGTGTGAGAAATCACATCCTTTCTACGCTAATAGGCTCAAGTCGATTGACTTTATTTAGTAGGGAAAGATACAATGCTAATACAGGTATACGACTACTGAATATATTTCTTGAAGATTTCAACATTTGCCGACCGTGACAAGGCCTTTCTATTACAAGTGTGGAAAAAGTCAAGTTGACCCATGAGAAATTTTTGGAGAACTTGTCTTTGTATATTTTGTAATAAAAATTGCTTTAATTGATGCAATAAAAGTATATTTGGCCCTCGATGACCAGGTATACCCATATTTGCTAATTGAAATACTTTATAATACTGAAGAAATATCAATTTAAAGAATATTATATTAAAGAAAAATCTATAAAGCTTCTGTCAGCAGTGAATAATATCTCATTATTCACTTATGATTAATGGGTATGGGTATTATTCTGGCAGAGTAAACAGACATATAAAGGTTGAATTATACAATAGTGTGGATAAAACTAGTTGAACATCAATGAGGAAAAAATTTACAAGAAAGAGTTTATATTAAATGTTTTCCATTGACCTCAAAATCAGAGGTGGGTTTAACTTATATAAAATTGACCAATAATGTTCAATTAATGCTATCATTGTTTAAGGAGAAGATAGTTAGTTACTTCGGTTCAAATATCATTGGAGGATATTGGACAATATCGTTAGAGGGCGCCACTCCGGAAGAGGTCCAACATGATGGGTTGCCTATGTGCAATGTTGAAAATTCAGAGGAGTATTAATTTTTGGGTGTGGTGAACAACAGATGTCTCTAGTGACGAGCTATTTTTCTTCACGTCAACGTGTCTTGCATCTTGCTCCACAACTTCTCTCTTGTATGCCTGTATGAAATATCCGAGGGTCCAGAGTAATAAAAATTTTTATTACTCTGATGCCCTTAGGGTTGGGATTTGGGAAATATTCTCGATTTCGTCGTGAGATCGCTAGAAGGAATTTTTTTAACTCAGTAGCAAAGAAATATTATATTAAAGAAGTGAATGATTTGAGAAATTTTTATATTCTCTGATATGTTTATGCTAAAGAAATTTGGGCATCCTGTTTGTATGTACCTATGCAGTCTCTTGAATTTAAATAAATGAATGATATAATTATTGTATCAATAATCAAAGCCACGTAATGAAAGTGTTTTTCAAAAGGAACATTTCAAAACTTGTATTTTTCACAAAACGTTCAGGATTTGAAGGTGAAAGTTGAATGCATAAAGAAATAGAATGAAACCAACAGCTCCAATGATATTCATGAATGAATTTTCCCAGTATGAACAAGCTTTATAAGCTTCAATCACTTCGCTGTGCATATACAGGGTTTTCCGGTTAGAGGTGTCATTCTGATATTCAAAGAAGAATTATAGTTTTTGAAATAAATGATCGGATGTTTATTTCATGCCGTTAATTTATAGTGGAAAATAACTTCATGCAAATGACCACCACGACCACGCTCACAGAACAATATCTTTTCAATGAAATTTTCCATAACAAAATCGAAAAGTGTGGCTACTCTATGTACTCGATAGCCTCACGAATTCCGTCTTTGAGGTATTGAATCGACAATGGGCTATTGGCGGAGTCCTTCTCTTTCACCAAGCTTTTTCCGTAAAAGCTCGATCAACGGTTTAGTTGGTTGTGTCGCACGTAGTGCTGTCTTGTTGAAGTAAACGTTGTCCAGATCCATACAATCAGATTCCGGTCATAAAAAAATCGTTAATCATCTCTCGATAGCGCCAAGTTAAGTAATTAGTTGAGGTCCCAAAGACTCCGCCGGACCATAAACTGCACTAAACACTTACACGTTGAGGATAGACAGGCTTCATAATAATAATAATATTCGGTTTGTCTTTAATTAACGAATTTGAGCCGAAACGGCCTCAAACGATAGGGTTCTACTCCGTGATGACGAATCCGAGGTCAAATACAATTCTGTTCTGTTTGTTCTAGAGACTTGAGAAGTTCGTTAACCAGCCAAATCGTACAGGGTGTTCCATAAAATATGGCCATTCAAAATTTCCGTCCCGCCATATCTCAGACAAACAAAACCAATCGATATGAAATTTTGCGGCCATATGCAAGATGCCCATAATAAAGCCTTTTGCGAAATTTTGTGGCTATAATGTTAACCATATAATTTAATTTAATGTTATTACTGGATTTTTACATATTTCATTTTTTTAATCATTTCCAGAACATAATTCCGGTCGTGCCTAGATTTTGCATTCATATACTAAGCATCATGAATCTCAACTCCCATACAATTTTGATGTGATAGAATTATTGCTCTACTAATAGACGAGCGCACAAAAGTACCTGTTCGGGGGTTTTCTTGCATTTTTTTAACGCCATTTTCAGGAGAAACTCATCGTATGTTCACGTTATAACAGGAGGTATCAGTTCAAACCAAGCAAGATATTCCTAGAAAATTCATAATTGTAAGCAAAATTTTCAAAAGACACATTCGTACCCTGATCACTACTCGTTCAATTCAAATTTCCATTGCAATAGAAGTATAAAAAATTAAGAAAGCCCTTTCGAACGCTCGTTCTTTGGCGGAACAATGAGGCTTTAACCCAAAAATTTGTATAGGACTTGATACTTAATATATAATGCTAAATCTCACCACGATCGGAATAATATTCTGGAAATTATTAAAAAACTGGAATATGTAAAAAATTGACAATTAAAAAAACCAAATCTATGGTTCGGATGATGCGAACTCTTGAAATTTTGAATGAACATTCAGTATATCAATGTTCATACACAAAATAAATTTTACTTGAAACGGATATCTTGTTTTGGAAATATAGCAATTTTTTTTTCGAATTTCAATTGAATTTTCTATGGTTTACACAATGCGATTTTTTGAAATTTTGCATGAATATTATAGACCAGGGCCGAAATCTTCAAAAATGGTAAAAAATGAAAAAAAATCGCAGTAGGATGAAACCCATTAGGGCACAATAGACCTTAAGGTCGCAGTGGACTGTAACCCCTCTGTAAACCCATTAGAAAAGGAGGGGAATATGATCAAAATGAAGGGAAAAATAAATTACGGTCGATCTGAGTTCGGGAAGTGGGAGGGGTGAGTTTTTGAGGGTGAAAAATGGTTTTCCTTGATTTCCGGCAAAACTACAAGTCCTATGGAAAAAAATTAAATGGCAAAGTTGTAGGTAATAAAAAGATCTACAACTTTTGTATCGACAATTTTTTCACATAACCTCAAAATTTAGGTGAAAAATTCAAAAAAAACCAAGTTTTTGGTTTTTTATTTATATCTTTTTCAAAAAAAACTTTTTTTTCACGAAATTTCGTGAAAACTTACCTTATTATGTCCCAAATACACTGTAATTTATTTGATTCAAAATATTCATGTTTTCGTCTTATTTTTACTTAATATCAAAAAAGCACCCCAGGTTGCGGTACTCACCAAATCTTTTTGAAATATTGAAATGCGACAAGATTTTTATTTCACATTAATCAGCGTGAGAATAAAATAAAACATTGTGTTATTTTTATTTGTGTTTACACCTTTTACAAAGCAGAAACCACAGAACATGCAGAAAATAACGACAACGACACACAATCACAGGATACACCGAAAAACTGTCACTGTCATCACAACCATAGAAGAATAATTAAAACTTCTGCTAAACGGTGCGCGCTTCTGCTAAACGGTGCGCTAGAAACTTTAATCCTCCTGAGCTGGTAGTTTTTTCCTTATATACAGAGTGTTTCGGAATAAGGTGCCCAAAATTCGAAATGTTCATCCTTAGATGATTTTATGCCGGGATTCGAACCCACTACCTCGAATTGGGGAATGTAACTTAAGAAAAAATACGAAAACTGGGTCCTTTCTTGATAAAAGAAATGAGTCACTTTACCAACCAATGCACGATAGTTATATATTTCTTTTGAAATCAAGAGCTAACATAATACAATACATACGAGTAAAACAAAAATAAAAATCCCTAACTGAGGTTGGTGCAAAACGGGGTACTATTTTTTCGTACGATACCAGAGCTCAGGGAAAAACCCCAGTAGAAAAAACCCTGTCTCGCCGTTTCAACAAAAATAACACTTAAAAACTATTAGAATATTGAAGGATTCCTTCTTTATTCAGTCCAAACGATAACCCTCTCCAGGATGCCTTCGGAATTCTGAAACGAAAAAAATCAAAGCAGTAAAAAGGAACATAAAAATAAAATGATTGAAACTCTATTAAATCGATTTAAAATTAATAACGATAGTTGTTCGGCTGATAGTAAACACGATAACTTTTGAACGGAACGACTTCAAAAATTTTTGAATTTTCAGGATAAGTTAAATTTTTGAATTCATAAATTCATTAGAGTGAAATCAATAGCTCCCATGATATCCGAATTTGAATTATTATCGTTATACTAATATAAATAATCGCGCAAGATTCTTTTTTTGCAATAGTATTCGGTATAACAAAGATATTCTATGTAGAATATCTTTGGGTATAAATCATTGATTCAGTATTGCATGACCATTTCTTTCGAATTCAACAATATTCGAAATTTACATGAAGATGTGAATAATAATTTCTGTCAAATATTCATATAAGACATAAAAATAAAAGAACACGCTTACTCATTACTTAAAAGAATGACATTTTAGTTAACACATCTTGAAAAATTTGAATAGGTTGAAAAAATTCCTGCTCTCCAATAATCGAATGATCTGACTTCATTTTGACAATAAACTATCATTACAACAAGACAAATTCTAATGTGTATTAGAGAAAAACTGGGAGATGTTCAAATTTTTTCAGTTTATTTTAATTTTTCATGTGGATATAATATTATAAACTTTCATTTCCATAGTCAAGAAAATGGTGACTATTTACAGCATCATATTTCGGCTTCCGACACATGAAAATTCGAAGAGAAAATAGCCCCTCGATTCTCGAAATAGGAAAAATTCGAGAAAAGCCCTAAGCAGGAGCTCGTGAGCGCTCAATCAATCCTGTCATTTCTTAAATTACTAGCAATGCTATTGATGGAATTAGCAATATGACTTTTTCAGTACTTTTAGTAGAAGATCCGAACCTGAACGACCTTCACCTAGTTGATAATAGAATAAAACTTATTTATAATAAATGTAATATATCAGAAAATATATTAAAAATAGGTTGTCAAAAAAAATCCTGGACAGAATATTTTTAATTATTTTTAAAAAAATTTACCTGGACAAGCTACTAGGTTGCCAGGTATGTCGATACTAGTTACTTTCACTTGTTATGATAATAAAAAAAAATTATATCAGCATAAGCGCTGTTTTATTACGAACACGTTGATATAGGGTTGTCTGCAAAAAATTTGGTCCTAATAGGGGTTTGCGAATTTAAAAAATTTAAATTTCAACGCTTGTGAAAATGAGTGACAGAGAGATCAGAGGTAAGTATACTGTGAAATATCCTCGAAAACTACCTCTCGACATGCAAGTACAATAAAACATGTTTGAGAAAAGAAAGATCGGGCCGTATAATCGTTACTTAGATTATATACAGGGTGTTTCACGAATGATTGTACAGGCTTTCAGGGCAGATGCAGGACATTTTGGTGAGTCTGAATCAGTGTTAGAAATATGTCCTAACAATATTCGTTTTAGAGATACAAGATGTTTCATGTATTTCTACAGAAATTTTCATTTGGCATAACTCTTGAATACCTGCATGGATCTTCATGAAAATTTCAGGGAATGGGTATGGGCCAGTGGCAAATATTCGCACATAATGGCTTGCGGATAGCGCAGGCCCGGACTGAGAAAATTATATTCTATATATGAGGTTGTTTTGGTTACGCTTAAGAACTGATCCAGGACGGTTCGCAAGTGCGCACATTCCGAATTTGTGTTTAAAATTCGCAACGGCGCATGTAGGAACCGTCCTGAACAGTTCTGAACTCGGAACCAAAACAAACCTATGGTTCGTAATATGATGATGCGAAGTGTGGCATTGGCATGCTTGTTGTTCGAAAGAGTATTGATTGTAGATTCTGAGGAAAATTTTGCTTTTCGGAAATTTGATGTACAGGGTGTTTTAAATTTCATGAAGATCCATGCAGGCAGTCAAGAGTTATACCAATTGAAAATTTTTGTGAAAATACATAAATCATTCTGTATCTCTTAAACGAATATTGTTAGGACATATTTCTTACACTGATTCAGACTCACCAAAATGTCCTGCATGTGCATCTGCCCTAAAAGCTTGTAACACACAGTATACTTACCTCGGATCTCTCTGTCACTCATTTTCACAAGCGTTGAAATTTAAATTTTTTAAATTCGCAAACCCCTATTAGGACCAAATTTTTTGCAGACAACCCTATATCAACGTGTTCGTAATAAAACAGCGCTTATGCTGATATACATTTTTTTATATTATCATAACAAGTGAAAGTAACTAGTATCGACATACCTGTTTATACCTGGCAACCTTGTCCAGGTAAATTTTTAAAAAATAATTAAAAATATTCTGTCCAGAATTTTTTTTTATTATAAAATAAGTTTTATTTATTATCAGCTCGGTGAAGGTCGTTTAGGTTCGGATCTTAGACTATTTCTGGGCATAAGTTTGCAATTGCAGCCAATTAAAATTTATAGTTTATTCTCATTGGGAACGTTTCTAACCGTTGTGATAGTTTCCTTATTTTTAAACTTTCTGAATCTATTTGTGTAGGTTAAAGTCTTCATAACCACGTCAGAAAACTCCTGCTCCTCCTCTGCAGATTTATTTTGAGGATTCCTATGTTCTAACAACATATGCACTTCAGAGATAAGTGCTGTTTCTCCATTTTAGAATTCGAAGCTTAAATTTAATCTCTTTTCATATGAGAATAATCCATGTACCTACATTGCCTTCTAATTGAGCCGATTCAGTTCGCAGCTAGAATCTCAACTCCTTGTCATACATCATTTGCCTTAAGCGGACTACAGACGACCAACCTAGTTGAAAGCGGCCTACAGACGATCAATCAACCTAGTTGATCAACGATATTTGAGGCAGTAATGGTAATAGAAAAAAATACGTACAGACCAAATTAAATCTAATTTTAATAGCAAAGGTATTCTTCAATATATTACTTGATCATTCATCAGATCTTATGAAAGTATTAAAAACAGGCAATAGTCAACAAGAGTGCATTTTTCAACGATATTTGAGTCAGTAATGGTAATAGAATTATCAACTGTGAAAAAGCGGAGCAATACTGGTGTTGGCAAATCAACAATGAAAAGAAAAAAATGCAAAAACTGTGTATTCACATGAGGAATAAGGAAAAATTTGTAAATCAGAGGGAACAAATTCACTGATAATTTTCACACGATATTGCTGAAATATAAGGCCAATCCATCACTGGGATACTTCAGCCTGCTGGGTGTTTCTTTAGCTGAAGTTCTGGCATTGGAGGATGTTCCTGCTGGTGTTTCTTTAGCTGAAGTTCTGGCATTGGAGAATGTTTCCTGCTGGTGTTTCTTCAGCTATAGTTAAAGAATAAAATATTAAATAATTTCATGTCTATGATATGAATTACATATCGGATGATATATTAAAATACGAATTATTCGATACAATTATTAGGGCTATTTTATTTATTTATCAATATAACTGTTACATTGACGTATACGTAAACATCAATGGACTGATATTATATATGTATTACTCACAAAAAAAGACTTCTTTACATTAACCTATTATATTATGAACTAAATCAATATTGCGATGAAATTAGCATCAGAAAAAAAATAAACATTAATATTTCAGTACTCGCATAGTTCAAGGGAAATTTCAACATTACTCTAAAAGCTCTGGCTTTGGAGGATGTTCCTGCTGGTGTTTCTTCGGCTGAAGTGAAAGAATAATCATAATAATCAAATATATGAAGATGGTATTTCAATATCTCTGTCTGGCGAAAGCAGCAAATTTCCAGTACCTGCAATAATTATAAAGAAGATAGTACACATAATTATTTAAAAATCTACAGTATTGAGTTTCGGTTAAGAATGGCAAACGTAAAATATATAATACTAAATTCACGTTCGAAATAATGGAGATACTACATGATTTTAGGTTGCAATTACAGCATATTTACTAATATTAACACAATTACTAACCTGAGGCAGATCCATTATGAATAAAAAGGGTTGGTAGTGCATCTATATGCAATATCTTGTTCCTAATAATACATATTTTTCCTCAAGATGAATATGAGACGCTTTTTGCCACAAACATCTTCTGGAGTCATTGCGTTTAGATTTTCATCTTGTAAAATATCTAACCACTTCTAGAATCTAGAGAAGTCCTTCTTGAAATAAGGGAAACGATGCCTGGGAAGGGCGTTCACCTTACAACCGTTAACTGCACATTTAGTAATGCCCATGTTGAAAATATTAAATGTTTATTTCTTACTCTGAGGCTGGAATTGTAGACAACTTATTCCATAGATAAGATATACTATGATTACTTACTATGACTTATTCGTTCAAGAAACGAACTCTAAAGAATGATTTCGAGAATTTTGTTCATTTATCAACTTTTCGGCGAAACATTCACAAAAAACCAGTTCAAAACTTTCATGTTTATCTTTCTACGGCCATGTTTATAAAAATATAACCAAGATGACATTTCAAATCTTAGAACATAATAGATGTTCTAAGTTTCAAATGACAAAAACCTTAAAATTTATACCCTAGCGGACGGTCGCTCGAACTAAATATATGAAACCAAAAATATCGGCTAGTTGGGCATCACAGAACATATAATAATCTAGAGAGGGCATCTAGAAAGTTTATTTATCTATGCACTAAGGGGCCCACTCACTAGAGAGGAAGAATGCGCAGTTAAGTATCTGCACGTTTGCTGTAAAGTAAACGTGTACATTCATATTTCCCACACGCAGACACTTTTGCTTGTTGAGTGAGGATGTGCGACAAGCGTGAGATGACGTCGAAAAAGATCTGATGTTAATGGCAGTGGCGTGTGTTGTTATTTGGGAAAAAATGTCCAATGTATAAATAGCGAAACGACACTGTATTGCTAAAAATATGAAACGTGCACAGACTTGTTGCCCATACACGGTCGTTCTTGGTCATTCTTCCACGTACGGTGAACAATACACACGCTAAAAATCAAAACTATCTTGATTCCGACAAAGATAATTGCGCATTCCAAATTTCGAACTGCGGAACGCCATACACACACTATTTTCACTGTACCCCCCGTACCACGCGCACTCAAGTCTTAGCGCTTCCTTCTTAGTGAGTGGGCCCTTAAGTTGTAAACATGGCGTGTTGACGACCAAGTTGAACGTCTGTAGGTTGGTTGGTGGTTGATATTCCAGGTTGAAGACTAGGTTGATGCGAGATCAAATCGGTTTGATATTTGGTGGACGGGGCCCGATGTTGACGACTAATGTGTATCGGGACCAGTTGGAATTCTACCTTGTAGAGTGAACATCGCATAGCGTATTCAATATTCGTCGTACGTATTCAAGAAAAGTTAATAATTTACTGGACAATATTAGCAATATTCCAAAAATCAAGTTTGGGTAGATTTCTTTGATTGTTTGAACGATCTACCCGAATTATGGAAAATAAAGTCCGAGATATATAAAGAAAGCCCTGGGCAGGGGCGGTTGAGCACTTGTTCATTGGTGAAGCGATAAAGCTGAAAGCTATCACCTCAAAATTCTGCATGGGACTTGAGATTCAAGTAAATAAATGCAAAATCTCAGCATGCTTGAAATTATATTCTGAAAATTATTCACTAAAATGATACATGTAGGTAAAAATCAAGAATTAGAAGAAACTTAAATTATATGCTTCAGATGATGCGATTCACTTGAAAATTCGCATGGACATTCGGTATATCAATCTCATTCACAAAATGAATTTTATTCGAATCGGATATCTTGTTATGGAAATATAAATATTCTTCTTCTCAATATTCCAATTGAATTTTCTATGGGTCTGTAATTGTATACACAACAATGTGGCCGAGAAATTCTATTTCGGTTGGTTTTGAGATATCAAGGAACAAATATTTGGAATAGTTATATTTCATGGAACATCCTGTACGATTTGGCTGGTTAACGAACCGTAGCGTTTGAGAACCGAACTCAACCTGAAAATCTCAAGTCTCTAGGACAATCTTTTCGAAAGTTATCGTGTTTGCGGCCGGACGGCCCCACGGACCGAATGGAATTCCTATCGTTTGAGACCATTTTCGGCTCAAAATTCGTAAAGTTCTCTCATCAAACCGAAATGGGAAAATTGAGACCAATTTTTTACCACTCCGTCCAGATTCTTCTATTCTTAAAGTGTGCTGCACCTCATCGTCGCATATACAGTGTGTTTGGTCACGAGTTAGCGATAATATTATCGACAAAAACACCCAAACTTGGAAGTTTACCCCCTTAGTTTTGGAGTAGCACCCATTTTAAATTTACTTTTTTATTTTCATTGACTCTTCCGAATGATATCGATTTCTTCGGACTTAAAGGTCCTACAGATGTGAAGAAAATGTTTTTTGAAAGATGACATTACCACCTTTCATTGAAGTATAACAATATAAAACATTCAACTTGAAAACGCCATAAAAAAATTCTTTAAAAAAGTTCATATTAGGTGTACAAATAAGTTTCCGCGGTTTTTTTAAAAAATTAGGAATTTATTGTAAAGGAAAAGTACATTACGTTTTATTCAAAGTATTTTCCATCATTTGCCACTACTTTTCCCCATCTTTCTGGCAACATTCAGATACCCCGTCGAAAAAACTCTTCATCTTTTGACGCTATCCACAAATCTACCCAATTTTTGGTGTCTTCATATGATGTGAAGCGCTGCTCAGACAGACCATGTGCCATCGACCGGAACAGGTGATAATCAGAAGGGGCTAAGTCTGGTGAATACGGCGGGTGGGGTAAAACTTCCCAGTTGAGTGTTTCCAAGTATGTTTTTACCGGCGCCGCAACATGTGGACGAGCATTAATAATGCGTTTGCGTGAACTTATCCACACTTTTCCAGCCACGGTTTTTGACGTGTATACTGTCGATGTTGGGATAGAGGACAATCGTGCGTCATTTAGCGACAGTGTTGCCAGATGTATCTCATGTATGATAATGAGATTAACTTACACATGGAAAAACACGAACGAGTGATTTGTTTTTTAATATCTAATTACCAATATCTAGAACTTTTTTAGTGTCCGTCGAAATATAAGGGAAAACTTAAAAAATGACCAGCCACGGTTTTAGCGATAACTGTGCAGGGGGTCATCCGGGGGCGGTGCGTTCTCAACAAAAATTTTTTTGAATAGTATTTTTGACACAGATATCAAATCTAATGACAGATTTTTTTGGGCGTCCGTCGAAGTACGAGAAAAAAAATTAAAAACTGACCAGCCACGGTTTTAGCGATAACTCTGCGGGGGCTTATCCGGGGGCGGTGCATCCTCAACAAAAATTTTTTTGAATAGTATTTCGAATACAGATATCAAATCTATTGAGACATTTTTTTGGGCGTCCGTCGAAGTACGAGAAAAAAATTAAAAACTGACCAGCCACGGTTTTAGCGATAACTCTGCGGGGGCTTATCCGGGGGCGGTGCATTCTCAACAAAAATTTTTTTGAATAGTATTTCGAACACAGATATTAAATCTAGTGAGACATTTTTTTGGGCGTCCGTCGAAGTACGAGAAAAAAATTAAAAACTGACCAGCCACGGTTTTAGCGATAACTCTGCGGGGCTTATCCGGGGGCGGTGCATTCTCAACAAAAATTTTTTTGAATAGTATTTCGAATACAGATATCAAATCTAGTGAGACATTTTTTTTGGGCGTCCGTCGAAGTACGAGAAAAAAATTAAAAACTGACCAGCCACGGTTTTAGCGATTACTGTGGGGGGTTATCCGGGGGCGGTGCATTCTCAACAAAAATTTTTTTGAATAGTATTTCGAATACAGATATCAAATCTAGTGAGACATTTTTTTGGGCGTCCGTCGAAGTACGAGAAAAAAATTAAAAACTGACCAGCCACGGTTTTAGCGATAACTCTGCGGGGGGTTATCCGGGGGCGGTGCATTGTCAACAAAAATTTTTTTGAATAGTATTTTTGACACAGATATCAAATCTAATGACAGATTTTTTTGGGCGTCCGTCGAAGTACGAGAAAAAAATTAAAAACTGACCAGCCACGGTTTTAGCGAAAACTCTGCGGGGGCTTATCCGGGGGCGGTGCATTCTCAACAAAAATTTTTTGAATAGTATTTTTGACACAGATATCAAATCTAGTGAGACATTTTTTTGGGCGTCCGTCGAAGTACGAGAAAAAAATTAAAAACTGACCAGCCACGGTTTTAGCGATAACTCTGCGGGGGCTTATCCGGGGGCGGTGCATTCTCAACAAAAATTCTTTTGAATAGTATTTTTGACACAGATATCAAATCTAGTGAGACATTTTTTTGGGCGTCCGTCGAAGTACGAGAAAAAAATAAAAACTGACCAGACACGGTTTTAGCGATAACTCTGCGGGGCTTATCCGGGGCGGTGCATTCTCAACAAAAATTTTTTGAATAGTATTTTTGACACAGATATCAAATCTAGTGAGACATTTTTTTGGGCGTCCGTCGAAGTACGAGAAAAAATTAAAAACTGACCAGCCACGGTTTTTCCCCCACTGGGTCAGCACCTTGTCGTGGTGTGGGGGCTTGTAGTAGCTGCATTGATACTCGGAGTCTCTGCGGCTGGAACTCCGGTTCCTGGCAGGGCCAACACCCATGTCGATGAGATTCCGGAGGAGTGGCGAAACTAAGACTGACCACCCCAAGCCAAGGTGTGAGATATCGTGCTGAGGGCTGAATGGCACCTGGGTGAAGTGTGTCGCGAACGATTCCCTGGGGAAACCGGGTCGCATCCCCTTGTAAAAGACCTTCCCCCAGTATCCAAGCTCTGCTGGGGTGACCTCATTTTCTTAGGTTACTCGTGGGATTCACATGGAAAAGGATCAATTAAATGTAACAAACACCAAAGGCTCCTCTTCTGGAGGGGCTCGAGGTAAAATCCCGGAGAAGACTCCGAGTGAGGGCCCTTCAGGCAATGAAGGGACTTCACAATCGGGGCCTTCTTCGTGGCCCGCTGTCAAAAGGCGGAACCGCACAGGTGCGGAAAAAAGGAGGGCGAGGAGGGCTCGCGCGGACTCAACCCGTCAAGTGGCGGGAGAGTCGGCAGTCGGGAACTCCCCCCTTCCACGGGCTGGTGGCTCTAAAAGGGACGCCCCCGAATCGGTCACTCCACCCTCGTGTGAGAGGCCTGCGAAGAAGGCTAATCACCTTCCGGATAGGCCCTCTTACAATGAGGTGGCGAGTGTGCCCTTGAAGGTAGCCCTCGTTCACGAGGATTGGCCAGACAGGGCGCTCTCCAAGGAGGACCTCAACGCTGTGGAGCTAGCGGTGGCTGCCGGGATGGACAAGATCCTACCTGGCATGCCCTACCCGCGGTTCCAGGGTGTTGAGCTCAACCACCAAGGTGCAATTGTCACCTCTTGTGTGGACAATTCAGTGTGGACTGGCTGTGTACTAACCTGTCCAGACTGCAAACTTCCGAAGGGACTCCGCCTCAAAATGATTGAGGTGAAGGACCTGGAAAGACCAACGAGAGTCAGTCTGATGGTGAAGGGTGCTCAAAGCTCATCGCCAACGGGACTGATTCTCAGACGGATAGAGATGTCGACTCCGGCTCTTAAGACTAGGGGCTGGAGAGTCTACAACCGGAGTGATGGGCCTGATATGGTGCAAATCATTCTGGGGGTGGACAAGGCATCTCTGGAAGTCTTGAGGAATGTCAAATTCCAAGTCGGCATTGGAATGAGGATGGGTACCTTCAGGCTCATCCACGGTCCAAGCCGTAACACGTGTGCCACGACCTCCTCGAACACGAGGGCTGCTCCAAGTGAGGGGACCCGTGAGGAGGTGGAGGGCACTCGGAACATGGAGGAGGAACCCTCCAACCCGACGATGGTGTCGGGCAGTCCGATGGATGTGGACTCTGTTGGCGCTCCTGTCGGGCTCGTGCCGGGGGGACCTGTTCAGGGCTCTGCACCATCGGACACACCCGTTGATCCTGTGGGATCTGCTGATCCTCCGGGATCTGCTGATCCTCCAGGATCTGCGGGTACAACGGTACAGTTGGCCGACTGAGGATTCATCTCTCCTCATGGCGGCCAGCACATTTGTAACGCAAATAAACTTGCACCATTGCATTGCGGCAACCGATATTCTCCGGTTGCGGCTGGCGAAGGTGCAGACATTCATAAACCTGATTCAGGAGCCCTGGGTTAGAGGTGGTGAGGTGAGGGGTCTCTCCTTCAGTGGAAGTAGGCTCTTCTGTTCGCCCAAGGACACAAATCCGAGGGCGTGCATACTCGCTTCTTCTGACTTGGGGGCTCAATTATTAACAAATTTCTGTTTCAGGGATCTAGTAGCGGCCCGGTTACTGATTTCAGGGGACCGCTGGAAAACTTGGTTGTATGCTCCGCATACCTTCCATACGACTCTCCGGATCCACCACCATCGAAGGAGATGGTGGAGCTGGTGACATTCTGTGAGCAGAAAGGCTGGCCCCTGCTCATTGGATGTGATGCGAATGCGCATCACATTCTGTGGGGCAGCACTGATGTGAACCCCAGGGGTGAGGCTCTAGCTGATTTTCTGTTTTCAACCAGTTTACACCTTCTCAATAAGGGTGACGAACCTACCTTTATCACGTCAAGTAGAAGGGAGGTTCTTGACGTCACTATGTGCAGCAGCTCCATCGCTGATTGCATAATGGATTGGCGTGTAGCCACGGAGGTGATCTCACTGTCTGATCACCGGCACATCTGCTTCACCATCAGTGGAAGCAGCCCGACAAGGGATCCGGTAACTTTCAGGAACCCCAGAAAAACAGACTGGTCCAGATATCTGGCATTCCTCTCTGAAAACCTGGGACAGGTGCATCCCAAACCTAGGACTTCGAGAGAATTGGACACTGCAGCTGAAAAGCTTCAGGAGGCCATAATCTCAGCCTATCATAGCAGTTGCAGTCCCCAGGTTCGTAGACCGAAAGGTCAAACGAAATGGTGGACTCCTGAAATTAATGATGCCAGACGCACCAGCAGGCATCTCTTTAACAAGGCAATGAGATCCGGCCTTGCAAGTGACTGGGACGACTATAAGTCGGCACTGAGAGTGTACAAAGGACTTATAAGAAAGTCTAAGCGAGAATCTTGGAGGCGCTTCTGTAGTGATATTGAGGGTGCGCCTGAAGCTAACAGGCTCAGGCGGGTCCTCTCTGCCGGGGGCCCTCCGAGGATTGACTACTTAAATCTTCCTAGTGGGCAAAAGACGGGCTCAGAGGAAGAAAGCTTAAGACATCTCTTAGAGACGCATTTTCCTGGCTTCTCTGAGAATGTAGACACACAGGGTGTATGCCATCGACGGGCCTCATACGAGGACTGGAAGCTGGCTGCACGTGTAGTCACACATTCTCGACTTCGTTGGGCGATCAACGGTTTCGAGTCTTATAAAGCAGCTGGTGAGGATGGCATTGTTCCGGCTCTGCTATCCAAGGGGCTGGAAAGTGCTGGCCTCCCCACTGCTTCACGTTCTCCGTGCGAGTCTGGCTCTAGGTCACATTCCATTGTCCTGGAGAAAGGTGAAGGTAATTTTCATACCCAAGCCTGGAAAACCATCGCATACAAAAGCGAATGACTTTCGACCAATTAGCCTCTCCTCGTTCTTAGTCAAGACACTGGAGAGGTTGGTGGAAAGATACATCAGGGACGATGCTTTAGTGGCTATACCACTGCACCCCTCCCAGCATGCGTATCAGCTGGGCAAATCAGTAGATTCTGCTCTTCACTCAGTGGTTAACTGTATTGAGGACGGAATACATAACAAGGAGTACACCCTAGCTGTATTTCTTGATATAGAAGGTGCCTTCAATAACACTGCGTTTGGTGTGATGCAATCTGCGTTGGCCAGACATGGTGTTCCGCCTACTCTTTGTCGGTGGACGGGGTCTCTGCTTGGTTCACGTAGCATCGTGGCTCGGCTGGGCGGCTCGACCATAGGGGGCTCGCCAGGAAGGGGATGTCCGCAGGGCGGTGTTCTGTCTCCGATACTGTGGAATCTCGTCCTGATGAGCTCCTGGTGGAGTTAAGGAAGGCTGGGTTCGTTGTGGTGGCCTATGCGGACGACCTTGTTATATTAATCAGGGGTAAGGTGATCAGTGTCATTGGGGATCTGATGCAGAATGCTCTGCGACGGGTCGAACGATGGTGCTTGAAAAACGAGCTCTCGGTAAATCCTAGTAAGACAGAGATGGTTCTCTTTACTAGAAAGAGGGTGCCTAGCAACTTACGACTTCCCAGTCTGTTTGGAGTTGGGCTCACTCTATCCGAACAAGTTCGTTATCTCGGGGTGATATTGGACCGCAAACTTTTGTGGAACAAACACGTTGAGACTCAAACGAATAAAGCCAATGTAATATTCTGGTCCACTCGGAGGGTGCTGGGTAATGGATGGGGCTTCAAACCGCACATTATGCACTGGTTGTATACTGCCGTGGTGAGGCCTATCCTGACCTATGCCTCTGTGGTGTGGTGGCCTTCTATGGAGAGGGCCGTCAACCAGAACATTATGACTAAATGCCAGAGGAAAGCTTGTTTAAGTATTACAGGCGCTCTGAGGTCTACCCCTACAGCAGCGATGGAATGTCTGCTGGGTCTCCCTCCTTTGCACTTAGTTGTGAAGGAGGTGGCTATGAAGACAGCTCTAGGAATCTGGGAACGGGGACAATGGCGCGATGGAGGACTCTTCACTGGGCACGCGAGGGCCCTCAAAATGGTCAAGGATGCTCACGCTCCCCTTCTCCAGAGAGGTGACCGCGCGGGCACTAGGTTCTGCTTCGACGAACCCTACAGGGTAATTGTTCCCGACAGAGACCTATGGTCTTCATCAAACAGGCTTCTTAGTCCAGAAGGTCCCACCTGGTTCACTGATGGCTCTGTCACAGCAACAGGGTCTGGGGCCGGAATCGTGGGTCCTCACTTTAATCAGGCTATCCCTCTGGGGAAGGACTGTTCCATTGTGCAGGCTGAGCTATTTGCGGTTCTTGCATGCGCACTGGAAAACATTCGCAGGGGATACTCTGGCCAGCACATTTATATATGTTGCGACAGCCAGGGAACTCTGAAATCTCTATCTGATGTTAGAGTTGATTCTCTTCTGGTAGAAGAATGCAGGAAAGCTCTGCGTGGGCTGGGCTCTGATAACTTTTTGAAAAGTGATCTGGTGTCCGGCTCATGCGGATATACCTGGTAACGTCAAGGCAGATGAACTGGCTAGGCGGGGAGCCGGATTAGCATTTGTTGGTCCGGAGCCTTCGCTGCCAATCTGTCGCACATCTGTCAGAAGTTTCTTCAGGAACTGGCTGAACAGGGAATTTTCCTCGGAATGGAGCGCAGGGGTGGGCCTGAGGTGGTCGAGGATTCTCATTGAGAAACCGTCCTCGCGATCTGAGGTCAATAGGCTTCTGCTGCTGGAGAGGAAACAACTCAGTCTGGTGACTGGTGCATTGACTGGTCACATGTTTAACAAGCATTTGAAGAGAATGGGATTGACGAGCTGCTCCCTATGCCGGTGGTGCAGGAGTACTGATGAAACGGTTGAGCATATTTTGTTCAACTGTGAAAACCTTACTGAGTTAAGGTCAACACACCTAGGAAATCCAACACCTTCTATTCCTATGGTGAGAGGGACCACTCCTGGCAGGCTCGCGACATTTCTGTCTTTGTGTCTGAGGAGCTGAGTCTCTGTAGAATGATGCGGGTGAACAATGGGCCACTAGGCCTCAGTTCGGCCGGTAAGGCACCGCACAGAGAAGAAGAAGAAGAAGCCACGGTTTTAGCGATAACTCTGAGGGGGCTTATCCGGGGGCGGTGCATTCTCAACAAAAATTTTTTTGGATAGTATTTCGAATACAGATATCAAATCTAGTGAGACATTTTTTTGGGCGTCCGTCGAAGTACGAGAAAAAAATTAAAAACTGACCAGCCACGGTTTTAGCGATTACTGTGTGGGGGGTTATCCGGGGGCGGTGCATTCTCAACAAAAATTTTTTTGAATAGTATTTCGAATACAGATATCAAATCTAGTGAGACATTTTTTGGGCGTCCGTCGAAGTACGAGAAAAAAATTAAAAACTGACCAGCCACGGTTTTAGCGATAACTCTGCGGGGGGTTATCCGGGGGCGGTGCATTGTCAACAAAAATTTTTTTGAATAGTATTTTTGACACAGATATCAAATCTAATGACAGATTTTTTTGGGCGTCCGTCGAAGTACGAGAAAAAAATTAAAAACTGACCAGCCACGGTTTTAGCGATAACTCTGCGGGGGCTTATCCGGGGGCGGTGCATTCTCAACAAAAATTTTTTGAATAGTATTTCAAATACAGATATCAAATCTAGTGAGACATTTTTTTGGGCTTTCGTCGAAGTACGAGAAAAAAATTAAAAACTGACCAGCCACGGTTTTAGCGATTACTGTGTGGGGGTTATCCGGGGGCGGTGCATTCTCAACAAAAATTTTTTGAATAGTATTTCAAACACAGATATCAAATCTAGTGAGACATTTTTTTGGGCGTCCGTCGAAGTACGAGAAAAAAATTAAAAACTGACCAGCCACGGTTTTAGCGATAACTCTGCGGGGGGTTATCCGGGGAAGGTGCATTGTAAACAAAAATTTTTTTGAATAGTATTTTTGACACAGATATCAAATCTAATGACAGATTTTTTTGGGCGTCCGTCGAAGTACGAGAAAAAAATTAAAAACTGACCAGCCACGGTTTTAGCGATAACTCTGCGGGGGCTTATCCGGGGGCGGTGCATTCTCAACAAAAATTTTTTTGAATAGTATTTTTGACACAGATATCAAATCTAGTGAGACATTTTTTTGGGCGTCCGTCGAAGTACGAGAAAAAAATCAAAAACTGACCAGCCACGGTTTTAGCGATTACTGTGTGGGGGGTTATCCAGGGGCGGTGCATTCTCAACAAAAATTTTTTTGAATAGTATTTCGAATACAGATATCAAATCTAGTGAGACATTTTTTGGGCGTCCGTCGAAGTACGAGAAAAAAATTAAAAACTGACCAGCCACGGTTTTAGCGATAACTCTGCGGGGGCTTATCCGGGGGCGGTGCATTCTCAACAAAAATTTTTTTGAATAGAATTTCAAATACAGATATCAAATCTAGTGAGACATTTTTTTGGGCGTCCGTCGAAGTACGAGAAAAAAATTAAAAACTGACCAGCCACGGTTTTAGCGATAACTCTGCGGGGGGTTATCCGGGGGCGGTGCATTGTCAACAAAAATTTTTTTGAATAGTATTTTTAACACAGATATCAAATCTAATGACAGATTTTTTTGGGCGTCCGTCGAAGTACGAGAAAAAAATTAAAAACTGACCAGCCACGGTTTTAGCGATAACTCTGCGGGGGCTTATCCGGGGGCGGTGCATTCTCAACAAAATTTTTTTGAATAGTATTTCGAATACAGATATCAAATCTAGTGAGACATTTTTTTGGGCGTCCGTCGAAGTACGAGAAAAAAATTAAAAACTGACCATCCACGGTTTTAGCGATTACTGTGTGGGGGGTTATCCGGGGGCGGTGCATTCTCAACAAAAATTTTTTTGAATAGTATTTCGAATACACATATCAAATCTAGTGGGACATTTTTTTGGGCGTCCGTCGAAGTACGAGAAAAAAATTAAAAACTGACCAGCCACGGTTTTAGCGATAACTCTGCGGGGGCTTATCCGGGGGCGGTGCATTCTCAACAAAAATTTTTTTGAATAGTATTTTGACACAGATATCAAATCTAATGACAGATTTTTTTTGGGCGTCCGTCGAAGTACGAGAAACAAATTAAAAACTGACCAGCCACGGTTTTAGCGATAACTCTGCGGGGGCTTATCCGGGGGCGGTGCATTCTCAACAAAAATTTTTTGAATAGTATTTTTGACACAGATATCAAATCTAGTGAGACATTTTTTTTTGGGTGTCCGTCGAAGTACGAGAAAAAAATTAAAAACTGACCAGCCACGGTTTTAGCGATAACTCTGCGGGGGCTTATCCGGGGGCTGTGCATTCTCAACAAAAATTTTTTTGAATAGTACTTCAAATACAGATATCAAATCTAGTGAGACATTTTTTTGGGCGTCCGTCGAAGTACGAGAAAAAAATTAAAAACTGACCAGCCACGGTTTTAGCGATAACTCTGCGGGGGCTTATCCGGGGGCGGTGCATTCTCAACAAAAATTTTTTGAATAGTATTTCAAATACAGATATCAAATCTAGTGAGACATTTTTTGGGCTTCCGTCGAAGTACGAGAAAAAAATTAAAAACTGACCAGCCACGGTTTTAGCGATTACTGTGTGGGGGGTTATCCGGGGGCGGTGCATTCTCAACAAAAATTTTTTTGAATAGTATTTCAAACACAGATATCAAATCTAGTGAGACATTTTTTTGGGCGTCCGTCGAAGTACGAGAAAAAAAATTAAAAACTGACCAGCCACGGTTTTAGCGATAACTCTGCGGGGGGTTATCCGGGGGCGGTGCATTGTAAACAAAAATTTTTTTGAATAGTATTTTTGACACAGATATCAAATCTAATGACAGATTTTTTTGGGCGTCCGTCGAAGTACGAGAAAAAAATTAAAAACTGACCAGCCACGGTTTTAGCGATAACTCTGCGGGGGCTTATCCGGGGGCGGTGCATTCTCAACAAAAATTTTTTTGAATAGTATTTTTGACACAGATATCAAATCTAGTGAGACATTTTTTTAGGCGTCCGTCGAAGTACGAGAAAAAAATCAAAAACTGACCAGCCACGGTTTTAGCGATTACTGTGTGGGGGGTTATCCAGGGGCGGTGCATTCTCAACAAAAATTTTTTGAATAGTATTTCGAATACAGATATCAAATCTAGTGAGACATTTTTTTGGGCGTCCGTCGAAGTACGAGAAAAAAATTAAAAACTGACCAGCCACGGTTTTAGCGATAACTCTGCGGGGGCTTATCCGGGGGCGGTGCATTCTCAACAAAAATTTTTTTGAATAGAATTTCAAATACAGATATCAAATCTAGTGAGACATTTTTTTGGGCGTCCGTCGAAGTACGAGAAAAAAATTAAAAACTGACCAGCCACGGTTTTAGCGATAACTCTGCGGGGGGTTATCCGGGGGCGGTGCATTGTCAACAAAATTTTTTTGAATAGTATTTTTGACACAGATATCAAATCTAATGACAGATTTTTTTGGGCGTCCGTCGAAGTACGAGAAAAAAATTAAAAACTGACCAGCCACGGTTTTAGCGATAACTCTGCGGGGGCTTATCCGGGGGCGGTGCATTCTCAACAAAATTTTTTTGAATAGTATTTCGAATACAGATATCAAATCTAGTGAGACATTTTTTGGGCGTCCGTCGAAGTACGAGAAAAAATTAAAAACTGACCAGCCACGGTTTTAGCGATTACTGTGTGGGGGGTTATCCGGGGGCGGTGCATTCTCAACAAAAATTTTTTTGAATAGTATTTCGAATACACATATCAAATCTAGTGGGACATTTTTTTGGGCGTCCGTCGAAGTACGAGAAAAAAATTAAAAACTGACCAGCCACGGTTTTAGCGATAACTGTGCAGGGGGTCATCCGGGGGCGGTGCGTTCTCAACAAAAATTTTTTTGAATAGTATTTTGACACAGATATCAAATCTAATGACAGATTTTTTTGGGCGTCCGTCGAAGTACGAGAAAAAAATTAAAAACTGACCAGCCACGGTTTTAGCGATAACTCTGCGGGGGCTTATCCGGGGGCGGTGCATCCTCAACAAAAATTTTTTTGAATAGTATTTCGAATACAGATATCAAATCTATTGAGACATTTTTTTGGGCGTCCGTCGAAGTACGAGAAAAAAATTAAAAACTGACCAGCCACGGTTTTAGCGATAACTCTGCGGGGGCTTATCCGGGGGCGGTGCATTCTCAACAAAAATTTTTTGAATAGTATTTCGAACACAGATATTAAATCTAGTGAGACATTTTTTTGGGCGTCCGTCGAAATACGAGAAAAAAATTAAAAACTGACCAGCCACGGTTTTAGCGATAACTCTGCGGGGGCTTATCCGGGGGCGGTGCATTCTCAACAAAAATTTTTTTGAATAGTATTTCGAATACAGATATCAAATCTAGTGAGACATTTTTTTGGGCGTCCGTCGAAGTACGAGAAAAAAATTAAAAACTGACCAGCCACGGTTTTAGCGATTACTGTGTGGGGGGTTATCCGGGGGCGGTGCATTCTCAACAAAAATTTTTTTGAATAGTATTTCGAATACAGATATCAAATCTAGTGAGACATTTTTTTGGGCGTCCGTCGAAGTACGAGAAAAAAATTAAAAACTGACCAGCCACGGTTTTAGCGATAACTCTGCGGGGGGTTATCCGGGGGCGGTGCATTGTCAACAAAAATTTTTTTGAATAATATTTTTGACACAGATATCAAATCTAATGACAGATTTTTTTGGGCGTCCGTCGAAGTACGAGAAAAAAATTAAAAACTGACCAGCCACGGTTTTAGCGAAAACTCTGCGGGGGCTTATCCGGGGGCGGTGCATTCTCAACAAAAATTTTTTTGAATAGTATTTTTGACACAGATATCAAATCTAGTGAGACATTTTTTTGGGCGTCCGTCGAAGTACGAGAAAAAAATTAAAAACTGACCAGCCACGGTTTTAGCGATAACTCTGCGGGGGCTTATCCGGGGGCGGTGCATTCTCAACAAAAATTCTTTTGAATAGTATTTTTGACACAGATATCAAATCTAGTGAGACATTTTTTTGGGCGTCCGTCGAAGTACGAGAAAAAAATTAAAAACTGACCAGACACGGTTTTAGCGATAACTCTGCGGGGGCTTATCCGGGGGCGGTGCATTCTCAACAAAAATTTTTTGAATAGTATTATTGACACAGATATCAAATCTAGTGAGACATTTTTTGGGCGTCCGTCGAAGTACGAGAAAAAAATTAAAAACTGACCAGCCACGGTTTTAGCGATAACTCTGAGGGGGCTTATCCGGGGGCGGTGCATTCTCAACAAAAATTTTTTTGGATAGTATTTCGAATACAGATATCAAATCTAGTGAGACATTTTTTTGGGCGTCCGTCGAAGTACGAGAAAAAAATTAAAAACTGACCAGCCACGGTTTTAGCGATTACTGTGTGGGGGGTTATCCGGGGGCGGTGCATTCTCAACAAAAATTTTTTTGAATAGTATTTCGAATACAGATATCAAATCTAGTGAGACATTTTTTTGGGCGTCCGTCGAAGTACGAGAAAAAAATTAAAAACTGACCAGCCACGGTTTTAGCGATAACTCTGCGGGGGGTTATCCGGGGGCGGTGCATTGTCAACAAAAATTTTTTTGAATAGTATTTTTGACACAGATATCAAATCTAATGACAGATTTTTTTGGGCGTCCGTCGAAGTACGAGAAAAAAATTAAAAACTGACCAGCCACGGTTTTAGCGATAACTCTGCGGGGGCTTATCCGGGGGCGGTGCATTCTCAACAAAAATTTTTTTGAATAGTATTTCAAATACAGATATCAAATCTAGTGAGACATTTTTTTGGGCTTCCGTCGAAGTACGAGAAAAAAATTAAAAACTGACCAGCCACGGTTTTAGCGATTACTGTGTGGGGGGTTATCCGGGGGCGGTGCATTCTCAACAAAAATTTTTTTGAATAGTATTTCAAACACAGATATCAAATCTAGTGAGACATTTTTTTGGGCGTCCGTCGAAGTACGAGAAAAAAAATTAAAAACTGACCAGCCACGGTTTTAGCGATAACTCTGCGGGGGGTTATCCGGGGAAGGTGCATTGTAAACAAAAATTTTTTTGAATAGTATTTTGACACAGATATCAAATCTAATGACAGATTTTTTTGGGCGTCCGTCGAAGTACGAGAAAAAAATTAAAAACTGACCAGCCACGGTTTTAGCGATAACTCTGCGGGGGCTTATCCGGGGGCGGTGCATTCTCAACAAAAATTTTTTTGAATAGTATTTTTGACACAGATATCAAATCTAGTGAGACATTTTTTTGGGCGTCCGTCGAAGTACGAGAAAAAAATCAAAACTGACCAGCCACGGTTTTAGCGATTACTGTGTGGGGGGTTATCCAGGGGCGGTGCATTCTCAACAAAAATTTTTTTGAATAGTATTTCGAATACAGATATCAAATCTAGTGAGACATTTTTTTGGGCGTCCGTCGAAGTACGAGAAAAAAATTAAAAACTGACCAGCCACGGTTTTAGCGATAACTCTGCGGGGGCTTATCCGGGGGCGGTGCATTCTCAACAAAAATTTTTTTGAATAGAATTTCAAATACAGATATCAAATCTAGTGAGACATTTTTTTGGGCGTCCGTCGAAGTACGAGAAAAAAATTAAAAACTGACCAGCCACGGTTTTAGCGATAACTCTGCGGGGGGTTATCCGGGGGCGGTGCATTGTCAACAAAAATTTTTTTGAATAGTATTTTTGACACAGATATCAAATCTAATGACAGATTTTTTTGGGCGTCCGTCGAAGTACGAGAAAAAAATTAAAAACTGACCAGCCACGGTTTTAGCGATAACTCTGCAAGGGCTTATCCGGGGGCGGTGCATTCTCAACAAAAATTTTTTTGAATAGTATTTCGAATACAGATATCAAATCTAGTGAGACATTTTTTTGGGCGTCCGTCGAAGTACGAGAAAAAAATTAAAAACTGACCAGCCACGGTTTTAGCGATTACTGTGTGGGGGGTTATCCGGGGGCGGTGCATTCTCAACAAAAATTTTTTTGAATAGTATTTCGAATACACATATCAAATCTAGTGGGACATTTTTTTGGGCGTCCGTCGAAGTACGAGAAAAAAATTAAAAACTGACCAGCCACGGTTTTAGCGATAACTCTGCGGGGGCTTATCCGGGGGCGGTGCATTCTCAACAAAAATTTTTTTGAATAGTATTTTTGACACAGATATCAAATCTAATGACAGATTTTTTTGGGCGTCCGTCGAAGTACGAGAAAAAAATTAAAAACTGACCAGCCACGGTTTTAGCGATAACTCTGCGGGGGCTTATCCGGGGGCGGTGCATTCTCAACAAAAATTTTTTTGAATAGTATTTTTGACACAGATATCAAATCTAGTGAGACATTTTTTTGGGCGTCCGTCGAAGTACGAGAAAAAAAATTAAAAACTGACCAGCCACGGTTTTAGCGATAACTCTGCGGGGGCTTATCCGGGGGCGGTGCATTCTCAACAAAAATTTTTTTGAATAGTATTTCAAATACAGATATCAAATCTAGTGAGACATTTTTTTGGGCGTCCGTCGAAGTACGAGAAAAAAATTAAAAACTGACCAGCCACGGTTTTAGCGATAACTCTGCGGGGGCTTATCCGGGGGCGGTGCATTCTCAACAAAAATTTTTTTGAATAGTATTTCAAATACAGATATCAAATCTAGTGAGACATTTTTTTGGGCTTCCGTCGAAGTACGAGAAAAAAATTAAAAACTGACCAGCCACGGTTTTAGCGATTACTGTGTGGGGGGTTATCCGGGGGCGGTGCATTCTCAACAAAAATTTTTTTGAATAGTATTTCAAACACAGATATCAAATCTAGTGAGACATTTTTTTGGGCGTCCGTCGAAGTACGAGAAAAAAATTAAAAACTGACCAGCCACGGTTTTAGCGATAACTCTGCGGGGGGTTATCCGGGGAAGGTGCATTGTAAACAAAAATTTTTTTGAATAGTATTTTTGACACAGATATCAAATCTAATGACAGATTTTTTTGGGCGTCCGTCGAAGTACGAGAAAAAAATTAAAAACTGACCAGCCACGGTTTTAGCGATAACTCTGCGGGGGCTTATCCGGGGGCGGTGCATTCTCAACAAAAATTTTTTTGAATAGTATTTTTGACACAGATATCAAATCTAGTGAGACATTTTTTTAGGCGTCCGTCGAAGTACGAGAAAAAAATCAAAAACTGACCAGCCACGGTTTTAGCGATTACTGTGTGGGGGGTTATCCAGGGGCGGTGCATTCTCAACAAAAATTTTTTTGAATAGTATTTCGAATACAGATATCAAATCTAGTGAGACATTTTTTGGGCGTCCGTCGAAGTACGAGAAAAAAATTAAAAACTGACCAGCCACGGTTTTAGCGATAACTCTGCGGGGGCTTATCCGGGGGCGGTGCATTCTCAACAAAAATTTTTTTGAATAGAATTTCAAATACAGATATCAAATCTAGTGAGACATTTTTTTGGGCGTCCGTCGAAGTACGAGAAAAAAATTAAAAACTGACCAGCCACGGTTTTAGCGATAACTCTGCGGGGGGTTATCCGGGGGCGGTGCATTGTCAACAAAAATTTTTTTGAATAGTATTTTTGACACAGATATCAAATCTAATGACAGATTTTTTTGGGCGTCCGTCGAAGTACGAGAAAAAAATTAAAAACTGACCAGCCACGGTTTTAGCGATAACTCTGCGGGGGCTTATCCGGGGGCGGTGCATTCTCAACAAAAATTTTTTTGAATAGTATTTCGAATACAGATATCAAATCTAGTGAGACATTTTTTTGGGCGTCCGTCGAAGTACGAGAAAAAATTAAAAACTGACCAGCCACGGTTTTAGCGATTACTGTGCGGGGGCTTATCCGGGGGCGGTGCATTCTCAACAAAAATTTTTTTGAATAGAATTTCAAATACAGATATCAAATCTAGTGAGACATTTTTTTGGGCGTCCGTCGAAGTACGAGAAAAAAATTAAAAACTGACCAGCCACGGTTTTAGCGATAACTGTGCAGGGGGTCATCCGGGGGCGGTGCGTTCTCAACAAAAATTTTTTTGAATAGTATTTTTGACACAGATATCAAATCTAATGACAGATTTTTTTGGGCGTCCGTCGAAGTACGAGAAAAAAATTAAAAACTGACCAGCCACGGTTTTAGCGATAACTCTGCGGGGGCTTATCCGGGGGCGGTGCATCCTCAACAAAAATTTTTTTGAATAGTATTTCGAATACAGATATCAAATCTATTGAGACATTTTTTTGGGCGTCCGTCGAAGTACGAGAAAAAAATTAAAAACTGACCAGCCACGGTTTTAGCGATAACTCTGCGGGGGCTTATCCGGGGGCGGTGCATTCTCAACAAAAATTTTTTTGAATAGTATTTCGAACACAGATATTAAATCTAGTGAGACATTTTTTTGGGCGTCCGTCGAAGTACGAGAAAAAAATTAAAAACTGACCAGCCACGGTTTTAGCGATAACTCTGCGGGGGATTATCCGGGGGCGGTGCATTCTCAACAAAAATTTTTTTGAATAGTATTTCGAATACAGATATCAAATCTAGTGAGACATTTTTTTGGGCGTCCGTCGAAGTACGAGAAAAAATTAAAAACTGACCAGCCACGGTTTTAGCGATTACTGTGTGGGGGGTTATCCGGGGGCGGTGCATTCTCAACAAA
Organism: Propylea japonica; assembly: GCA_013421045.1. NCBI lineage: Eukaryota > Metazoa > Arthropoda > Insecta > Coleoptera > Coccinellidae > Propylea > Propylea japonica. Next base: position 84,567,389 of record CM024239.1, on the reverse strand, counting down.
AATTTTTTTGAATAGTATTTCGAATACAGATATCAAATCTAGTGAGACATTTTTTTGGGCGTCCGTCGAAGTACGAGAAAAAAATTAAAAACTGACCAGCCACGGTTTTAGCGATAACTCTGCGGGGGGTTATCCGGGGGCGGTGCATTGTCAACAAAAATTTTTTTGAATAGTATTTTTGACACAGATATCAAATCTAATGACAGATTTTTTTGGGCGTCCGTCGAAGTACGAGAAAAAAATTAAAAACTGACCAGCCACGGTTTTAGCGAAAACTCTGCGGGGGCTTATCCGGGGGCGGTGCATTCTCAACAAAAATTTTTTTGAATAGTATTTTTGACACAGATATCAAATCTAGTGAGACATTTTTTTGGGCGTCCGTCGAAGTACGAGAAAAAAATTAAAAACTGACCAGCCACGGTTTTAGCGATAACTCTGCGGGGGCTTATCCGGGGGCGGTGCATTCTCAACAAAAATTCTTTTGAATAGTATTTTTGACACAGATATCAAATCTAGTGAGACATTTTTTTGGGCGTCCGTCGAAGTACGAGAAAAAAATTAAAAACTGACCAGACACGGTTTTAGCGATAACTCTGCGGGGGCTTATCCGGGGGCGGTGCATTCTCAACAAAAATTTTTTTGAATAGTATTTTTGACACAGATATCAAATCTAGTGAGACATTTTTTTGGGCGTCCGTCGAAGTACGAGAAAAAAATTAAAAACTGACCAGCCACGGTTTTAGCGATAACTCTGAGGGGGCTTATCCGGGGGCGGTGCATTCTCAACAAAAATTTTTTTGGATAGTATTTCGAATACAGATATCAAATCTAGTGAGACATTTTTTTGGGCGTCCGTCGAAGTACGAGAAAAAAATTAAAAACTGACCAGCCACGGTTTTAGCGATTACTGTGTGGGGGGTTATCCGGGGGCGGTGCATTCTCAACAAAAATTTTTTTGAATAGTATTTCGAATACAGATATCAAATCTAGTGAGACATTTTTTTGGGCGTCCGTCGAAGTACGAGAAAAAAATTAAAAACTGACCAGCCACGGTTTTAGCGATAACTCTGCGGGGGGTTATCCGGGGGCGGTGCATTGTCAACAAAAATTTTTTTGAATAGTATTTTTGACACAGATATCAAATCTAATGACAGATTTTTTTGGGCGTCCGTCGAAGTACGAGAAAAAAATTAAAAACTGACCAGCCACGGTTTTAGCGATAACTCTGCGGGGGCTTATCCGGGGGCGGTGCATTCTCAACAAAAATTTTTTTGAATAGTATTTTTGACACAGATATCAAATCTAGTGAGACATTTTTTTTGGCGTCCGTCGAAGTACGAGAAAAAAATCAAAAACTGACCAGCCACGGTTTTAGCGATTACTGTGTGGGGGGTTATCCAGGGGCGGTGCATTCTCAACAAAAATTTTTTTGAATAGTATTTCGAATACAGATATCAAATCTAGTGAGACATTTTTTTGGCGTCCGTCGAAGTACGAGAAAAAAATTAAAAACTGACCAGCCACGGTTTTAGCGATAACTCTGCGGGGGCTTATCCGGGGGCGGTGCATTCTCAACAAAAATTTTTTTGAATAGAATTTCAAATACAGATATCAAATCTAGTGAGACATTTTTTTGGGCGTCCGTCGAAGTACGAGAAAAAAATTAAAAACTGACCAGCCACGGTTTTAGCGATAACTCTGCGGGGGGTTATCCGGGGGCGGTGCATTGTCAACAAAAATTTTTTTGAATAGTATTTTTGACACAGATATCAAATCTAATGACAGATTTTTTTGGGCGTCCGTCGAAGTACGAGAAAAAATTAAAAACTGACCAGCCACGGTTTTAGCGATAACTCTGCGGGGGCTTATCCGGGGGCGGTGCATTCTCAACAAAAATTTTTTTGAATAGTATTTCGAATACAGATATCAAATCTAGTGAGACATTTTTTTGGGCGTCCGTCGAAGTACGAGAAAAAAATTAAAAACTGACCAGCCACGGTTTTAGCGATTACTGTGTGGGGGGTTATCCGGGGGCGGTGCATTCTCAACAAAAATTTTTTTGAATAGTATTTCGAATACACATATCAAATCTAGTGGGACATTTTTTTGGGCGTCCGTCGAAGTACGAGAAAAAAATTAAAAACTGACCAGCCACGGTTTTAGCGATAACTCTGCGGGGGCTTATCCGGGGGCGGTGCATTCTCAACAAAAATTTTTTTGAATAGTATTTTTGACACAGATATCAAATCTAATGACAGATTTTTTTGGGCGTCCGTCGAAGTACGAGAAAAAAATTAAAAACTGACCAGCCACGGTTTTAGCGATAACTCTGCGGGGGCTTATCCGGGGGCGGTGCATTCTCAACAAAAATTTTTTTGAATAGTATTTTTGACACAGATATCAAATCTAGTGAGACATTTTTTTGGGCGTCCGTCGAAGTACGAGAAAAAAAATTAAAAACTGACCAGCCACGGTTTTAGCGATAACTCTGCGGGGGCTTATCCGGGGGCGGTGCATTGTCAACAAAAATTTTTTTGAATAGTATTTCAAATACAGATATCAAATCTAGTGAGACATTTTTTTGGGCGTCCGTCGAAGTACGAGAAAAAAATTAAAAACTGACCAGCCACGGTTTTAGCGATAACTCTGCGGGGGCTTATCCGGGGGCGGTGCATTCTCAACAAAAATTTTTTTGAATAGTATTTCAAATACAGATATCAAATCTAGTGAGACATTTTTTTGGGCTTCCGTCGAAGTACGAGAAAAAAATTAAAAACTGACCAGCCACGGTTTTAGCGATTACTGTGTGGGGGGTTATCCGGGGGCGGTGCATTCTCAACAAAAATTTTTTTGAATAGTATTTCAAACACAGATATCAAATCTAGTGAGACATTTTTTTGGGCGTCCGTCGAAGTACGAGAAAAAAATTAAAAACTGACCAGCCACGGTTTTAGCGATAACTCTGCGGGGGGTTATCCGGGGAAGGTGCATTGTAAACAAAAATTTTTTTGAATAGTATTTTTGACACAGATATCAAATCTAATGACAGATTTTTTTGGGCGTCCGTCGAAGTACGAGAAAAAAATTAAAAACTGACCAGCCACGGTTTTAGCGATAACTCTGCGGGGGCTTATCCGGGGGCGGTGCATTCTCAACAAAAATTTTTTTGAATAGTATTTTTAACACAGATATCAAATCTAGTGAGACATTTTTTTAGGCGTCCGTCGAAGTACGAGAAAAAAATCAAAAACTGACCAGCCACGGTTTTAGCGATTACTGTGTGGGGGGTTATCCAGGGGCGGTGCATTCTCAACAAAAATTTTTTTGAATAGTATTTCGAATACAGATATCAAATCTAGTGAGACATTTTTTGGGCGTCCGTCGAAGTACGAGAAAAAAATTAAAAACTGACCAGCCACGGTTTTAGCGATAACTCTGCGGGGGGTTATCCGGGGGCGGTGCATTGTCAACAAAAATTTTTTTGAATAGTATTTTTGACACAGATATCAAATCTAATGACAGATTTTTTTGGGCGTCCGTCGAAGTACGAGAAAAAAATTAAAAACTGACCAGCCACGGTTTTAGCGATAACTCTGCGGGGGCTTATCCGGGGGCGGTGCATTCTCAACAAAAATTTTTTTGAATAGTATTTCGAATACAGATATCAAATCTAGTGAGACATTTTTTTGGGCGTCCGTCGAAGTACGAGAAAAAAATTAAAAACTGACCAGCCACGGTTTTAGCGATTACTGTGTGGGGGGTTATCCGGGGGCGGTGCATTCTCAACAAAAATTTTTTTGAATAGTATTTCGAATACACATATCAAATCTAGTGGGACATTTTTTTGGGCGTCCGTCGAAGTACGAGAAAAAAATTAAAAACTGACCAGCCACGGTTTTAGCGATAACTCTGCGGGGGCTTATCCGGGGGCGGTGCATTCTCAACAAAAATTTTTTTGAATAGTATTTTTGACACAGATATCAAATCTAATGACAGATTTTTTTGGGCGTCCGTCGAAGTACGAGAAAAAAATTAAAAACTGACCAGCCACGGTTTTAGCGATAACTCTGCGGGGGCTTATCCGGGGGCGGTGCATTCTCAACAAAAATTTTTTTGAATAGTATTTTTGACACAGATATCAAATCTAGTGAGACATTTTTTTGGGCGTCCGTCGAAGTACGAGAAAAAAAATTAAAAACTGACCAGCCACGGTTTTAGCGATAACTCTGCGGGGGCTTATCCGGGGGCGGTGCATTCTCAACAAAAATTTTTTTGAATAGTATTTCAAATACAGATATCAAATCTAGTGAGACATTTTTTTGGGCGTCCGTCGAAGTACGAGAAAAAAATTAAAAACTGACCAGCCACGGTTTTAGCGATTACTGTGTGGGGGGTTATCCGGGGCGGTGCATTGTCAACAAAAATTTTTTTGAATAGTATTTTTGACACAGATATCAAATCTAATGACAGATTTTTTTGGGCGTCCGTCGAAGTACGAGAAAAAAATTAAAAACTGACCAGCTACGGTTTTAGCGATAACTCTGCGGGGGCTTATCCGGGGGCGGTGCATTCTCAACAAAAATTTTTTTCTATAGTATTTTGACACAGATATCAAATCTAATGACAGATTTTTTTGGGCGTCCGTCGAAGTACGAGAAAAAAATTAAAAACTGACCAGCCACGGTTTTAGCGATAACTTTGCGGGAGCTTATCCGGGGGCGGTGCATTCTCAACAAAAATTTTTTTGAATAGTATTTTTGACACAGATATCAAATCTAATGACAGATTTTTTTGGGCGTCCGTCGAAGTACGAGAAAAAAATAAAAAACTGACCAGCCACGGTTTTAGCGATAACTCTGCGGGGGCTTATCCGGGGGCGGTGCATTCTCAACAAAAATTTTTTTGAATAGTATTTTTGACACAGATATCAAATCTAATGACAGATTTTTTTGGGCGTCCGTCGAAGTATGAGAAAAAAATTAAAAACTGACCAGCCACGGTTTTAGCGATAACTCTGCGGGGGCTTATCCGGGGGCGGTGCATTCTCAACAAAAATTTTTTTGAATAGTATTTCGAACACAGATATTAAATCTAGTGAGACATTTTTTTGGGCGTCCGTCGAAGTACGAGAAAAAAATTAAAAACTGACTAGCCACGGTTTTAGCGATAACTCTGCGGGGGCTTATCCGGGGGCGGTGCATTCTCAACAAAAATTTTTTTGAATAGTATTTCGAATACAGATATCAAATCTAGTGAGACATTTTTTTGGGCGTCCGTCGAAATACGAGAAAAAAATTAAAAACTGACCAGCCACGGTTTTAGCGATAACTCTGCGGGGGCTTATCCGGGGGCGGTGCATTCTCAACAAAAATTTTTTTGAATAGTATTTCGAACACAGATATTAAATCTAGTGGGACATTTTTTTGGGCGTCCGTCGAAGTACGAGAAAAAAAATAAAAACTGACCAGCCACGGTTTTAGCGATAACTCTGCGGGGGCTTATCCGGGGGCGGTGCATTCTCAATAAAAAATTTTTTGAATAGTATTTCGAATACAGATATCAAATCTAGTGAGACATTTTTTGGGCGTCCGTCGAAGTACGAGAAAAAAATTAAAAACTGACCAGCCACGGTTTTAGCGATTACTGTGTGGGGGGTTATCCGGGGGCGGTGCATTCTCAACAAAAATTTTTTTGAATAGTATTTCGAATACAGATATCAAATCTAATGACAGATTTTTTTGGGCGTCCGTCGAAGTACGAGAAAAAAATTAAAAACTGACCAGCCACGGTTTTAGCGATAACTCTGCGGGGGCTTATCCGGGGGCGGTGCATTCTCAACAAAAATTTTTTTGAATAGTATTTCGAATACAGATATCAAATCTAGTGAGACATTTTTTTGGGCGTCCGTCGAAGTACGAGAAAAAAATTAAAAACTGACCAGCCACGGTTTTAGCGATAACTCTGCGGGGGCTTATCCGGGGGCGGTGCATTCTCAACAAAAATTTTTTTGAATAGTATTTCAAACACAGATATCAAATCTAGTGAGACATTTTTTTGGGCGTCCGTCGAAGTACGAGAAAAAAAATTAAAAACTGACCAGCCACGGTTTTAGCGATAACTCTGCGGGGGTTATCCGGGGGCGGTGCATTGTCAACAAAAATTTTTTTGAATAGTATTTTTGACACAGATATCAAATCTAGTGAGACATTTTTTTGGGCGTCCGTCGAAGTACGAGAAAAAAATTAAAAACTGACCAGCCACGGTTTTAGCGATAACTCTGCGGGGGCTTATCCGGGGGCGGTGCATTCTCAACAAAAATTTTTTTGAATAGTATTTCGAATACAGATATCAAATCTAGTGAGACATTTTTTTGGGCGTCCGTCGAAGTACGAGAAAAAAATTAAAAACTGACCAGCCACGGTTTTAGCGATAACTCTGCGGGGGCTTATCCGGGGGCGGTGCATTCTCAACAAAAATTTTTTTGAATAGAATTTCAAATACAGATATCAAATCTAGTGAGACATTTTTTTGGGCGTCCGTCGAAGTACGAGAAAAAAATTAAAAACTGACCAGCCACGGTTTTAGCGATAACTCTGCGGGGGGTTATCCGGGGGCGGTGCATTGTCAACAAAAATTTTTTTGAATAGTATTTTTGACACAGATATCAAATCTAATGACAGATTTTTTTGGGCGTCCGTCGAAGTACGAGAAAAAAATTAAAAACTGACCAGCCACGGTTTTAGCGATAACTCTGCGGGGGCTTATCCGGGGGCGGTGCATTCTCAACAAAAATTTTTTTGAATAGTATTTTTGACACAGATATCAAATCTAATGACAGATTTTTTTGGGCGTCCGTCGAAGTACGAGAAAAAAATTAAAAACTGACCAGCCACGGTTTTAGCGATAACTCTGCGGGGGGTTATCCGGGGGCGGTGCATTGTCAACAAAAATTTTTTTGAATAGTATTTTTGACACAGATATCAAATCTAATGACAGATTTTTTTGGGCGTCCGTCGAAGTACGAGAAAAAAATTAAAAACTGACCAGCCACGGTTTTAGCGATAACTCTGCGGGGGCTTATCCGGGGGCGGTGCATTCTCAACAAAAATTTTTTTGAATAGTATTTCGGATACAGATATCAAATCTAGTGAGACATTTTTTTGGGCGTCCGTCGAAGTACGAGAAAAAAATTAAAAACTGACCAGCCACGGTTTTAGCGATTACTGTGTGGGGGGTTATCCGGGGGCGGTGCATTCTCAACAAAAATTTTTTTGAATAGTATTTCGAATACAGATATCAAATCTAGTGAGACATTTTTTTGGGCGTCCGTCGAAGTACGAGAAAAAAATTAAAAACTGACCAGCCACGGTTTTAGCGATAACTCTGCGGGGGCTTATCCGGGGGCGGTGCATTCTCAACAAAAATTTTTTTGAATAGTATTTTTGACACAGATATCAAATCTAGTGAGACATTTTTTTGGGCGTCCGTCGAAGTACGAGAAAAAAATTAAAAACTGACCAGCCACGGTTTTAGCGATAACTCTGCGGGGGCTTATCCGGGGGCGGTGCATTCTCAACAAAATTTTTTTGAATAGTATTTCAAATACAGATATCAAATCTAGTGAGACATTTTTTTGGGCGTCCGTCGAAGTACGAGAAAAAAATTAAAAACTGACCAGCCACGGTTTTAGCGATTACTGTGTGGGGGGTTATCCGGGGGCGGTGCATTGTCAACAAAAATTTTTTTGAATAGTATTTTTGACACAGATATCAAATCTAATGACAGATTTTTTTGGGCGTCCGTCGAAGTACGAGAAAAAAATTAAAAACTGACCAGCCACGGTTTTAGCGATAACTCTGCGGGGGCTTATCCGGGGGCGGTGCATTCTCAACAAAAATTTTTTGAATAGTATTTTTGACACAGATATCAAATCTAATGACAGATTTTTTTGGGCGTCCGTCGAAGTACGAGAAAAAAATTAAAAACTGACCAGCCACGGTTTTAGCGATAACTTTGCGGGAGCTTATCCGGGGGCGGTGCATTCTCAACAAAAATTTTTTTGAATAGTATTTTTGACACAGATATCAAATCTAATGACAGATTTTTTTGGGCGTCCGTCGAAGTACGAGAAAAAAATTAAAAACTGACCAGCCACGGTTTTAGCGATAACTCTGCGGGGGCTTATCCGGGGGCGGTGCATTCTCAACAAAAATTTTTTTAATAGTATTTTTGACACAGATATCAAATCTAATGACAGATTTTTTTGGGCGTCCGTCGAAGTATGAGAAAAAAATTAAAAACTGACCAGCCACGGTTTTAGCGATAACTCTGCGGGGGCTTATCCGGGGGCGGTGCATTCTCAACAAAAATTTTTTTGAATAGTATTTCGAACACAGATATTAAATCTAGTGAGACATTTTTTTGGGCGTCCGTCGAAGTACGAGAAAAAAATTAAAAACTGACCAGCCACGGTTTTAGCGATAACTCTGCGGGGGCTTATCCGGGGGCGGTGCATTCTCAACAAAAATTTTTTTGAATAGTATTTCGAATACAGATATCAAATCTAGTGAGACATTTTTTGGGCGTCCGTCGAAGTACGAGAAAAAAATTAAAAACTGACCAGCCACGGTTTTAGCGATAACTCTGCGGGGGCTTATCCGGGGGCGGTGCATTCTCAACAAAAATTTTTTTGAATAGTATTTCGAACACAGATATTAAATCTAGTGGGACATTTTTTTGGGCGTCCGTCGAAGTACGAGAAAAAAAATAAAAACTGACCAGCCACGGTTTTAGCGATAACTCTGCGGGGGCTTATCCGGGGGCGGTGCATTCTCAATAAAAGTTTTTTGAATAGTATTTCGAATACAGATATCAAATCTAGTGAGACATTTTTTGGGCGTCCGTCGAAGTACGAGAAAAAAATTAAAAACTGACCAGCCACGGTTTTAGCGATTACTGTGTGGGGGGTTATCCGGGGGCGGTGCATTCTCAACAAAAATTTTTTTGAATAGTATTTCAAACACAGATATCAAATCTAGTGAGACATTTTTTTGGGCGTCCGTCGAAGTACGAGAAAAAAATTAAAAACTGACCAGCCACGGTTTTAGCGATAACTCTGCGGGGGGTTATCCGGGGGCGGTGCATTGTCAACAAAAATTTTTTTGAATAGTATTTTTGACACAGATATCAAATCTAATGACAGATTTTTTTGGGCGTCCGTCGAAGTACGAGAAAAAAATTAAAAACTGACCAGCCACGGTTTTAGCGATAACTCTGCGGGGGCTTATCCGGGGGCGGTGCATTCTCAACAAAAATTTTTTTGAATAGTATTTCGAATACAGATATCAAATCTAGTGAGACATTTTTTTGGGCGTCCGTCGAAGTACGAGAAAAAAATTAAAAACTGACCAGCCACGGTTTTAGCGATAACTCTGCGGGGGCTTATCCGGGGGCGGTGCATTCTCAACAAAAATTTTTTTGAATAGTATTTCAAACACAGATATCAAATCTAGTGAGACATTTTTTTGGGCGTCCGTCGAAGTACGAGAAAAAAAATTAAAAACTGACCAGCCACGGTTTTAGCGATAACTCTGCGGGGGGTTATCCGGGGGCGGTGCATTGTCAACAAAAATTTTTTTGAATAGTATTTTTGACACAGATATCAAATCTAGTGAGACATTTTTTTGGGCGTCCGTCGAAGTACGAGAAAAAAATTAAAAACTGACCAGCCACGGTTTTAGCGATAACTCTGCGGGGGCTTATCCGGGGGCGGTGCATTCTCAACAAAAATTTTTTTGAATAGTATTTCGAATACAGATATCAAATCTAGTGAGACATTTTTTTGGGCGTCCGTCGAAGTACGAGAAAAAAATTAAAAACTGACCAGCCACGGTTTTAGCGATAACTCTGCGGGGGCTTATCCGGGGGCGGTGCATTCTCAATAAAAATTTTTTTGAATAGAATTTCAAATACAGATATCAAATCTAGTGAGACATTTTTTTGGGCGTCCGTCGAAGTACGAGAAAAAAATTAAAAACTGACCAGCCACGGTTTTAGCGATAACTCTGCGGGGGGTTATCCGGGGGCGGTGCATTGTCAACAAAAATTTTTTGAATAGTATTTTTGACACAGATATCAAATCTAATGACAGATTTTTTTGGGCGTCCGTCGAAGTACGAGAAAAAAATTAAAAACTGACCAGCCACGGTTTTAGCGATAACTCTGCGGGGGCTTATCCGGGGGCGGTGCATTCTCAACAAAAATTTTTTTGAATAGTATTTCGAATACAGATATCAAATCTAGTGAGACATTTTTTTGGGCGTCCGTCGAAGTACGAGAAAAAAATTAAAAACTGACCAGCCACGGTTTTAGCGATTACTGTGTGGGGGGTTATCCGGGGGCGGTGCATTCTCAACAAAAATTTTTTTGAATAGTATTTCGAATACAGATATCAAATCTAGTGAGACATTTTTTTGGGCGTCCGTCGAAGTACGAGAAAAAAATTAAAAACTGACCAGCCACGGTTTTAGCGATAACTCTGCGGGGGCTTATCCGGGGGCGGTGCATTCTCAACAAAAATTTTTTTGAATAGTATTTCAAATACAGATATCAAATCTAGTGAGACATTTTTTTGGGCGTCCTTCGAAGTACGAGAAAAAAATTAAAAACTGACCAGCCACGGTTTTAGCGATTACTGTGTGGGGGGTTATCCGGGGGCGGTGCATTCTCAACAAAATTTTTTTTTAATAGTATTTCAAACACAGATATCAAATCTAGTGAGACATTTTTTGGGCGTCCGTCGAAGTACGAGAAAAAAAAATTAAAAACTGACCAGCCACGGTTTTAGCGATAACTCTGCGGGGGCTTATCCGGGGGCGGTGCATTCTCAACAAAAATTTTTTTGAATAGTATTTCAAACACAGATATCAAATCTAGTGAGACATTTTTTTGGGCGTCCGTCGAAGTACGAGAAAAAAAATTAAAAACTGACCAGCCACGGTTTTAGCGATAACTCTGCGGGGGGTTATCCGGGGGCGGTGCATTGTCAACAAAAATTTTTTTGAATAGTATTTTTGACACAGATATCAAATCTAGTGAGACATTTTTTTGGGCGTCCGTCGAAGTACGAGAAAAAAATTAAAAACTGACCAGCCACGGTTTTAGCGATAACTCTGCGGGGGCTTATCCGGGGGCGGTGCATTCTCAACAAAAATTTTTTTGAATAGTATTTCGAATACAGATATCAAATCTAGTGAGACATTTTTTTGGGCGTCCGTCGAAGTACGAGAAAAAAATTAAAAACTGACCAGCCACGGTTTTAGCGATAACTCTGCGGGGGCTTATCCGGGGGCGGTGCATTCTCAACAAAAATTTTTTTGAATAGAATTTCAAATACAGATATCAAATCTAGTGAGACATTTTTTTGGGCGTCCGTCGAAGTACGAGAAAAAAATTAAAAACTGACCAGCCACGGTGTATCTTTGGAGGATATCCTCTAAAGATATGTGTCTACTTTCTTCAACGGTTCGTAACTCCGTTGAAGTAGCAGTGAGTAAGTTGTGGTGAGTAGAGGGTTGTAAATCCACTACAAACCAAGTAAAACTCGCGGTGGAGTTTGAATAATATATTTACGTCAAAAACTTGAACAAAAAAATGTTGTTAAGAATTAAATGATCACAGCTTATATATTATTTGTGACGACACACAGTTTTCGTCATCGGGCGCCTTACGGAGTTGCTAGAATCTGCACAATTCGCACATTATTTGGCCTAGATATTGTATATTGCATGCATGATGTCGATTACTGCTTCCTGGTAATTTTCCATGGAATTTGAATTCATGATTTTTAAATGCGATTTTTTCTGAATATTCTTCAATGTTTAATTCACATTAAACATACTCCGGGGGGCCCTTGAAGTGAAGAAGGCAGCTCTCAGTATTGTGGTCGTCCAGTTTACTATGCCACCGGATTCCAGGTAGTTGATGTGGGCATAGTAAGCTATCAGGTTTCTTGACGTAATACTAAACTGATGTTGTGTTTTGAGTTTGAACTCGTGAATAAATAGGTTCAAGTTCAAAACGTGATGCACTTTCGGCAGGTCTTTGGCTTCTCGGTGCTGGTTGAGGTATTTCCCTGGTCGGTGATCCCTCCTTGCTGGTTTTTTCGTAGCGTGCTGTGAGCCTTTTCAGCCCTACGTAAATAGTGATTGCTATAAGTATGACAGCAAGTGTAGTTGCAAAGCTTGTAATGGAAGTATGAAGGGTTATGCTCTTCCAGGGAGTTTCGAATTGGCTTTCTAACTCGTTCCGGTCAATGAGAAGTTGATCCAGCATATCCGGGTCCTTCCAGGAAGGCTCTAGTGCTATGTCCGCGTTGTCCTTTTCATTTTTGAATGAAAGAATGTTAGGGGGGACCTCTTTGTTGAACGTGGTTATTATGGATGTTTCATCTCTCGTGTAGGCGTGCAGGGTGCTTTTCTTGGTTTGAATAGTACATCCTGATGTAGAATGAATAACTCCAGTTCCATTCAAAGTGATGTCCTCTCGTTTTCCGTTGCATATTACGGCAATTCTTCGAGGATTATTGGTTACGAAAAGCCAGGTATTTTCCTTGCGTAATTCTTTCCATTTTATGTCATTAACTTGTATATTGATTTTTCTGCAAGTTGACTTTTCCGTGCGATTGTAGATTTCGTCTCTTGACAGGAATACTGTAGCTCTGTGTTTTTTCTGACAGTTGTTGCTGAACCTCAGGCAGTAGGCTGTTACTCTTATGGTTTTCTCCCATGATTCAAATTTCTGTAATAAGATATCCACAGTATCTTGGATGCATGGATTTTCTTCAATGGTGGTTGTAGTCAAACTATTTATACTTTTTGAGATGTCTAGTGCGTTAGCAGATGTTGAGCTTTGTATCATCTCCTGAATATCTGTGGGGTTTTGACTCAGTTGATCTGGACCATTCCACCATAATTTGTTACCAATTAGTTTTGATGCCGTTATTCCTCGCGTTATTAAATCAGCGGGATTGTTTTCTGATCGAATGTGATACCATTTCACCTTGCCAATTAATTGTTTTATCTCTCGAACTCTGTTGTCAACAAACGCAGGTAACCTTGTGGCATCAGTATTTATCCAAGCTAGTGTAATCGTCGAATCGGAATATGCATGCACAGGGATTTCTTGAATGTCTAGGGCTTTGATTGTTCTGTGTACGAGCTTTGCTAATAGAACGGCTCCACACAATTCTAGCTTTGGAAGAGTTTTCGCGTTTTTTATGGGGGCCACCTTGGATTTGGATACTAATAGACTGACGTGGACCTGCCCTCTGTCATCGATAGTTTTGCAGTAAACCACAGCACCGTATGCTTTCACAGAAGCATCGCAAAAAGCGTGAATTTCCATCTTTGAACCCTTTTTGTGTTGTATCCATCTTGGTATGCATATTTCACGAAGCGTTGGAAGTTCTTGAGTCAGTTTCGCCCATTCTTTACGAATTTCTTCCGGAAGAGTAACATCCCAATCGTGTCCAGATTTCCATATTTCTTGCATCAATAGTTTGGCTCGTATAATTATTGGTGATATCATACCAAGTGGGTCGAATATTGCGGCAATTTGGGAGAGCATGCGTCTTTTGGTGTTCGCTTCAATTTCAGGTGATTTGATGTTATAGAGCAGACTATCGCTATTTGTATTCCATACTATGCCTAGTGTTTTCGTAGTATTTTGTTCATATTTGTCACCTAGAATGAATTCATCTGTCCCATTTTGTGGGTATTCGCTCATTTTCCATTTTCGAAGATTGAATTTTCCCTTTTTCATTAGTTCAGTAATTTCTTTCTTCAATTGCTCAGCTTCCTCGACGCTGTCCGCCCCTGTGAGTAAATCGTCTACGTAGAAATCCTTTTTAGCGATCTGAGCGACTCTTGGAAAATTTTCCTCTTCGTCTTCAGCTAATTGATGTAGGGTGCGTATTGCCAGATATGCTGCTGGGGCCGTGCCATAAGTTAAAGTGGTTAACTGAAATTCCTGTATTGGTTCATCCTTTGAGAATCTCCAGACTATTTTGTGGTATGGTTGATCTTCCTCGGCTATTTTGATTTGCCTGTACATCTTTTCGATATCGGCAGTGAGGGCGACTCGATGTTTCCTCCATCTGATGAGAATGTCAGTGAGATCCTGTTGTATCTTAGGACCTGAGTGTAAAATATCGTTGAGACTATATCCTGTGCTTGTTTTTGCCGATCCATCGAAAACAACTCTTGTGGAAGTAGTAGTGCTGTCTGCCTTTATGACGCACTGATGTGGTAGAAAAACTTGAATGCCATGGAGGGGTTGAGCTTCTGCTGTTTTCATGTGACCTAATTTTATGTATTCGCGAATGAATTCCTTGTAGTTCTGTTCCATGATTGGATTGGTTTCGAATTTCCTCTCGATTTGCAGCAGGCGCGCTACCGCTTGTTTTTTGGACGATCCCAAATTTTCAGAATCATTTTTGAAGGGAAGTCTGACTGTGTATGATCCATCTCGATTTCGTGTATGAGTGCTCTGGTAATGTCTCTCACAAAGCTCATGTTCAGGTGAACATTGTCGTTCGTCTGCAGCTTCTTCCAATTCCCAGAATCTTGATAATGACTGCTCATCATTGATAGTGATAGTTAAACTGGTTATCTGAAGTGATGGACTTATATTCTTCACATTTCCGTATAGTAACCATCCAATTTCGCTATTTTGCGCTGTTATCCCATTGTTTGATCTTCTTACTCCATCTAAAATGATATCTTTGTATATATCAACTCCTAAAAGCATGTCGATTGGTCCAGGATTTGAGAAATATGGATCTGCGAATTGTATATCATTCCATTCCGCAATGAGACTGTTGTGAATTTTTTCTTTCGGAATTGAGTTGGAAATTCGTGGGAGTACATGCAACGCTGCGTTTATCATGAATGAACTCTGGAACCTTGGTCTGACCTCGCAGAATACCATGTGTTGCGATGACCCTGATTGAGACTGACCTATGCCAATGATTTGTGCTTCGTTCTTGTGTTTCTGCAACTTGAGTATCTGCACCGCGTTTGTTGATATGAACGATGCTTCCGATCCTGGGTCAATTAGACATCGTATTGTTTGTAGTGTCCCATTTCTTGATTTAACTCTGACGTATGCTGTAGCGAGTAGTGCAACCGAATGCAATTGCCTTTTCGGAGATTCCTTATTTCCTGTAGTAATATAGGCATTATTTCCGTTGATCGTCCCTATGGTTTCGTTTCGTACCAGTTGCATATTGGAACTATTTTGTCCATTGTTGCTGATGTTTCTTTGTGTTGAAAATTGTGTCGCTTCGGATTGGGTACCCTGTTGTGGGCGAAAGGTGGTTGCTGTAGCTCTCCAGTTTGTTTGATTGTTGTTGTTGTTGGTTCTACGACTTTGGCTGCCAGTAGTAGATATGTGAAGTGTTGTATGATGATACTTTCTGCATTTGAAACACGTAACTTTGCTTAAACAAGAACTTGTTCGGTGTGGTCCTAACAATTGTGACATCTTTTGTTTTGAATTATGTAGTCTAGTCTTTCCTTAACGGTCATTGCTAAGTAGTTCTGGCAGGCTCGCAGTGCATGACCTGCTTGGCATAATGGGCATTTGGCTGTTTGTAGGTGAGCTGTGTTAGCTGACCATGTCTTTCTTGATTCAAAAGGATGGTGCTTTCTAATCGGTTCCCATTTTTTAGCTGGTGTTTTGCCTCCCTCTAACGCTTGGAATCGTCGTTCTATGAAAGACAGTACATCTTCTAGCTTCTGTATTTTCTTCGGTTCCTTTAAGGTGGTCTCATACACACGGCGGGATTCAGGGTCCATTTTGGATTCTAGGAGATGCGTTATTATCGGACCCCATTCTTGAACGTTGATTCCCATGTTTTCGATTGCGTTCAGATTTTCCTTTGTCAAGTCGTGAAGTAGCTTAAGTCCTTGTACTGATTCCTGCTGGAGGATGGGCTGGGATAATATGGCATCCATGCATTTGCGAAATAAAATTCTTTCGTTTTCATATCGCTCCTGAATTATTGACCATGCTCCTGCATAGTTCGCTGCAGTGTTCGAAAGATGTTGAATTAATTTACCGGCTTCCCCTTGAACGTTGGATTTTAGATGTTGGATTTTCTCAGCATCCCCAATCGATTTATTATAATGTATGAGTTGCAGGAATATGTCTCTGAATGCTGGCCATGCTTCGTAGTTTCCATAAAATATTGGAATTGATACTGTAGGCAATGTCGGAAGGTTGGGACGTCCTTGTAGTGTAGTTCTTTCTGGTTGTTCATCGTCTTCGAATTTCTTCATAATCTCTTCGTATTCGTCATGTACAGTTGAATAAGTTTCTTGAAACAGATGATCTTGGCTCATTTCAATATCATTTAATTGGATTTCTTGAAAGGACTCCGAGATAATTTTCCATTGAGTCTGGACTGCTTCTCTCTGAAAGCGGTAGGGTTTTTGATTGGCTTCGTACTGGGTCCAAATCTTGGTTAGTTGTTTATGAAATTCCGCAATTTGAAGTTCTAGTTTGTTTCGGATCGTGACTGCTTTTCCGGAGGGTGTTTCTGCGGTTATTTCCAAGCGACATTTGTTCAGATGTTCCATGGCATCATTGTGTATAGCAGCGGCTTGATCGTAAAATTTCTTGACGTGGTATTCGTGTGTTTCTGGTAGGCCCTCTAGTAATTCATCGTGGTTTGCTTCGAATGTGTTCCATAGTTCTTCTATTTCATCGGTCTTCCTTTTCAAATACTCTGGCGTTTTCCTTTTCTTGGAATCCTTCTTCATGTTGGAGTGCATTTTCTTGATCTGCTCTGGGATCTGGATTTGTTGGCTCAGGACTGCTTCCATATTGCTTCTGATATTTCTTCTCAGTAGGACTGGACGTAAAGACTTGATTGTGTGTGTGTGTGTGTGTGAAAGATTGTGGACTTGTGTCTATCCCTGGGCTGGTTTTGCTTTGAAGGCTGTATCTTTGTAGAGTCTCGTCCGGAAGGCTTGTATTAGGGCTCGAAGGGCACAGAAAGGCTTCTTCTCGGATTTGGTAATAGCTCTGGAGGGCTTCTTTTCTGACGCTGGCGTTGGCTCTGGAAGGCTTCCTCGCAGTGTGTAGTGTAGTGTAGTGTGTAGTGATCGAGATAAGGGGCGTAAATCCTGTCTCTCAATCCGGCTCGAAGGACCATGTATCTTTGGAGGATATCCTCTAAAGATATGTGTCTACTTTCTTCAACGGTTCGTAACTCCGTTGAAGTAGCAGTGAGTAAGTTGTGGTGAGTAGAGGGTTGTAAATCCACTACAAACCAAGTAAAACTCGCGGTGGAGTTTGAATAATATATTTACGTCAAAAACTTGAACAAAAAAATGTTGTTAAGAATTAAATGATCACAGCTTATATATTATTTGTGACGACACACAGTTTTCGTCATCGGGCGCCTTACGGAGTTGCTAGAATCTGCACAATTCGCACATTATTTGGCCTAGATATTGTATATTGCATGCATGATGTCGATTACTGCTTCCTGGTAATTTTCCATGGAATTTGAATTCATGATTTTTAAATGCGATTTTTTCTGAATATTCTTCAATGTTTAATTCACATTAAACACACGGTTTTAGCGATAACTCTGCGGGGGGTTATCCGGGGGCGGTGCATTGTCAACAAAAATTTTTTTGAATAGTATTTTTGACACAGATATCAAATCTAATGACAGATTTTTTTGGGCGTCCGTCGAAGTACGAGAAAAAAATTAAAAACTGACCAGCCACGGTTTTAGCGATAACTCTGCGGGGGCTTATCCGGGGGCGGTGCATTCTCAACAAAAATTTTTTTGAATAGTATTTCGAATACAGATATCAAATCTAGTGAGACATTTTTTTGGGCGTCCGTCGAAGTACGAGAAAAAAATTAAAAACTGACCAGCCACGGTTTTAGCGATTACTGTGTGGGGGGTTATCCGGGGGCGGTGCATTCTCAACAAAAATTTTTTTGAATAGTATTTTTGACACAGATATCAAATCTAATGACAGATTTTTTGGGCGTCCGTCGAAGTACGAGAAAAAAATTAAAAACTGACCAGCCACGGTTTTAGCGATAACTCTGCGGGGGCTTATCCGGGGGCGGTGCATTCTCAACAAAAATTTTTTTGAATAGTATTTCAAATACAGATATCAAATCTAGTGAGACATTTTTTTGGGCGTCCTTCGAAGTACGAGAAAAAAATTAAAAACTGACCAGCCACGGTTTTAGCGATTACTGTGTGGGGGGTTATCCGGGGGCGGTGCATTCTCAACAAATATTTTTTTTAATAGTATTTCAAACACAGATATCAAATCTAGTGAGACATTTTTTTGGGCGTCCGTCGAAGTACGAGAAAAAAAAATTAAAAACTGACCAGCCACGGTTTTAGCGATAACTCTGCGGGGGGTTATCCGGGGGCGGTGCATTGTCAACAAAAATTTTTTTGAATAGTATTTTTGACACAGATATCAAATCTAATGACAGATTTTTTTGGGCGTCCGTCGAAGTACGAGAAAAAAATTAAAAACTGACCAGCCACGGTTTTAGCGATAACTCTGCGGGGGCTTATCCGGGGGCGGTGCATTCTCAACAAAAATTGTTTTGAATAGTATTTCGAACACAGATATTAAATCTAGTGAGACATTTTTTTGGGCGTCCGTCGAAGTACGAGAAAAAAATTAAAAACTGACCAGCCACGGTTTTAGCGATTACTGTGTAGGGGGGTATTTGGGGGCGGTGCGTTCTCAACAAAATTTTTTTTGCATAGTATTTTAAGCATAGATGACGAATCAAACAAGACATTTTTCTTGGATTCGGGTAATGTTTTCGGGTATATCCGGAAAAGTCGCGTCGAAATCAAGGAACATACTTTTTTCCACGTGGCTGGTCAGTTTTTAATTTTTTCTCGTACTTCGACGGACGTCCAAAAAAATGTCTCACTAGATTTGATATCTGTATTTGAAATACTATTCAAAAAAAATTTTGTTGAGAATGCACCGCCCCCTGATAAGCCCCCGCAGAGTTATCGCTAAAACCGTGGCTGGTCAGTTTTTAATTTTTTTCTCGTACTTCGACGGACGCCCAAAAAAATGTCTCACTAGATTTGATATCTGTATTCGAAATACTATTCAAAAAAATTTTTGTTGAGAATGCACCGCCCCCGGATAACCCCCCACACAGTAATCGCTAAAACCGTGGCTGGTCAGTTTTTAATTTTTTTCTCGTACTTCGACGGACGCCCAAAAAAATGTCTCACTAGATTTGATATCTGTATTCGAAATACTATTCAAAAAATTTTTTGTTGAGAATGCACCGCCCCCGGATAAGCCCCCGCAGAGTTATCGCTAAAACCGTGGCTGGTCAGTTTTTAATTTTTTTCTCGTACTTCGACGGACGCCCAAAAAAATCTGTCATTAGATTTGATATCTGTGTCAAAAATACTATTCAAAAAATTTTTGTTGACAATGCACCGCCCCCGGATAACACCCCGCAGAGTTATCGCTAAAACCGTGGCTGGTCAGTTTTTAATTTTTTTCTCGTACTTCGACGGACGCCCAAAAAAATGTCTCACTAGATTTGATATCTGTATTCGAAATACTATTCAAAAAATTTTTGTTGAGAATGCACCGCCCCCGGATAACCCCCCACACAGTAATCGCTAAAACCGTGGCTGGTCAGTTTTTAATTTTTTTCTCGTACTTCGACGGACGCCCAAAAAATGTCTCACTAGATTTGATATCTGTATTCGAAATACTATTCAAAAAAATTTTTGTTGAGAATGCACCGCCCCCGGATAACCCCCCGCAGAGTTATCGCTAAAACCGTGGCTGGTCAGTTTTTAATTTTTTTCTCGTACTTCGACGGACGCCTAAAAAAATGTCTTACTAGATTTAATATCTGTGTTCGAAATACTATTCAAAAAAATTTTTGTTGAGAATGCACCGCCCCCGGATAAGCCCCCGCAGAGTTATCGCTAAAACCGTGGCTGGTCAGTTTTTGATTTTTTTCTCGTACTTCGACGGACGCCCAAAAAAATGTCTCACTAGATTTGATATCTGTGTCAAAAATACTATTCAAAAAAATTTTTGTTGAGAATGCACCGCCCCCGGATAAGCCCCCGCAGAGTTATCGCTAAAACCGTGGCTGGTCAGTTTTTAATTTTTTTCTCGTACTTCGACGGACGCCCAAAAAAATCTGTCATTAGATTTGATATCTGTGTCAAAAATACTATTCAAAAAAATTTTTGTTGACAATGCACCTTCCCCGGATAACCCCCCGCAGAGTTATCGCTAAAACCGTGGCTGGTCAGTTTTAATTTTTTTTCTCGTACTTCGACGGACGCCCAAAAAAATGTCTCACTAGATTTGATATCTGTGTTTGAAATACTATTCAAAAAAATTTTTGTTGAGAATGCACCGCCCCCGGATAAGCCCCCGCAGAGTTATCGCTAAAACCGTGGCTGGTCAGTTTTTAATTTTTTTCTCGTACTTCGACGGACGCCCAAAAAAATCTGTCATTAGATTTGATATCTGTGTCAAAAATGCTATTCAAAAAAATTTTTGTTGACAATGCACCGCCCCCGGATAACCCCCGCAGAGTTATCGCTAAAACCGTGGCTGGTCAGTTTTTAATTTTTTTCTCGTACTTCGAAGGACGCCCAAAAAAATGTCTCACTAGATTTGATATCTGTATTCGAAATACTATTCAAAAAAATTTTTGTTGAGAATTTAAAGTTTATTTTTGTAACAATTTATAAAGGCTCTGACACCAACATTTGTTGATTAAGAGTCAGGAATAAAGATTATTATTATTATTATAGAATGCACCGCCCCCGGATAACCCCCCACACAGTAATCGCTAAAACCGTGGCTGGTCAGTTTTTAATTTTTTTCTCGTACTTCGACGGACGCCCCAAAAAATGTCTCACTAGATTTGATATCTGTATTCGAAATACTATTCAAAAAAATTTTTGTTGAGAATGCACCGCCCCCGGATAAGCCCCCGCAGAGTTATCGCTAAAACCGTGGCTGGTCAGTTTTTAATTTTTTTCTCGTACTTCGACGGACGCCCAAAAAAATGTCTCACTAGATTTAATATCTGTGTTTGCATTATTATGCGACACCTGCGAAATTTGTCGTCCCCGAAATTTAAATTCTCGATAATTTCTAAACGAAAAGAGATATCGTCTCGATTTCTTCTGCAAAAACGTAGATTTCGCGATTCTGCGTCGATAGCGATCGATAACCGAACCCCCGCGACCCTCCTTAGGGGGGAAAATCCCTATTAGTTAGGGATTTTTCGCGATTTTCGGGAATTTTTTTAATATACCCCGGACCTCGAAACCCCTCGAAATATAGCAAACGCCGAAGCCGCAACCTTCCTCTACAATCGATGCGCCTCAGCTGCAGATTTTTTCACATTAAAGAAGTAAATCAAAAGTTCCCGCAAATGATGCTTATTCGGAATAAAACTTGACATTTTTGCACGAAAAAAATTACGTGATGCTGATACGGAATCACTAGTACTTTAAGGTTATGGTGTTGCCAGATGACTAAACTTGGGATATTACGTTTTACATCTGACAATTTCTCCATAACCTTCTGGTAGGGCCATCTTTTGACAAACCGCGGAAACTTATTTGTACACCTAATAGTAAAAATATGTACTGATTTTCTTAGTAAATCCGCAATAGTACAAGAACTAGCACATTGAAGTATAATTTTTTTTTTGATGATTTAACACGCAAGAGTATTAGCTACAAAACAACACTCCCATCATATCTGTAAGTTACATAATTTGAGAGTTATTGCCTTTGAATACACTTTTTCTTTAACTGCTTCCTAGTAAAAAAAGTCCAATAGATTCAAGTCCCGTGAACGGGCCGGCCACGAGATTGGACCAGAACGTCCGATCCATCTTCCGGGAAAAATGTTTCCAGAAAAAAAAATTTCCAGAGAAAATAATTTTTCCAGAAAAATTTTTCCCGGAAGATGGATCGGACGTTCTGGTCCAATCTCGTGGCCGGCGCGTTCACCGGACTTGAATCTATTGGACTTTTTTTACTAGGAAGCAGTTAAAGAAAAAGTGTATTCAAAGGCAATCGAAAGCGAATTTGAACTACGGTAGCTAAAATTTACCAAGTATTATAAATACCATTTTGGAATCCTTACTAAATGCGCCAACTTTTGACAAAACATGCCAAACTCGCGTAGTACATTTTTTTTTTCAATACAGTCGGTTGAACATAGGCAATTTTTTATTTTGAATTTTTTTCTGAGAAGTTAGCCCTATTTTTATGAAACCTAGAGCAGCTGGTATCAAAATTTTGATTACAGTTTAGACAAGCATTATTCAGGGTTACACAGCAAAAAAAAAGTTGGAAAAAAACAGGAGTGAAAAGACTGTCACAGGGTGTGGAATTTTCTGCGTTTTTTAAATACATATTATTTTAAAATCATGCAACTTAGATTTTTTTTTCTATCTTTTTGACAACCAGCATTACTTGCCCTTTAATTCACCCCCCAGCAAACACTGAAACGCAGGAACTGTACAAAATCTGTACAGCGTTGCTGCATTTCACTGCAGCGATGGTAATGCAGTAACTGTATTGAAACGGACCGTATATGTCCCGCTGAATTGTACAGTCACTGTACAGTACAAACTGCATTCATATACAGCCATTGTGCAGCGTTGCTGCAATTCATATGAAGCGAGGTTTTGTAGTAACTGTACAAAAACTGTTCAGCCTCGCTGCATTTGAAATGCGGCAACGCTATATAATGGTTGCATAGGTACCAAACGCAGTTTGTACTGTTCTGCAACTTTAAATTTGATTACGGAATTCAATATGTAAAAGTTTTGAAACAAACTGAAAATTTAATAATCTTGATCCTATTATTTGCGGTTTTGGTGTGAAATCCAATGAAAAGTTAGCTTAAAAAGAAATTCAATATTGAACAAAAAAATACATAACTGAAACAGAAATATTCGTATAAAATATAAAATAAAATATGTACAGTAGAACCTCGATTATCCGTGCCAGTCGGGACCAAGCCTTCGCCGGATAATCGAAAACACGGATAATCCAAAGACCTATACCTAGTCCGTTCACGAAAGGTTGAGCCGTCGGTTGGCCATGATAATTTGACATATTCCACTGTGTATATTAAAATTTTAGGTTATGATGTTTATTTTCTTGTCAGATTGATACGCAATGTTGTCAATATTGCATAAAGTTGTCTGATAACTTGCAAGCTCGACGGACGAGGCCGGGTACATTCGGCAACATTGAATTTATTTTACGTTATGACAGCAAATACTGCCAACTTCAGATAAATAAAGAAACGCCTACTATGTGCTCAACCTTTCGTGAACGGAGTATAGTTTAAATTTTCAACCATTTATTTAGACAGAGCTATAGTCCGTTCACGAAAGGTTGAGCACATAGTAGGCGTTTCTTTATTTATCTGAAGTTGGCAGTATTTGGTGTCATAACGTAAAATAAATTCAACGTTGCCGAATGTGCCCGTCCTCGTTCAACGAGCTTGCCAGTTATCAGAGAATTCTATGCAATATTGACAACATTGCGTATCAATTTGACAAGAAAATAAATAACATAACCTAAAATTTTAGTATACACAGTGGAATATGCCAAATTTCCATGGCCAACCGACGGCTCAACCTTTCGTGAACGGACTATATGTGTCAAACAAACAAAAAAAAACGTAATATTAGATACATGCAACAAGAAATAACAGTTTAAATATTTAAACATAATGTCTAAACGTACATTGAACAGTGTCTATATGTCACATTGAAAAATCGCTTGAAAAAATCACCGATTTTTGTTTGTTTTTGGGCTTCGTAAATTCTACACTTTATAATCTCCCTCATTTTTCTAAGCTTCTAAGCTTGTCAGAATACCGCACGGAGAATCCGCCGCCCGGATAAAGCGCGCACGGATAATCGAGGTTCTACTGTATATATAAATCAAAATGTAATAAAAACAAAACGAATTTCTTCGGAGGTTTATAAATTTTGGGTTTGGCTGCTCCTCACTCCTCATACAGGTTTCTCTACCATGCTTCTATTGTTGTTTCAACATCAGTCTGCGTGGCATTTTCGCAGCTCTTGTTCCTACGTAAGTCTTCTAAAATAGGAGGAATATGAGGTTAGAAAAAAAGAATTTACCTTGTTTCATCAGTTCATCTTGATAGGACTGCATCATTGCAGTCGCATAAGATCTAGCGCAGAATACACTGCACACTCTCAAAATCGAACAATAAAACGTTCAATTGAAATGTTACAGAGCAATAATTAATAATTTTATAAGGCGCTAAAACCAATATTATATCACTTTCACTTTCCACAATCTTTACACAACCTTCCAACCACTACACTTGCTAAACAATAAAATGGTGGCACCTAAACCTAACGTAAAGATACCGCGTACCGAATAGTAAGGACTCCGACCTACCCCACGATGGGGACATGTTGTGATTGGTCGGAGTCCGTACGATGCCGTGCCTGGTAACAAGCATTTGAACTTTTTGCAGTTATTACATCACAGTTACTGCACATTTACTGAACTTCACTGGTTGCGCATGAGTCACTTAATTTTTGTTGCGCAGAAACTGTACAGCAACTGTACTGCAAGTACTGAATTCTTTGAAATGCATTATTATCAATACAGAAACTGTGCAGTTTTAATACAACAATTTATGTGCTGCATTCAGGTGGCACTTGTAACGCAGTATCTGTACAGTTACTGTATTTTGTGTTTGCTGGGCCGGTTCCGGGGTGGCGTCGAGTTTTGGGACACCCTGTATATCGTGCGTTCAAAAAAATTCGTGATCAAGTAAGCTGTGGATTCTATTTTTCCTAAGAGTCTATTTTTTTGAACGCACGTTAGAATTTAGGCGCATATATCAGAGTAAATTTAATTGCTCGAGGAGCATTTTAAGTAATTTAATAGCATTGTTTAAGATTCTCCTTAAACAGTGTTAATACATAGGTACCTACGAGAACGAACTAATATTATATTATTCCATTATACTTGAGGTTTTCACCAGCAGCAAAGGAAAATCGTGATCCTAAATGCCAAAATAAATGATTTCGCGGCAAGATTAGTATTTGAAGTCGTGGCCGCCCTCATAGAAGAAGGTCAACTTCACTCTATGATCGGCTACCTTGACGAAAAAACAATGGAAATCATTTTAATTTTTTGATTGCTAAAAGTACATTCACCCGTAAAACAAAAATTGTTAATTTGGCTCTGTGATTAAAAAACTTGAAACGAAATTCAGCAGTGTGACAAGTCAAAAAAAAATCCCACAGAAACATGACAGCTAAATCAGTTGTCAAAAATCTTTTCTATTATAGTTCTGAAAAAGTTTTTGTTTAGATGTTACGATTTTTCTGAACTATAAGTTATTCACCTCAGTGCCCGTTTAAAAACGAGAAATGATTAAATTATTTTCACTCAAACAGCAAAAGAAAGATGGTGAAGCTTCCCCTAGAGGTGGTCAACAAAAAAAAGCATCAGCTGCTCAACTGAGAATAACAAAAGGTTTTATATTATTCATATAAATTACTTTATTTTTCTACTACTTCTAATTTTAGACATCAATGAACTGAATTTACCCAAAACATGTAACACAGAATTTTCTGATCCAGACGATTTACTGAATTTTAGATTAATTATCTGCCCCGATGAGGTTTGTTGTTCATAAATTTTCTTTTCATGTTTAAATTGTCTGTATGGTTTCAGGGATTTTATAAGGGTGGTCGATTTATATTCAGTTTTAAAGTAGGCCCTAATTATCCACATGAACCTCCTAAAGTTAAATGTGAAACATCAGTGTATCATCCTAACATTGATCAACAAGGAAATGTTTGCCTCAATATACTGAGGGAAGATTGGAAACCTGTTCTTACTATTAATAGCATTGTATATGGTTTGCAATACTTATTCCTTGAACCAAATCCTGAAGATCCACTGAATAAAGAAGCAGCAGAAGTATTATCTAGTAATAGAAGGGTTTTTGAAACAAATGTGCAGAAAGCAATGCGAGGTGGATATGTAGGAGGAGTGTATTTTGATAGATGTCTGGCCAAGTGATAAATGAAACATGAGTGTTTTGATGATATCCTACAAATTGTCTTTTAGCGGAGAAAACTTATTAAAGTGATCAAAATTTTTTAAAACATGCATTATAAATGAAAATTATTCTGAACTGTTTAATTTAGTGAAGTGTATAAAATGCAGTAAGGTAAATATTAAATTGATAGATTTATAGTAGTCTCATAATATCTATTGTGTATTTTTTGTAATATACAAAAACGCTGTTTGAATTCTTAGGAATTCTCAATTTCCAATTCATTTGGAATTCAAGGATTTAAAAATTTACATCTTCAATGTACTTATGTAGGTATGAAGAATGCTTTTATGGTATTTTCTGTGAAATACATCAGAACTAAAAACAGTTTGATTTCTGCTATAGAATCTTTGCTACAATTTCTAGATTAACAGTGAATGATTTTGATTCTTGCTTCTGTATTTTTTTCATTTCACTGTATAGGTTGGCTTATTGTTTGAGCAGAAAAGGACTTCGATTCTTGTTAATCATCCGATGTTCAATATAATAAAAAATGATTGAAGTACATTTAGTTATGAAACCATTATTAAATAATTATTTTGACAGTTTGAAAGGGTTGAATAATCCACAATTCTCTAAATTGTTGTGAAATTTGTTAACTACTTGTATATATTTACTAGATGGTTTTGGGATTAAACTATTATACCTACCTGATGACTAATGGAATACCATCTAATTTTAAATCTCTAAAAACATTTCTATAGTTTCTCAGATCTCAAGACTTATTCTTTAGAATAACAATTTTATTCCGAAAAAATGATCCAAGAATGGGACCTCAGCTTTCAATTTGCAATTGAATTCTAAGTTCTTCAACAAATTTCAGACTCTGGGGTTTATTAAAAAATATTGCCTCTGCTTTTTTCAAATCTGTAATAACTTCAAATTTGTTGTGTTTAAAAATCAGCCTTGTACAATAAACTGTTGAGTTGACTGAATTGTCAATATGGAAATTCATAGATTGCTAAGAAATAAATAAATTTGTTTTTCTGAGAACTTTGTGCCTTTATTTCATTAACTGTGAAATAAATTTCTCCTCCTTTGGAAGAGTACGGTACACATCAATCATCGTGTTTATTTATCCTGAGCTGTTCCAGTGCTTGTGCGCAACCAATGGCAAGCCGTCTTTTGAATTACTCAGGAGCACGAAACTCTTCGAAACCAATAGGCTAATCAATGATTAACATATTACATCTTTCAATAGCATCTTTTGCTACTATGAACGTCCAAGAAGTATTCTCGAAATCATATCTCAGGATGTACAGAGGCCACAGGGGAGAATCATAACTATAGACATTAGGCGTTTTCGGATACTTACTCGAGTTATCTCGATCCCTAACCTTGGCGTTCGTTTACCTAAACCAAACATCCAACCCGTGTTCGGAAAGTGCGGTGCTATTAACTAGCAAACTCAATCTATCGTAACCCTATACGAACTGAAGTTCAATTTTGCATTTGATGAAGGCACAAATAAGTCTCCTACCCTTTTCTCAGTAATTTCATATATTCTATTCCTAAAAATTATGGTAAGAGAAGAGAATTTGGCTTAGTGTTAAATGCGTGGTTCCATGAGCCGAGAAAATAATGTGAAACAATTGAAGAGAGAAACAGGTGGCTTTTTAAATACAAGAAAAAATCATGATTTCATCTTCTGGGGTAACTCGTCTCCCAGTCGGATTTCCAGGGGGGACTATCCCGGGAGATACAACATGGAGAATCAACTACAACTGAGGCCGCAAACACCTAATGCGACAACACCAATGAAGACAATACCACCAGGCAACTACTTATTGAGTTTTGCAACATAAGGGGAATAGGACATAATAATGTTAATGTCAGTTGCGTCCATCAACATTTGCAATCAATTAAACCCCATATCCTTGCATTATCTGAAACTCAAATCAGTCCAAAATCCGACTCCACATACCTTATATGTCCTGGGTACGATTTGCATTCCAAGTTTAGATTCAAAGGAGGGGTTTGTGTATACATTCGAGCAGACGTTGCTTGTCAACGTGAAGAATCTTTGGAAATAGAAGAAGTGGATGCAATGTGGCTTAGGACCATTGTTCACAACAAAACTAGATTTATATGCGCCCTGTATCGCTCACCAAATAGTGAACGGCCCAGCCAATTGTTTCAGTACTTGGCAGATAAGGTCGACTGGATCCAGGTCCAGCTTGTAGATTGTCCTACAAGAGTTCCCACTAATCCTATGGATTTCAGAAATACGCTTGACTTGTACCTGACTTCAGAACCCGACAGCTATGTTATCAATTCAAACGGCCCTCTCGGTAACTCAGACCACGTTCTAATATCCGTCTCATGTCCTTTGACTGCCGAAAAACTCGTGCAGCCGAAAAATCGTCGCCTAGTTTGGCACTACAACAAGGCCAAGTGGGATGAATTGAGAGAGTTTTACGCGGATATCCATGGCACGCCACCTGCTTCAATATTGAAGATGTCAGCCAGTGTGCAGAGGCTGTCACTGAGGTGATTCTTTTGGGTATGGAACTTTACTTTACATCCCACACAACACCACGAAACCTCCATCTGCAAAGCCATGGTTTAACAAAGATTGTAAGCGAGCCTGCGTCAATAAAAATAAAGCCTTCCGCGAATGGTGCTCAAACCCGACAGACGAGAAGAGGGCAGCGTATATACTTGATAGGAACAACAGCAATCTAACTATTCAAGCCGCAAAACAAGTATTTAACAACACAGTAACAAAAAAGCTTCTAGATTGCCCAAGTGGTTCGCGCCCCTTTTGGTCACTCGCTAAAGTGATTAGCAATAATTTTTGCATTTCTTAGAAACTTTATAGGTTTTCACTCCCAGTCTCTGAAACATAAATAATTAAAAAAATTTTGATTAAGGTTACAATATCCTTTTAATTTGTTTCATTTTTCAGTTTTACTGTTAGGCAACAATTTTTTCAAGACCAATTTGCTCCTGACAAATAAGTGCAAAGTTTTTCGCAGGAGCACTTCACCTTAATCAAACATTTTTTAATTATTTATGTTTCAGAGACTGGGAGTGAAAACCTATAAAGTTTCTAAGAAATGCAGAATCCTCCCAGAATATATTTCAATCGATAAATAATTTTTG
This sequence comes from Propylea japonica, assembly GCA_013421045.1. Lineage (NCBI taxonomy): Eukaryota > Metazoa > Arthropoda > Insecta > Coleoptera > Coccinellidae > Propylea > Propylea japonica. The sequence goes on along the minus strand of CM024239.1, from coordinate 84,538,074 downwards.
CCATTCGACTTTCCCACCACTTCTTAAAGACGACGGTGCTCTGGCAACTAGCTCCAAAGAAAAGGCTGACCTTTTTGCAGCTATATTTGCCAAAAATTTTACTCTAGAAGCAGGCCAGAAAGAACCCCCCAATATTTCCAAGGTTCAGGCTCGATGCCAGAAGTTAAATTCAGTACAAAGAGCAACTGCCGAATCCTGAAACAGCTGAACAGCAGAAAGTCAACAGGACCCGATGGAGTACCAGCTATTGTTCTGAAAAAGTGCGCATCCGAGCTCGCACCTCTGTTGTGTCAGCTGTTTAAGCTGTCCTACGAGCAGAAAACTATCCCAAACATCTGGAAGGTTGCTAGAGTTCAGCCAATACCAAAAAAGGGGAAAAAGTGCATGCCTCGAAATTATCGTCCGATATTTTGTCCAAAGTAATGGAGACTGCTATTAATTTGCAGATAGTAAAACACCTAGAGGAAAACAATCTCATTAGCGACAATCAATACGGTTTTCGGCGCTGTCGTTCAACGGGTGACTTGCTCACCTATGTTACTCATCTTTGGACAAACGCTATAGAAAAGCATGGGAATCAATTGCAGTTGCCCTAGACATATCCAAGGCCTTCGATCGTGTATGGCACAGAGCATTACTATCTAAGCTTCCATCTTACGGTCTCCCGGAAGGGCTTTGCAGCTGGCTCGGAAGTTTCCTCCACGAGAGACAACTTTGTGTTGTGGTCGATGGTGCGGAGTCTGCACTTCATTCCGTCAACGCCTGTGTACCTCAGGGCTCAATCTTATCCCCGACTCTGTTCCTAATGCATATTAATGACCTTTTAAATTCAACCAAGAATCAGATTTTAAGCTTTGTAGATGACAGCACTCTTATAGCGTCCACGACAAACAAGAAGCCTGTATCAGCGTCAACATCCAGTTCCCAAAGAATCGCTCAAGCTGTGACAATCAATAAAGATCTAGAAGTTATTCTTCAATGGGGTTCTGACAATCTGGTTGAATTCAATGCCTCGTAAGACCCAGGCTACTCTGGTCACAAGGAAAACATCGACAGTTGCACCCCAACTAATAATGGACAATAAAACCAACCAATGGACTTAAGCTTCTAGGGGTCAATATCAGTCCAAATGCAACCTGGCACAAGCACGTCTGCTCAGTTGCCAAGTCAGCTGCACAGAAGCTTAGGTATCTATTTCGTGCGAGGAAATTGTTCACTCCAAAGCAGCTTTTATTACTTTACAAGGCTCAAGTGCGTCCAGCTATGGAATATTGCTCTCATGCTTGGGGTTCAGCTCCTAAGCACTCGTTACTCCTACTTGATTCCATTCAAAAAAGAGCAGTTCGCCTAATAGACGATCCAACGTTAACTGCCAACCTTCATAGTCTCGATCACCGTAGGAAGGTTGGAGACTTATGCCTTTTTTACAGATACTACCACGGAAGGTGTTCTGCTGCCTCCATGATTCCACCAGCGGCTCAATTTGATCGACAAACAAGGCTAGCCGATAATAGTCACCAGTTTGCCGTGCATCTTTCTACAGCTAGGACATCGGTGTATCAGAAGGCTTTTCTTTACCGAACTGCAAGGCTATGGAATACCCTACCTCAAGATGTATTCCCCCTTGGTTACAACTCACAGCAGTTTAGGACACGCACAAACCGATTTCTTCTAAATTCATCTCGGGGCGCTTGAAAGGGCGTTATAAGCTCAGTCTTTTGCCGAGAGATGCGTATAAAAAAAACTTCTTCAACATAGGTACATTCAACAGAAGCCAATGAATCCAAGCAAAGCTAGAGACAATCATTAAATAAACTGTAATTGAATAAATAAATTCTCTACTTCTTCAACATAGGTACTCAAAAATAACGTTAAACCTGGAAGGGCACACGAGAAATTATAAGAAATATTTTACAAAAGCCAATAAATGCAAGCAAACCTAGAGGCAATCCGAAAATAAAAAAATATTTTGTTTTATTGATACGACTTCAAATCTTAAACCTGATTATAGTGTTCGTTTTGAAGAGTTTCGTGCTCCTGAGCTGTTTCAGTGCTTCTGCGCAACCAATGGCAACCATATTTTGAGTTGCTCAGGAGCACGAAAGTCGAAACTTTTCAAAACGAATAGGGTAGATGTGTTCGTAAACTTAGAACCCGGGTCCGTGACCCAATGGATCGAGTTAGTAGCCCTGGAGTAAGTTTCCGAAAACGCCTATAGGCTAACACCTGCTTCTCAATTGTTCAGCTGTCCTTAGGGAGCAAAATGGACGTAGCACCCAGGAAAGTAGCAGGGTTTATTGGGACGAAATGGTAAACAGCGCTGGGTAGCACAAGATCTTAATGTCTAGGTGCAGCGAGGTCTTTTAAAGCCTTAATTGTTAGAAGCATAGATTGAACTATTTACATCTTTAAATTATCGAAAGACTTTTATTGTTCAAGCTTTATTGAAATAAATTTGTAGAACATTTTTTTCGATATTCAATTTGCTGCAACATATACAGATTGGCAGACATAAGGGATTATCATATATTTCCCTCTTTCAATTGAACAATATTATAAACTTTTTTGATTCATCACTGAATGATAAAAGTATATGATAAAATTATTTGGTACTAAACTGCAGAAAAAGTAGAAATAAAATTCGCAATATTCCAAAATATACAATCAATCTTAGGCACTGCATCATAATTGAATAATATAATCTGCATCTATAAATTCACATACAAATGGTTTTAATTGTATTTTATAGTTAAAACTACGATCTTTCGTAGATTTAAATTCAATTTTTCACTTCAGCACACAAAATATTTCCATGTACTTAAGCAAAATGCTGGAAAATATTTACAGAGTTGATGCTTTTTTTTACAAATACAAGGATTCTCCATTCAGTAGTAATTCTGTACATTTTATTCCTCTAAGAGAAAGATTCTGAGAAATGAATGTATATTGTAAAAAGTATGTATGTTGTAAGGTTTTTTCAAAAAACGCACCTTTGATGACACTCACGGCTTTCAAGAAGTATAAATGTTACAACTGTGAGTTGCGAAGTATGGGATAGAAATGCATTTTCATGAAAGACTTGAATAAAAACAATAACAAAAAATGATTTAAAGTGTATATAATCTTTTTTATGATTTATTTCGATTTTAGTACCGAAGAGTATTTTTTAGTAATCAATCATGATTAGAATATGGGAATTTATAATAGGCAAGATATTATGAATGCAAAAATATAAAAAAAGTCAAAGTCTCTGTTGCTTTTGAACGGTCGACTGGAAGTATGTATTAGGATAAACTAAATATCTTGGTTAAGATATCTGTGGTTTGAAGCTCTTGCTCCGAATTTTATGGACTATCTCAAAAATATCATGCGAGTTCATCCACTCATCAGTCCTTGATTGAAGCAAAAAAAACAAGAGCACAAAAAATGATTTTGTAGAATGAGATCATGCGGTTATATACTTATATTAAGTAGTTGAAATTTTTGAATGCTTCATTAATCAAATTCGAAAAGAGTGCTTTTGACATTTGCTTCCAGATACCTAAATGATCACTTCCACAGACAAAGATACCACAATCAAGATCCCAATATATGTATAATAAGTACTTTAATCAAACTATTTGTTTTCAATGAAAATTAAACTATAATAAAAAATCAGATGAAAAATGTAAACTGGGAGAGCTAGTTTCATCAAGTTTTGACAGGTGCAGGTGAGAAAAGATTTAACGAAAATTTCCTTCACTCCTAAAAATGTCCTGATTATTTAAAGAACAAGATCTGAAAAGTACTTTAATCAAACTATTTGTTTTCAATGAAAATTAAACTATAATAAAAAATCAGATGAAAAATGTAAACTGGGAGAGCTAGTTTCATCAAGTTTTGACAGGTGCAGGTGAAAAAAGATTTAACGAAAATTTCCTTCACTCCTAAAAATGTCCTGATTATTTAAAGAACAAGATCTGAAAATTCAATCAAGAAAATTAAAAACGATGGCATCAACCATTTGAACAGAATGAAATTCAAGAATATATCATTTAACAAGAGAGTTATCTTCAAATAACCTATATGCTACACAATTGTTTTAGTTTATACAGTATTGGAAAACATCTTATCAGAAATAAAATTCCTGATATTTCATTCCTTGATATGTTGATACATCATTCAGCCGATTTGACCAAGTCAGAATTCTCCTTTTCTAAGATGCCTTCATCTGAAGAAGTGTTCCTGAGAAACAAAGGTTGAGTGTTTAATTAGTTTTGCATAAAATCATATTTGAATGTGTATAAAGATATACGGGTGTCCCGTAAATACCACGCAAAAGTGACACTGGAGATAGATTGGCATTAGGTCTATCAGATAGCATCAACATGACCTCAGTAAAAGTCCGCTGGTTTTCGAGATATCACCACTTTTGCAAACAAAAAATGAAAAAGAAAGTGAGATGAAAGAGAAAGAAGAGCAAAAATAATGGTTGTTTGAAACGGTAGCGAGGAAAGAATATCAAGCAACATGTAATTTGGCAACAGGTGATACTTGTGCATTTTCCTAATTTTTAATTATTTCGGCATAAACACATCTCTCGCGACAAAATTATAATTTCTAAGGTTTTGACATAAAAAATTGGTAGTGTTGTATCATTTTGAAAAGTGCTGGAAATGGACCAGTTTTTACGATTATTTGTCAATTCAGTCTGATTTTTTTTCACATCAGTCAGTCAAACTTAAGTTAACGTTTTAACTTCGTCATAAAATACAACAAGTTAGACATTTTTTTAAAGGATTTTGTTCTAGTTCTCGGTGAAGTTATTACTTCATTGTTTAAAGCAACTATTCAGGGTAGCCTAAATAAAAAAAAACATGAGTTTGAAGAGCGAAAATTGGAGATTTTCAAAAAAACACAAAAGTGGTTATATCTCGAAAACCAGCGGACTTTTACTGAGGTCATGTTGATGCTATCTGAAAGACCTAATGTCAATCTATCTCCAGTGTCACTTTCGCGGCCTCGTCCGACGAGCTTGCGAGTTATCAGAGAACTCTATGTAATATTGACAACATTGCGTTTCAATCGGAAAAGACGATAAACAACATAACATAAAATTCTAATATACACAGTGGAATATGCCAAATTTCCACGGCCACCCGACGGCTCAACCTTTCGTGAACGGACTATACTATACTCTATTGAAGAATATATTTATGTATAGAGTTATGGAAATTCACCTCAGAAACATAATACGATATTGAATACAACAGAGAGAGAATTTTGCCGTCCAGTTGAACAGTTGTAATTGATGTATATTTGAAAGATTTACGTAATATGTCACTGAATAAATGAATTGCAAAATAATGTATTTGGCTTTCTCTTATCGTTGGGAGTAGCCTCATTTAATCAGCAAGGTACTTTAGGTTGACTACCATTACTGCTGTAATTAGGTAACTACCAATGGTACAACTACATTAATTTCAATTGGTCATCTGTTCAGTCAGTTACGTAGCGCGTAAATATTTCGAATATACAACTGTTAAACTAGACAGCAAATATCTCTCTAATGCATTGAATATCGTATTGTAACGTTTTTCGGAATTAAAACAAAAGTCTTCAGTGCTGTTCGTCAACTTAACACACTAGTTTATCTACAATAACTAAGACTAATTAATTTACAGTAACAAATACTAGTTTTTTACACAGTTGCAGTTTTGAATAGGGTGAAGGGGTCGAACAGCACCTTGTTGGAAAGGAAGTTCAATTTCCTGCACGAGTGTATTTTTTTTCATCGCTTCATTTACAGAGTGACTCAGTATTCCATCAATAACTTTCAGACGCCGAATTTGGATATTTTGGATTGGAAAACGCTCGAACAAAACAAATTTTACTAACAGGAGGACAGAGTGTTTATATATATATATATATTCTTTTGAATTGAGAGCTAAAAAATACAATACATGAAACAAAAAAAAAGTTTTATGTCACTTACCCTCTAGCCGCTACCCTAACAGCAATTTTTTCAATTTAAACGAAAGCGCATGATTTACACTAATGCAGGAAATTAAATTGCCTCTCCAACAAGGTGATGCTCGACCCCTTTTCCCTATTCAAAAATGAGACCCGTTAGGGGTTGTGATATCAAACTCATTTGAACACTTTTATTTGTCCCCCTTTCAACAAAAATTGACTTGTCTGAGCGTTTTTTCGTTATTCCATCACAAAGATCAAAATTCGGGGTGGAAAGTTATGGATAGCTCAACCCGAGACAGTTACAGTGAGAAATGAGAAATCAGTAGTGCAACTGTTCTAGAAATACTTAGACTGGTTCAGAATATTCTAGAGTCAATTCATTTCATTCGGCGACGCGAACTTTCCAGAGCGGTCTAGAGCGCTACAGTGGTCGTCATTCGCATGTTACAGTATATTTCCGATGTGAATTTCCATACTTGTTAACTTCAAAATAAATCGCGGAGCAAAACAAATACAGTTGCGATGAGAGACTGCATCCGCTGTAGTTGGGATTGGAATTTTGGCGATTGGCCACTTCCATCTGTCCGGACAGATGATCAAACGGAATTATCGTTATTGGTCGGATGAAAACCCACGACACATTCACGAGATCTCTCCAAATTTGGGGTTATTGGAGCATCATTTTTTAAGAGGATGGTTGCACAATAAACGTCAACGCTTGGCATTACGTTTCCATTTCTGAAAATTTTTATGAGTCTGAATTAGAACCCTTGATTGAAGAAGAAGAAGAGAAACTAGGTATATCTGGTTCCAACACGACGATGTTGCTACTCACACTGCGGCAGATGTTCCATTCACAATTTTCTCCGATGGGTTTACCGCGAGGATAAGGTTTTCAGGCATCGTCACCGCAATATAAAGGTGTTTTTTTGGTGGTATAGAACTTGTTGGCATTACTGTTCAAGATGGCGATCGATTTTATAGCTGTCCAGTGATTTATTATCAGTTTGGTTTAGTAATTCATCATGAATAGACTCACGCTTGAACAACGCTTGCAAATAGTGCAGTATGATTTCGAAAATAATGGTTCTGTGCGGAATACGTATCGCGCACTACGGTCATTTTATCGTCGACAAAATCGTCCATCAGAGCAATTAATTCGATTAACCATGGAACGTTTCGCACCACATTTACTCCCATTGATAACTCGCATCCCAGCAGGGGGGTGATTCTTGAATAATGTCGTATTCGCGATTCGACAATTGCCGACCAACTTCCCTGCTAAGTTGGTCGACATTTGTCGATTCGCGAACACGACATAATTCAAAAATCGGCTCCCAGAGAAGAAGCTATTGCTACTGTAGAGCGTAGCATTGAGGAAGACCCGAATGTGTCCATTCACTTTATGGAAAATCCAAATCGTGCAAGAATTGTAGCCAAACTATCATGAAGCAAGGCGTAGATTCGTCGAATGGGCCCAAAACGAGATTGCCGTTGTTCCCGATTTTAATAAGCGAATTTTGTTTAGCGATGAAGCGCACTTCTGGTTGAATGGCTACGTCAACAAACAAAACTGCCGCATTTGGGGTAAAGCTAATCATCAAGTGTATGTCTAAACACCGTTACATCCAGAAAACTGACTGTTTGGTGCGCTTTATGGGCTGGTGAAATCATTTGTCCGTACTTCTTCAAAAACAATGATGGCCAGAACGTAACAGTCAATGATGATAGGTAAACAGTCATGATCACTAACTTTTTCATTCCTGAATTGGACAACCATGATTTCCGGAAGCTGTGGTTCCAACAAGACGGCGCAACATGTCACACAGCTCGTGCCACAATCGATTTATTGGGTACGTTCAGAAGCACTCAACTGTTGGCATAAAGCAGAAATCAGTTGAGTAGAGTTGAGTTTCAGCGGATGAAAATGTTCTGAACGCTTCGCTGAGTGCTTCACAGATCTGACATATCATGATATATAACCTTACTTTTTTATACCTAGTTGAGAAACTTTTTTGTGATTGTACTTGCAGATTATAAATTGAAGTGTATTTGAATAACCAAAATACTCCTTAATAAACTTCAACTCACAGAACACAACAATACTAAACTTCAACTAAAAACCCTAAACATAAACCAATCACAAAATAGGTATATGCGCATGTCTCAGCGGTCCGATGAGTTACAAAGCGCAAAGTTTTACCGCTGCCAGAAATCGACATCTGCTGAGAAACAATGATTTGTCAGCGATTTTGCTGAACGCTATCGCTTTCTCAACTTAATAGACTGTTGCCAACAGTTGATTGCATCTGAACGCACCCATTGAAAGACACGTTTGGTGACCGCCTAATTTCACGTTTTGGACCTGTGAATTGGCCTCCAAGATCTTGTGATTCAACACCGCTAGAATACTTTCTGCGCGGCTATGTAAAGTCATTGGTCTATGCGGATAAGCCACAATAGCTTGACCATTTGGAAGACTACATTCGCCGTGTTATTGTCGATATACGCCACAAATTTTTGGAAAAAGTCATCGAAAATTGGACGTCCGGATTGGACTACATCCGAGCTAGCCGTGGCGGTCATATGCCAGATATCATAATTATTCAAAATGTAATGCCACAAGATTATCTTTCGGATAAATAAAATTCATGTCAATCGAATAATCCAACGTTGTTTTATTGCAATTGAAAGTTCTATACCTCTAAAAAACACCCTTCAAAAGAAATAAAGATCCGCTTTATAGATGAATTTGCCGTTATCCCGATAGATTTATATCGATAGATTTGTACCAAAGAACTGCAGGAATCACCAACATCAGTGCATCGCTTCTGAAGGACGGGATCATATTGCTCATGAGATGCAGTCCTGCATCAAGTAAAATGAACCTTTTTTTATATTGTGCCAATTTCCAATTGACCATTTAATGAGAGTCTTGGCCTCAAGGCTTGTCAGGAAATAAACTGTGTATGTTGTGTTTCAACTGAAATATATTCGATAAAAAATCTTCGTTTGTTTCTTTCTGCTTTATGCAGGATGATACAAAATAGGATACACGTGAAAAAAACGATTCTTGATCAATTATAGTTATTTCACAACTGAATCAAAATTCAATAGTGCGTATAAAAACCTCTTATTTCATTCAACTGTCCAATATGCCCGAGGCATTCCATGTTTATGTCATAAGAAATTTTCATGTAAATCGTTAGACATTCTTCCTGAAAGACTAAACTCAATTTATGAAAAGTGGATTTTGTCTATTTGATATTGCCCTACCCAAATAATAACATACGTGCCCAATTGGGTTCATGTCTGGTGAGTTTTGTGGCCAGATCATTCTGTGAATATTGTTATCTTGAAGAATGTTAAACACTTCGAGTGCGATGTGGTGCAGCGTTATCATCCCGATGATGAAATTACCCCAATTCGTTGACTAAAAGAACAATGATATTGGTTCAATGGTGTTCTACGTAGATGGTACCAGTCATTGTAACTTCAACGATAATAAGTGGGGTACGGCGACCAAACATTATACACTGCGCAAAAAAAATAACGCACATTATGGAAATCTCAAATTTATTCTACAACTGAAGGTGTTCTCATAGATAATACAGATGTTTTTTCCCAGCAGGAATAAAAAAGATGAGATTATCAGATTTTGAATGTATTGGCTCCATTCTGAAATCCGTTGTTCTCGATCAATTCTAGTGATCAATAGTTTTTCTTTCGTGTGATTCTCTATACTCGATCGCTATGCAACGCGAAACACGCAATTTGACCTAAGAAGAATGTGTCGAAGCGGTAGTTTTGCGAGAAGAAGGGGGCATACATACAAGAATTGCAAAAAGGTTTGGAGTTTCCCATACAAGTGTGTCCAGAATGTTGCAGCGATTCAGGGAGACAGGTATGAATGTCCGAAGACCAGGAAAGGGTAGACCACGGGTAACAACTGCTAGTCCGAGAGCTGGCACGAATTTTAGGGTAGGTATTTGAGGCAAGCTGAAAACTTGTCAGATACTTCTCCTATTATATCCCAACTCGGGATTGCAGACCTGGCTGGTGAGTAGCGGGGCTAAATCAACCCCTACATTTTTAATGGCCTGGCAGGTAGAAAGCCCTACCGAAATGATCTGTCTTTTTGGGAATCTTATTTTTTAGTTATAAGTAACACTCCATTAAAATTTCAAGCTGCCAAATAATTTAATCGGGGTTTTAACATTGCCAGACGCGTGCAAAAATATTTTGCAAAAAATTATAAAAAATGTTTTTGAGGCAGCTTGAAATTTTAATGGAGTGTTACTTATAACTAAAGAATAAGATTCCCAAAAAGACAGATCATTTCGGTAGGGCTTTCTACCTGCCAGGCCATTAAAAATGTAGGGGTTGATTTAGCCCCGCTACTCACCAGCCAGATCTGCAATCCCGAGTTGGGATATAATAGGAGAGGTATCTGACAAGTTTTCAGCTTGCCTCAAATACCTACCCTAAAATTCGTACCAGCTCTCCTACTATGCCATTCAAGAACGTTACTTGAGAGTTTCTTCGTTGAGACAACGGTTCTAACCGCTCGCCTCCTTCAAAATCAGCTTCAGCAAACTCATGAGGTGCAAATTAGCACTCAGACAATAAGAAATCGCCTCAGAGAATATGATTTAAGGCCTCGTGTCGCGGCAAAAGGCCCAGCTCTTAACCCAGCCTATCGAAGGGCGCGTTTGGATTTTGCGAGAGAGCATATCCATTGAGAAGAGGCTGATTGGGAAAGAGTTCTCTTCACAGATGAGTCTAGATTCTGCCTCTACCATTGAGATCGACGTTACCTTGTATACAGACGTCCACATGAAAGATATGCTCAGTGCAATATCCTGGATACTACTGGTTTCGGGAGAGGATCGATTATGGTATGGGGTGGAATATCTTTGACTGCTCGCACAGACCTAGTGGTCGTTGATAATGGAGCTATGAATGCAGATAGGTATATAAGGAACATTCTTGAAGAGCATGTAGTGCCATTTGCCCCATACATTGGTGACAATTTAATTTTCATGGACGATAATGCCAGACCCCATCGTGCGCGCATCGTTCAGGAGTCCAGATCTCAATCCGATTGAGCAGGTTTGGGACAACCTCAATAGAAGGCTGAGAAGTTCAGAAAATCATTCAGCTACTGTTAATGACTTAGGAATCCAACTCAGAGAAATCTGGGAAGGATTGGATCAGAACATTTTACGATCACTCATTTTGAGTATGAACCATCGTTGCCGAACTGTAATTAACACAAGGGGTGGAAATATCAAGTATTTGAAAATTGTTTGTTTCTCTTCTTTCACATAAGAGTTGGTGAAATCCTGAATTTTTCTTCCATTTAATGTGTCTTGTTTCGTTCAAAACCTTCCCGAGAGAACATAAAAAATAAGTTATGAAGTGAATGTAGAGATAACTTTCATTAAAATTGAGATTTTCAGAATATGCGTTAATTTTTTTGCGCAGTGTACATTTATTGGTCCGCCTCGAAAGTGCACAACTTTCTGGGCGAAATTGAGTCGCTCTGGTCGGCTCTCCAAACCTTTTATCGTCGACTATCACTTTGTAAACCGAATCGAGACTCGCCCGTAAAAAGAACGTTGCGGCATTGTGGTAAAAGCCAGTCTTGCTCAAAGGTCTTCTTGCTCCTAAATTTGAGGAATGTGACCATCTTCTTATGGTGCTGGTTGAGACTACCCGTCTATAGGTCTCCGAACAACGCCGCTCTACAGTAGTCCGTGGAATATTCAACTGTTGCGCAATCTGGTGGTTCGAAAAAGCTTCTTAATTTATTGCTATACTATTCTTGCCCCATCAAACTGAGAAATTGGATGTACCAGCATTTTCCAAGGAATGTTTTCAATATTACAACTCTAGTTATTTGCTAAAAAATGATTAACTTCGAATACACCAGTACCCTCCGGAACATTTTTTGCTAGTGTATTCTTTTCATTCGAATGGTAAGATAGTGAATACTCCACACACAAAAATTGTCATGTTACATTCAAGAAGTTGTCAGTTGATAGTACAGTCAAGTTGAAGATGTGTAGATTTTCAACTAGTACAACTTTTTGGTAATTATTTAGAACTAAAAGAATCGTGTTGGAGATGTGAAAATAATTGTACTCACTAAGTTTGGGTCCCAGATTACGAAAATGAACGAGAAGTCTGCAATTCTTTTAGTTTTTTCGAAAAAAAAATCCAAAGTTTCAATCAGGTAAGTGAGGTTATACATAGTTCTAGCCAATTTTCCTCTATTTTCTCAATCAATACTCGTTGGAAATGTTTTATTTATCATTTCCTGAAAGTATCCTGCAAAATAAAGCCTTCGTTTGGACGAGATCGACGATTTTATTTATTGTTTATTATCTTCACGGCAGCCATGATAATTTGCCTTTCGGCGTATTTCGGTTGTCATCGGTCGCGATTTGTGCAACGTTGCCAATGTCTCAAATCGAATAACCAGAACTAGTTACTTTCAAATTATTAGGATGGGATTGGGAAGCCCATTTTTTTTTAACTTTTCCGATATTAGTATGAAAGGAATTATAAAAGAGTTTGAGTAAGGTTGCTAGGTTAGGTTAGGTTAGCTAAGATAGGAACAGTGCCAAGTATTAATAAGAGTGGGAATCACTCAAAAACACTTATTTCACGCTAAAAAAGGTTCTTAGGAAGAGAAATGGCCATTGAATTATGAATGGAATAATTTAGGTGCCATTTCTCTTAATACGAGCCAAATCTTTTTTTTTTTTTTGAAAATAAGTGTTTTTGAGTGATTCACACTCGTATTAATACTTGGCACTGTTCCTATCTTAGCTAACCTAACCTAACCTACTCAAGCTATTCTATAATTTCTTTCATACTAACATTAATAGATATTATTTTTCCATTTTCTCGGGACATATTAATTTGCCGGAGCTCAAATTGAAATATTATCCCTAGGATTCATATAGCAAATTCACTCTTGCCGAGTGCCTCACAAAAAAAGGGTGCGAAATGAATAATTTCAATTGATAACACATTCTTGAAACAATATTCGAACTAGTCAACCTAAATATAACTACAAGTTTGAAACATTGGCAACGTTGCGCAATTCGCGCCGGTTAACAGCCCAAGGGCAAATTATCATGGCTGTCGTAAAAAATATAAACAATTAATAAAATCGTCGATTTCGACCAAACGAAGGCTTCATTTTGCAGGATACTTTCAGGAAATGATAAATTAAACATTTTCAACGAGTATTGATTGAGAAAATAGAGTAAAATTGGTTAGAACTATGTATAACCTCACTTACCTGATTGAAACTTAGGAAATTTTTTTTCGAAAAAACTAAAAGGATTGCAGACTTCTCGTTATCATTTTCGTAATCTGGGACCCGAACTTAGTGAGTACGATTTTTTTCACTTTTCCAGCACAGTTCTTTCAGATCTGAATAATTACCAACTTTTTTTATTGAATAATTCCAAAAGAAGAAGAAATAATTTTACCCACTCTTGAGACTTGAACTCAAAAGATGAACATGAAACATTACCAATGCTTTCGAATTTCATGATATCAGTAATGTTTTTTGAACAGGTAAGTAAAATTCATTGATTAATATTTGAACAACTTTATTGATGAGAGTGGAATAAACAAAATCAAACATGAATGAATTATCATTGAATATCATGTAGAAACTAGGCAAAAAAACTCATTTTTATACATTCATTCATATACTCACTTGGACGGTTCATTTAATGTTAATGCATCGAGTTTAAGTTCTTTCTCCTGTCCAACTGCAACAACTTCACTTTCTCCAATTTGAGAAGCACCAATGGCATTAGCGTCTTTCATAGTCACATCATTATCTGCATTCACTTCTTCAATCTTCATTGGAACATTCTGTTCATCATCCGAATTTACTGCAAAAGTTTCTCCTGTTGCTCTTATGCCTAGTCCCATTTCTTCAGCAAATGCATCAAAACCCTTACAACAAAATTCAATTTCAGCCGATGAGAAATCAGCCCATGTATCTTGTTCTTCACTTTTTTTTTCATTTGATGTATTCCAAGGATCCTTAGGAGTTTCTACTTTCTCAACATCGGCCTTCACTGTTGACCAAGCTGAAATGAGAATTTTTACATTCGTGAAAGGAATCCTTGTGGAGTAAGTAATATTTTGTGAGTAATGATCTCATAAGATTAAACTTTTCAAGCTTGTCGAATTTTTTATAAAATATCATTTCCAGAAAGGACATTGAGGGGACCGATTAGGCTTTGAATGAAAACTTTTCAGCTTCTTATCTCTAGCCATTTTTGAGATTTCCGTAAAAAACACTTTTTTCGATTTCATTTTTTTCTCTTATGCAAGACAAAAATTTCGAATTGTGGTTCTTTCCTTTCAAAGGGTATAATTTTTTTTATGAATTTCAGCTGAAAAATCGATTTTTAGAAAAAAAATATTAAAATTATAGTCAATTGTTTTCGGTGTTCTTCAAAAGTGTCCACCGTCATTTTTTAACATAAAATGTCTTCTTTGATCCTTTATACAAGGAATTTTTTCACATTTTTTAAATTGGTGGAACATTTTGAAAAAAAATTGAAACTGGTTGAATTTTGGTGCCATTGTATTCATATTGGTTCCCTGAACAATATCAGTGAAAAAAACAATTGTCGATCTGTCTTAGTTTAGAAGATATGGGCCCCCAAAGTCCGAAAAATATTTCACCCAAAAGTCACTTTTCTCACCACAAAAACACTGTATTACAACTTTATTAAGTTCAAATCCTCTCTGAACATTTTAACATGAAGATTGGATCATTTATTTCAAATATATTCAATAATTATTGCAAAAAACATCGAAAAAATTTTAGAGAAAGCCTGCCGTTTCTTATAGTAAGTTTGGCACTACCGCGAATATGACACGATGTATACCGGCAAATCCCGCTATCATTTTTTATGTCAGTTGCCGAAAGACTGTGCGGTAGTGCCAAACTTACCATAAGAAACGGCTGGTTCTCCCTCGAACTTTTTCGATGTTTTCGCAATGATTATTGAATATACAGGGTGTTTCATCATAAACTGGACAAACATATATTTTCGTGTAGAGGACATCGGGAGAATCATTTTTGCCTTATACAATATATCCCGTTTTCGAAGCATAAGCGAGATACAGGGTGTCAAACGTCATTTTTGAGCAAGATTCTTATGAGTGTGGTCAGTTATGTATAACACTTGGTGTAAAGGTTTTTGGTCAAATCTCAGTATTTTTGGGTCCTCTATCCAGAAAAGTTGACGAACTCCGAAAAAATTTTTACAAAATGGCGAAAAACCTGCAATGTTCCAAATTTTTTTTTGCGGTTGTCAAATTGACTTTTGTTTTCTGAATGAACACAATTTTCTAAGACTTTCTGTGAAAAAATTTTTTCAAAAATCGGACACAAATTTTTTTTACATGTCTACAGCGACGAAAAAATTTCAGTCGAAATGGATGAAATTTTGTACAATTGTACTTCTTGAATTATCAATCGCGAATATGAAAACAGAATCGTAAAATATCGAACGGTTTCGTTACTACAGTCATTCAAATGTTTCGTTCGGACCTCTGAAATATTGAAAATAAAATTGTTTTGGGTTCTAGAATCAAAATGATTAAATTATTGGCATGTCTAAACATTTTAGATGAATTTAAACGAAAAAAATCAGTGAAACTTAGTTGGGACTCGAAACGACGTAGGTATTAAATAGGGAAAAGGCACTGATCTAAGGATATTAATATTCGTTGCCAGGCAACGGTAGTCTGTAGTTCATAGAGTTTGACTACTGACTAAATTATATTCACTGAAATTAAAATACCAGTCCAACTCTATGAACTACGAACTACCGTTGCCTGGCAACGAATATTAATATCCTTAGAACAGTGCCATTTCCCTATTTAATACCTACGTCGTTTCGAGTCCCAACTAAGTTTCACTGATTTTTTCGTTTAAATTCATCTAAAATGTTTAGACATGCCAATAATTTAATCATTTTGACTCTAGAACCCAAAACAATTTTATTTTCAATATTTCAGAGGTCCGAACGAAATATTTGAATGACTGTAGTAACGAAACCGTTCGATATTTTACGATTCTGTTTTCATATTAGTGATTGATAATTCAAGAAGTACAATTTTACAAAATTTCATCCATTTCGAGTGAAATTTTTTCATCGCTGTAGACATGTAAAAAAAAATTGTGTTCGATTTTTGAAAAAAATTTTTCACAGAAAGTCTTAGAAAATTGTGTTCATTCAGAAAACAAAAGTCAATTTGACAACCGCAAAAAAAAATTTGGAACATTGCAGGTTTTCCGCCATTTTGTAAAAAATTTTTCGGAGTTCGTCAACTTTTCTGGATAGAGGACCCAAAAATACTGAGATTTGACCAAAAACCATTACATCAAGTGTTATACATAACTGACCACACTCATAAGAATCTTGCTCAAAAATGACGTTTGACACCCTGTATCTCGCTTATGCTTCGAAGACGGGATATATTGTATAAGGCAAAAATGATTCTCCCGATGTCCTCTACACGAAAATATATGTTTGTCCAGTTTATGATGAAACACCCTGTATATGAAATGAATCAAATCTTCATGTTAAAATATTCGGAGAGGCTTTAAACTTAATAAAGCGTTAATTCAGTGTTTTTGTAGTGAGAAAAGTGACTTTCAGGTGAAATATTTTTCGGACTTTGGGAGCCCATATCTTCCAAAACTAAGATAGATAGCCAATTGTTTTTTTCACCAATATTGTTCAGGGAGCCAATATGAATACAATTGTACTAAAATTTGATGAATATCTGCTAAATCCCAAAATTCAAACAGTTTTATTTTTTTTCGAAATGTTCCTCCAATTTCAAAAATGTGAAAAAATTCCATGGTATGAAGGACCAAAGAAGACATTTTATGTCAAAAAATGACGGTGGACACTTTTGAAGAACACCGAAAAACAAATGACTATAATTCTATTATTTTTTTTCTGAAAACCGATTTTTCAGCTAAAATTCATAAAAAAAATTATACGTCTATTCCTTTGAAAGGAAAGAATCAAAATAAAGAACCACAATTCGAAATTTTTGGCTTTCACAAGAGAAAAAAAAATAAAATCGCAAAGAGTGTTTTTCACGGAAATCTCAAAAATGGCTAGAGATAAAAAGCTGAAAAGTTGGCTGAATTATTTTAATTCAATGCCTAATCAATCCCCTCAATATGAATCGAAAAGGCCGCGAGGGAAGATTTACCATTGAAACCCGACTATACCCTTTCTAACTCAAAATGTTATATCTCCAACTCCAACTCATTTTCATTTCTATAACTTGAATGAACTGAATTGCGTGTGTGCATGTAATCAATGTCATGAACCATACGAGGTTTGTTCAACAGAAAGACGAATTTTTAATTTTTTGGAAAATATTAATTTATTTATGAATATCTATTTTGCCCCCTTCAAAGTAACCCCCTCAGATGTAATGCACTTCTTCAATTCTCGAAGAACAACTGAAATGTGCTTTTCAGTATGGCAATCAGCCCGTTCTTCGACTCTGAATTTATTAAATTAATTATTGCAAAAGCTTTTATAACATAGGTCTCTTCGGTTCTGAGAAGTCGGAGGGGGCCAATTCAGGTAATAACGGTAGTTAAGGGATGATACCTGTGTTGTTTTTGTTAAAAAAATCACGAAAAGGAAATGATGTGTGAGCAGGTATATTGTCGAGATGCAGAAACCATGATTTGTTTTTCCACAATTCCGAGGCAATCGTTGCATAACTTTCTTGTAGTATTCCCTATTAACCGTAAGGCCTCTTGGCAAGAACTCATGATGCATCACGCCATTGTAATTAAATCGCATTGAGCAAACCCATGATATAAGAAACATGGCATGCTACTAACTATTCTTATTTTCTCGTCCGTCACCGCGCAATGACATCACACAGGGAGCAAAATGATGGTATTAGCAGGCAAAGTACGTTATTTTGAAAGTTTTCGGCATTTTTGTGGAGATTATCAAATCTTTCACCTCAATTGTGAATATGTAGTGGTGTAAGTAGTTGAAAGTCGAAGAAAGTAGACGTAAGATACTTTCAATACCCAAATAATGAGGATCAAGTATATTACTGAATTACTGCAAGTCGGAGAAAGGACAATTTCAATTTGGAAAATTTTATAAACCTGTCACTAATCCTTAGGTATTGCAGATATGATAACACGATTTACTACGTGAAAATAATATAATATCGCTATCGGCAGAAGTTTTATTATATCGAGCCAATTATATTTTCAATACCTTCAAATCAGAAAAAATAAATTTTCTGTCAAACAAAGCCTTTCTTTCATATTTCGAATTTCGTCAAAATTTTCATGCCTTTCCAAAATTTTTAAACCTCAGTGTCGTAATTTGGAAATAGTATACATATGTCAAAGGCTAGACCATCGCACCTAGCACTGCCCCTCGCCCAAAGTCCTGATCCTCGACCATAGCACTGACCCACGCACCTAGCCCTGGACTGTCCAAATTGAAACACCGACCTTCACACCTATTTCTAGGTTAGGTTAGGTCCACTGTCCACATTGAAACACCGACCCTAACCTAATCTAACCATTGAATATGCTTTATAGATCGTGAATTCCACACAGTTCTACAGGGTGTTCCAAAACTCGACGTCAACCCGGAACCGGGTGAAAAGGTAAGTAATGCTGGTTGTCAGAAAAATATAAAAAAAATCTAAGTTGCATGATTCTGAAATAATGGGCATTTAAAAAAACACGCAAAATTCCACACCCTGTGACAGTCCTTTCGCTCCTGTTGCCAAAAATATCAAATTTTTCCAACTTTTTTTTTGCTGTGTAACCTTGAATAATGCTTGTCTAAACTGTAATCAAAATTTGTATACCAGATGCTCTAGGTTTCATAAAAATAGGGCTTGCTTTTCAGAAAAAAAATTCAAAATAAACAATTGCCTAGTTTCAACTGACGGTATTGAAAAAAAAATGTACTACGCAAGTTTGGCATGTTTTGTCAAAAGTTGGCGTATTTAGTAAGGATTCCAAAATGGTATAATACTTGTTAAACTTTAGCTGCCGTAGTTCAAATTTATTTTCGATTGCCTTTGAATACACTTTAACTGCTTCCCAGTAAAAATGTCCAATGGATTCAAGTCCGGTGAACGGGCCGGCCACCAGATTGGACCAGAACGTCCGATCCATCTTCCGGGAAAAACTGTTACCAGAAAAAAAAAATTCCAGAGAAAATAATTTTTCTAGAAAAAATTGGATCGGACGTTCTGGTCCAATCTGGTGACCCGTTCATTCCGGGTTGACGTCGAGTTTTTGAACTCTATCTTCTGCGATAGGAGTTCGAAGTAGACTTCCTTTGCCATTTTTATTCGCTTGAATCAATCATTCCAACATATCGAATTTTTCGTAATTTGGTATATTCCGGGTCATAAGGAAAAATAAACAGATAACCTATTTTTAATTTTAAGAACAAACGATGACAAATTAACCACAGAGTTAATCATTCAGCAATCCATTACCTATTTCAATCATAGAGTTTTAGTTCCACGAAAGATGATATGCTTTCAACGGTCGCTATGGTAACACCAGCCAACTTACAATTAATTAAGAACTGAATCGAAAAGCAGGAAAATGTATAAATTTTTTTCTCGTGTAATATTCATGTGAATAGCACAATATAATACTTTTTTGAAATCAGCAAAAATTTAGGAGACAGTTAAAAAACATACTATGGTTTACATTTGAAAAATCAAAATTCCTTGTCATTTCTCGAATATGGCTTGACGAGTTAGTGGGGAAAAAAGAGCCCGAAAATGTGTCATCAGTTTTCTTCTAGCTGCTATGGTTCTCGAGATCCCTTCAGTAGACAACGAATTTTGCTCACCCAGTACATACACAGCCCGTGATTATTCAAAATA
Source organism: Propylea japonica (assembly GCA_013421045.1). Taxonomy (NCBI): domain Eukaryota; kingdom Metazoa; phylum Arthropoda; class Insecta; order Coleoptera; family Coccinellidae; genus Propylea; species Propylea japonica. Next base: position 84,518,145 of record CM024239.1, on the reverse strand, counting down.
GACCTTTCCTATTGAACAGATCTCGTAGGGTATCGATGATCTAAACCAGTTTCCAATACAATTTTCTATGATAATATAGTGAAACAACTCACGATCCATATCACCTTCAGTTGTTATATCATCATCACTGTCACTACTGTCAAGTCGGTCATCTTTGTGATCTTCCTGTTTCTCGATAACTGTCTGGAAAGTATGATCCTTATCTTCAAATATTTGATCGTCAGCATCGTCTAAAGTATTTATGCTCTGAGAACAGAGTTGCTTGAATGCTTGAACAGCCTGAGCATTATTATCTGGGAAATCGAAGTTCATGTCTATGGCGTTCTCTGGATCCAGAGATCTGAAATTTTTATAATTGTTAGATTATAAATTGAAAACTTTTTGTTTCATTATTGAGAAAGAAGTACTCTCACATACCGAAGGCAAGTAAAGAGGTTGAATGCGCCCTCAAAAGAGAAGGCCGAACAGAGTTCTATCATTGTTGAAAATCTGTTTAAAGAGAATAAATAACATCCGAAAGAAACGACTTGAAAACTTACAATTTTCAAGATAGACCTAACATTTTAAAAGACAAGTTGATTTCATAAATAAATCTAATTGCTCTTAGGATATTCAATAACTAATTATCATTTTGCCATAAGAACAAGAGCGCAAAATCTTTTGATTTCACTAAACATACTAGACATAAGATCGACTTTTCACTGACAAAACCCCTTTGTTATGTACCATTTATAAAATTGTCGGAGTTACATAGAGAAAAACAGAGTGTCCAGGCGATTGACTTCAATATATTTTTTTAAGATTCCTCAGACCTGTGGCTATCCAAAAACATCTCTATATTATGCGATTTTTTGTAGTTCTCGAGTTATGATTTTTTCAGCGTTTTTTTAAATGTATTTTGCCAGCTAAGTTTGAAAAATTCATATCTTCCTATGCAGTGAGTATTTTACAGTTTTTATTTTTTTTTAACATAGTCGTCCTGAATGTTGCTTCAATAAACAAAATTATACACTTCCTGAAATTACTGCAAGTTGTTCAAAAAAGGCTTGAAAGCAAGAACTTAAGTTTTTAGTAGGATGTACTCAAACAATCATTTTCGATTTAGAAATAAAAAAAGGTGTTTATCAGCTTTTGGCTAAATTAAAAAACTTTGCAGAATCCTAAGCTACAGAAAACATAGAAAAAAAGGTACCTGATCCGACTTTTTGTGTTTGTGTTTTGTGTGCCTTGGAAGGCGGATAGGCTAAAAATCATTAAAACCCGATAAAAGTTGTTTTTCTTTTTTTATCATTTTTATGGTAAATTAAACTTTAAAATGGGATGTTGAATAATTGATTTTAATTGAAATTCCTGTGAAAAAACTGTAGCTCGTGTAATTTATACAATAATTTTTATTTCACCACTAATGGAAAATGTTAACATTGGTCAGAATTGCTAGTTGTGAAGTTAACTGTTAACTGCCTCCAATTTGAATACATTATCGACAACGTGCTGAAAACTGACGCGTCAATTGTAAAATCCCCAAATAAAACAATCGATAGGGTTGAGGTCTGTAGAACGCACGGGCCATTCGAACAGCCCTGCACGCCCAATCCATCTTTCTGGAAACGATTTTTTTATTTGGAGATTTTACAAAGAGCTGTTGTAAGCGAAAGGAACCAAAAAATGAAACAGAATTGAATCAAAAACTTTCAGAAGCGGAAAGAGAAATAAATCAGGAATATTCGAGTAGCTTCAGGTAATTGACACGTTACTTATTAGCACGTGGTCGATGAGGTATTCAAATTGGAGACGCAGATTTTGAAAATTTATTGAAGTGAATAGTAATTTTTAGTATTATGGCTTTTCAATTCCTATCTCGAAACAGTTAATTTCACTAGTTTTGAAATTAACATCTAACGAATGTTAACATTTTCCATCAGTGGTGAGACCAAAATTATTGTATAAATTACACGAGCTAGAGTTGTTTCACAGGAATTTCAATTAATAGTTATTTATTCAACTAGGTTATCAAAGACAGCGACAGCGACTTCAATAGTTCGAGACCATTAGTCGCTCGATTAATAACCGAGTTGATTACAAGAATTTTTCCGACGATCGCAATGTGAATTGTGTATGAATTCTTGATTGACATACATTTTCATTCTGCACAAGACATACATTTGTCATACTATACTATAGTATACTACACCTATAATACTAACTGGACGTCGAACTTCCTTTCTGTCAACGTAGAAAAAGTGAGGCTAGGGCCGCCATTTGGAATTTGGGGTGAAAATGAAAATCGTATATTTTGACGTTCTATATTCATGTTCTGTGTTATATTCCATCTGTGCTCGAATTTTTTCGTTGAAAAATTGACACTTCTCGAGTCCAACCCAAACTGCAAATGGCTGCAGTTTGCCTCAAAATTTTTGACAGGTTCTTCATCTAGTTAGTATTATAAATCTATGCATGAGGATTTCACATAAAATATCCAAAAAATTGAGCATTAAAATGGGTCATTAATGATCAATTTCGTACACATTGAAATCACATTTTATTTCGAGGTCAGCGGAAAAATCAACTCAATATCCCATTTTTAAGTTGAATTTACCATAAAAATTATAAGAAAACAAAAACAACTTTTATCAGGTTTTAATGATTTTTGCCTATCCGCCTTCCAAGGCAGATTACAACAGAACATGTCGGATTATGTCTTTTATTTACGTATTTTGAGCCGAAAATGGTCCCAAACGATAGGGTTCGACTCCCTGATGACGAATTCGTGAACAAATTCTATTCTGTCTGTGGAGCCGTCCGTCCGTCCGCCCACCACGGTAAGTTTCGTTATACAGGCTGTTTCATGAAGCTGTCTAAGTAACTGAATGTAACTATCAAAGGGATTGTCCTACAGACTCGAAATTTTCAGGGTGAGTTCGGTTCTCAAATGCCGCGGTTAGTTTCGTTAACCCGCCAAATCGTACAAGGTTTGTGTTCCATAAAGTACGGCCATTCAAAATTTTTGTTCCTCAGAGACAAAAAGAAACCAATCGTAATGAAATTTTGATATATCCGAATAGAGTGAAATTCTTTTGGTGAATGAAGATTGATATACAAAATGTTCATGCAAAATTTCAAGAGGATCGCATCATCTGAACCGTAGAATTTAATGCTTTTTCAAATAATGATTTTTTATACATTTAATTTTTCGAATAATTTCCAGAATATAAATACGGTCGTCTCAAATCCTAAACAAAATTTTGAGGTACATAATTATTATAAGCATTATTGCTTCACCAATAAACAAAAAACCGAGAGCTAAAATCTAATATTTTTCCCGGGAAAAAAGTACTAACTTTTTTCCCGGATACATGGAGACTCATTTTTTTGACATGGAAAAAAGTAATTTCGTTTCCCGTCTCAGAAAAAATTAACTTTTTTTCTGTGATGGGAAAAAAATTTGACATTTTATATCTCTTGACAGTTCACAAAATATAATTTTTAACGAAATTACTTTTTTCCCTGTCAAAAAAGTGAGTAGGTATCTATGTATGCGGGAAAATAGTAATTTACGTAACAAGTCCGGAAAATAGGGTTTTTTTGGACGAATAGACAAAATTCTAGGACGAGCGCAAGCGAGTCCTAGAAGTCTATGAGTCCAAAAAAACCATTTTCGGGCGTGTTGCGTACAATATTTTTTCGGCAACCGTCTAGAATAACAAATCAATGAGACGACACATTTCTTTTTTATATATTTTAATTCTTATTTAAATTAAACAGAACAGAAAATATCACATATTAACAGAAACATTCTAATTCTTATTTATATTAATATTTATATTAAAATTCGAGCAATTACTGATATTGAAGTACCCACTTTCCGGACGCTTTTTCTTTGAGAAAGAAGCCTTTCCCGGCCTAGTCCGGGAAGTACGTACTTCCCGGACTAGGCCGGGAAAGGCTTCTTTCTCAAAGAAAAAGCGTCCGGAAAGTGGGTACTTCCCGGACGGTTGCCGAAAAAAGTAATTTCGTGAGAAGTTATATTTCTTTCACTATTAAAATCGTTGTTTTCCTTGTCACAGAAAAAAATGGTGTATTATACACGGGAAAAATATTAGATTTTAGCTCTCGGTTTTTTGTCTTCCTCCGCTTCGCGTCGGGAGACAATATAACCTCGAGCTAAAATCTAATACTTTTTTCCCCTATTAGTCGACAGCTCCAAAATCAATAAGCATATTCTGAAAATTTTAGATGTCACGAAGTTTCTGAAAATTACAATAAATTTTTTATTATGTTTTCACCAATGCTGTCGATCAAAGAAATTTAGGTAAAAATCTGGTAAACAAAACTTCTTGAAGGGAGTTTAACACATTGACTGCCGCAATAGAAAATCAAATTTTACCCACGGGGCCGCATATTTCGAATTGCCGATTTCAAATCTAGCATCTCAATACCTTCAAAAAAAAATTTCGTATACAATAACGCGTTAAGTTCGGTAATCTGGCCCCAGGGCCATGCATGAACTGCCTGCGTTCACATTACACTTGTATATATGACTTATATATGATTCACAGACCGTAGAAGCCCGTTCATATCTGGAGTTACATTCAACTCACGCAACATCTAGACCAAATTCGTCGTGAGACAAATATAACTCACATGGCGTTTAACGTGTTAATGCCAATGGTGAAAACATAAGAAAAAAAATTAGTAACATCTAAATTATTATAATAAATTACTAATTATTACATAAAAATAGGAAGTGATTTTCGGTGTTTTTGAAGCAGTTAGCCACACTTATAGTATTCCTTTATTGAATTTCTCACGAAGGAAGACTGAAAACCGGCAGAAATCTTCCGAAGAGTTTTTCAATCCGGCCTATAATATCTGAACTGATTTTCAGCATTGGGAAATAGAAAAAGGGAGATAACTTACTGTAAAGTGCTACCGCCTTCGTTGAAAGCATCATCATTAAAACCACTGTAGTAAATTGTTCCTTCTAAACATCTTGAATTGAGGAAATGCATCTGGTATTCTGCATACATCTGTAAAGAAATCGTAAAATGAATAAATTAAAAAACTGAAATACAGGGTCCGGCAAAAAGGTGGAACGTTTTTGAGAAAATCTTAACCTTGATAATTTTCACTAAATCGATAAATTAGGCTTCGGAATTTTAAACCATTTCGGAATTTCATCACATCAGTTAGGTGGCGACCTTCGTTCGAGATACACTGTTGGCCCCGTATTCTCGACAAGTGATCTTTCAAAGCGTATGAGAACTTCATTGAGCGAGTCCCTCTTTTACCAGCAAAAATTCATATCGCGCAATGAAGTTCGTATTTGCTTTGAAAGATCACTTGTCGAGAATACGGCACCAGGAGTCGTTCTTGAAAGTTTCCAGAAAGTGTTTCTTAAGCGGCTTACAGACGATCAACTTGGTTGAAGACTATGTTGTCAACTAGGTTTTAAACCAAATGAAAGTGAAAATAGCGGTTGTCAACCAAGTTGAAAACATCATTTCAACGGTGGTTTCCGTAGAGTGAACTAGTCGGCAGATTCGGAGCAATTATCGAAAAATGGAGAAAGATCTTTCATAATAATGTTATTATAAACGATATATGCCTAAGATGAGGTGCAGCACACTCCTAAGAATAGAAATTTTTATATTTTCCGATATATTTTTCCACTGAATGTCACTCTACGGTACGTCACATCACTGAAATGTGTGGATCGACCTTTAGACACTCGAAACAAATAAACTCATTGATAGATTTGGCTTAAGGTTGATTCATATTATACGTTCAGCTCAATGCAGGCTGGCGGAAGGATCATTAGCCGTAAACTGAGGTTGCATTCACGATACACAAACACCGGTATGCCAGATTCGTGGTCTAAACTCGTCCGGCGCGAGCATTTACCCATCTACGTCATTAGGAGAACAAATTCTAATCAATTCTCTCTCTCTCTTCTCTCTCTTCTCTCTCTTCAATCACGCAAATGCTATGGAAATGATCCCAGTGACGTCACGCTCGATGCGCGTCGGCATACCGGTGTTTGTGTATCGTGGTTGCATTCATATTATCAATCGCTATCCGTCCCGATCGTCTCAGTCACTAAGCGCTTCGTTTGCCGTCGCGAATCTCCGGTTGCATTCGAATAGTCAAAGTGACGTGACAGCTTTCCAGTTTGAAAGAAGTCAAAGGAATATTTCGAAAATTATGTTGAGCGGTTACTAAGCAACAGTCTCGTTCGTAATCCACGCCCATCTGCCGATCGGCAAAATATTCTCTGCTAGAATGCCCTCAGCCAGCCGGAAGCGTGCCGATAGGTGCTGAACGGTCGGGGACTGATAATGTGAATTAGTTCATTCAAAATACATGGAAACATATTTTGACGCGGCTGAGCTGAACCCAGCCGAACGGATAATATGAATTGGCCTTTAAGCTTTGAAAATAATTGTCAAAAATAAATTAGGTGTTTCATTTGTGACTTTACCTATTAGAAGGCTCACTATTTATTGAACGGCCGGGTATTAAAATCTAGACGTATAAAAAATTGCAATGGACTGAAAAATATTTGAAACTGTACCTGTTGTTGTTGAGAAGCAATAGAACTCGGAAAATTGGAATCGCTGAAGTCACCACTATCTTGATTATTGGATTCATTCGGATGAAAACCTCCCTGTAATACAGATATGGATTGAAAAGTGGAAAAGATGAGTCAAAGATGATACATACCAGTAAAATTTTTTGTGTTTTATTGATTTCAGCAAGTGTATTTTCTTTGAATTCCTCTAATCTGGCATGTAATTCAGCATGGTTGTCCTTAAGGAATTGACCAAAATAACTTTTTGAACTAGAGTTGATTATTTCATTCATTATGTTAATTAAGTGGCCCATATATCCCTGTCGAACGCCCTTTGCTTTCTGCTGTTTGTCATTTTCCTCCCAAGCTTCTAATATCCTTTCTATTAGTCTACAATTTTCTATTAAATGTTTACATAAGGCAACTGCAGTATCATCACTATCTTCAGTTACGTAAGTTTTGAGAGCAAGCTTTAAACATTTCTCTACTTGTGTATGTAGAAAATTGTTCCACGAATATTTAAAGAAAAGATCTAAAATCGTTGAAAAAATTCCTACTTCCATCATCTTCTTCAATAATTCCGAGTTATTGGACGATATTACCGAAACAAATAATTTCAATACTTGTAACCTAGTTTGGCCCAAAGGAGGATCCAATAAACCAGTAGTAAGTTCCAACGGCATTTTCTGTGAAAAAAAAACGAATTAGAATATTTCTTCATGGGTATCACTATCGAAACTTCGTATTATGATCAAATTTGAGAATAAAAAATTTAGGAAAGCTCCGAAGGTAATAAGAAGTTATTGCCCGAATGTTCGTATTGGTTAAACGATCATTCAAATTTCAATCCTACCGGAGCTGTTTTTTCAAATGCGCTACAGTTCGTTCACTAGTTTCAGAGCTTCAATAAACTGCAGTATCTGAGAGGACTGTATGGAGGATAAATACAGGTTTCTCCCATAATTCTCCTGTCCAAGACATTCTATGCACAGGCTCGCAATAGCGAGACATTCAGAATCCCGTTCTCATTATATGCTTCCTTAGGCGACAATGTCCTGTCAGAAAGACAGTGAGGATGCGTAAATTATTCTCACTTAGATCGAAATACTTTTTGGCTGTTGACGATCACTTCAGCGAAGAGGCGAGAAGCGAGACGAAGTGTAAGTTCACCGAGGATCGCGCACTTGGACGAAGCGATGCGTCGAGCAGGCATCGGAAGAAATTCTCACTATCTCTAGGCCGCAATAAATTCTTATTACCCTCGTTGCATGCCGCCTACCCACATGAACAAAGGTAGAGATATTGTTCAAATCGTGGTTTTGGTCATAATCTTGTTTTAATTGCGAATTTTTCAATGAAATCTTCGTCGTCCTACCATCATACAGGAATACAAAAAAAAATTAAAATCATTGATACGAAATGCTTGTTTTCTTTTTAACCGATTAAAAAAATCAAAGCAAGTAGTAATCGAATTCCTTCAATCTGGTGATTTCAGGAAAAATTCCTTTTCCTACGTCAACATCAAAAAATTTCGTCTTCTTTTTCACCATAAGAAAATAATTCACTAAACAAACATGAAATACTTCATGAAGGAATTATTTTTAACACAATCAATTGTCAATTAATTTATTATTCATAATAAGAAATTACATTTATTGAAATGATAATTGATGGTATAGTTTGAACAACGACTTCCAACATTCATTTCCGAACATGTTCAATGTTTGCTGATCATATATCCATAGAAATATACTATTATATTATAGTTTATTTCTATACATATATCCCTCGCAGGGATTATTCAACAATATTATCAGATATTTTCATTTCTTTGGAAAAAAGATATTCCAATATTTTGTTGTATTTACATAACACAATACCTATATGTCAGACGATTTGAATACACTTTCACAGTTGTACAAAATACAAAAATGTTGTTTGTATTGTATTTCCAGAACTCAATGGAGATAATTCTAATCAACACTCTCATGAGCCATTCGAAACAAATTCATTTCACAAAAATACAAAAATAACTGTGTATTTTCCCATTGAGAAAATTGGAGTATGAAATTTTCATAAAAATCGCATATTTTTTCTCGAGTTGGGAATACAGCGCGAACCCGAACTTGGGTCGCGAACCCGATTCCGGCCACCGACTACCTACTTGAGGACCGCCTCGAGAAATTTGTCGCGCACAAGCCCCAAAGATCATTCACGCGTCAAACGACTCGCCCCCTCGCTGCTCTTCGCTTTGCGCCTCCTAAGTGAGCGTTTACCCATTTGTTTCAACAGTAAAAACACAAGAGCTTTTTTTTTATCGGATAAATTTCTCTTTGCAACGAAACAGTTTTGCTAATCACTAATTTTACGAGAAAACTGCTAAAATCGCGACACCGAAGGTGGAGCGATTTTATCTGATGTCAGTTTTTCGAGCAAATTTAGTGAATGGCAAAACATTGAGTTGAAGAGAAATTTATCTGATAAAAGAAAAGCTAGAGTGTTTTTTGGCAAGATAAATTAACGACAGAATATATGGATGAACAACAACAATAATTAAAACGATTCATCTTTTGGGTTCTTATATCAACAAAGTTAAATAATTACCACACCGATTCAAAATGAAAGCACTATATGTTCAAAATTCGTCTCGCTTCGCGTCTTTTAACCCAAGTGAGCGTCAACCTTTAAAGTTCCGAAGGATCCTTTTGGTATGATCCATTTCTGGAAGATTCCTCCACAATGCTTCTTCATTCTCCAAAAACTCTTTCTTATAGGGGCATTTGCCCATAGTACATGAGGGATTTGACTAGTTCTTCGGACCTGGATTTTCCAACTGGCAGATAGTTATGTAGGCCAATAGTGTACACATAGTATAATGTTCGTACTGAAGATCATAGAAGTATTCTGCGTGATTCGTAAGTTATGGCCTAATTCATAAAACAGCCAGTATCTTTGAAATAATGAAACTTGTTAGACCCAAAAAAATAAAGTTTATTCCCGAACAAGCTAGAGGAACTTCCACTTCATCATCCACTTTTTTCTGTTTCCCAATGAAACACTGTGTATATTAAGATAAAGATAAAAGCTTCCAGACTAAGCCGATTCCTTTTCAATAGCAAACGCAAACAAATTTTTTTCAACATTTCAGTACTGTTATGCAACAAGGTATGATATTAGTAAATTGAGGTAAGAAAGATAGCCACTCACCTTTGGCGGATCCAGTAATATATTGTGGAAATCAACTACTCTTTCCAAAAGAACTTTTGATATGTTATCCAACACTTTCTGCTTATGTTGAACATCATTGGACTCATCATTTATGTCATTGTAGCTAGTTATCGAGTTAAATTTAGAAATACTAAAATGAATATGTAATATTACAACCGTTTTCTCTCAGAAATTTGATTAACAAACCTGGTTTGGTTAACATCAAGAAGTGCAAGCAAAACTTGGATACCTCCTACTATGGAAGACTCACATTTTTCACCTTGGAGAATTGTTTTCAATAACAAGTCAACTATTTCAGAACTGAAACAAATATATAAACTGGTCAACAAATGAAAATTCAAAATAAATTGACAGCCATAATATGGGCGCATTCAGCAGAGGGAACCGTTGTGGAACAGTTACCGATATTTTATGCTCTTTCTGCTGAACGCGTCGCTACCTGTCAAATACACTGCGCAAAAAAAAATAAAGCACATTATGGAAATCTCAAATTTATTCTACAACTGAAGGTGTTCTCAATGATAATTATTTTTATCAGAATTATGCATGCATATCGTCGCCTTAATATGCAAATCACATAAGTCCAAAACCCAAAGTTTAGAGGAGAGGAAACAAAAATGTGAATCTGTGGATGTGCGTAAGTAATTTTCTTAAAATTCTTAGATAACGTCGTTCCGGGCTTCGTCAGCTATAAGATTTTTTGGTGTTGTGTGAATTTCTGCACAGGTGTGCACGAAGCTCCTTGACATAACTAAAATTTTCAAATTCGCCCAAAAGTGGACTTATGTGAATTGCATATTAAGCCGTCGATATGTTATCCACTTTCAACGTTTTTCTTCAATAAAGATATTTTTCCCAGCAGGATTTTGCGTGAGAGTATATTCATTGGGAAGAGGCTGATTGGGAAAGAGTTCTCTTGACAGATGAGTCCAGATTCTGCCTCTACCATTGTGATCGACGTTTCCTTGTATACAGACGCCCACAAGAAAGATATGCTCAGTGCAATTTCCTGAATACTACTGGTTTCGGGGGAGGATCGATTATGGTATGGGGTGGAATATCTTTGACTGCTCGCACAGACCTAGTGGTCGTTGATAATGGAGGTATGAATGCTGATAGGTATATAAGGAACATTCTTGAAGAGCATGTAGTGCCATTTGCCCCATACATTGGTGAAAATTTCATTTTTATGGACGATAATGCCAGACCCCATCGTGCGCGCATCGTTCAGGAGTACCTTGAAGAGGTTGAAGTCTCTCGAATGACATGGCCAGCAAGAAGTCCAGATCTCAATCCGATTGAGCAGGTTGGGGACAACCTTAATAGAAGGCTGAGAAGTTCAGAAAATCATCCAGCTACTCTTAATGACTTAGGAATCCAACTCAGAGAAATCAAGGAAGGATTAGATCAGAACATTTTAAGTATGAACCGTCGTTGCCGAGCTGTAATTAACGCAAGAGGTGGAAATACCAAGTATTTAATCACTTATCAGCATTCCAGTATTCTGAAAATTGTTTATTTCTCTTCTTTTACATAAGATTCGATAAAATCGGGAATTTTTCTTCCATTTGATGTGTCTTGTTTCGTTCAAAACATAAAAAATAAGTTATAAAGTCAATGTACAGTTAACTTTCATTAAAATTGAGATTTTCAGAATGTGCGTTAATTTTTTTGTGCAGTGTATATTGGGGAGCGGACGCCATTTTCGGTAGCGGAAAAAAAATTATGTTCACTTTTGGTGACCCCTCTGCTGAATGTGCTCAATTGTCACATGATTGTGACGTGACGGATCAAAGGTTGATCGATGGGAGTTGGTGAACGAGGAGCATTACAAGGTAGAACCACGATTCCTATTCGCCAAAAAATATTATCAAAATGGTGAAAGTTTGATTGCCACTATTCATAGAGTGCTTCCCTCAGAGTAGAAAGTACACCTAGAGATGCCTTCACGAAGTTGTTGACGCATCCAAGCAGAATCTGTTTATTTCGGCGTTGCGAACTTGTACTGTTTTTTCCGTATGGGGAAAATTGGTCTACCGCTCGCCTACTCTGATACTAATGGCAAGCATCTGATATGCCGGGTCCACAGGGGTGTAATATGAAGCGTAATGTAATGCGAATTCTTCGTTTGTACAGCACCACGAGCATAAGGGCCCGTACCCACAGTGCGAGGCTGCTCGCTGCGAATGTTTCGTTGCGCATGTTCGGCTTGGCCTCGGACTGTGGATACCGAGGTTGGTCGTTGTGAGGCGTTCGCGTCGCACAATTGTCGAGCATCCAACAACAAGCCGAACATGCGCCACGAGGCATTTGCAGCGAGCAGCCTCGCACTGTGGACACGGTCCCTTATGCTCGTGTTGCTGTTCAAACGAAGAGTTCGCATTACATTACGCGTCATATTACACCCCTGTGGACCCGGCATATCAGATGCTAGCCATTAGTATCAGAGTAGGCGAGCGGTAGATCAATTATCCCCATACAGAAAAAAACAGCACAAGTTCGCAACGCCGAAATGTTGTTCACGGACCAGATCCATCGGGGTGTCGGTCTTTCTGGCGAACTCAAAGGCGAGCGCGCGCTTATCATTTGGACGGCTATTCGCACAGTTGGTTATCAAGATGTGGAGTGACGAACAATCTCCTATTCGGCATATTCGCAGCAAACTGATTGGAACAGCTGACGAACAAGAATCTTTAAACCGAATCCTTGGTCGTCGGCCGTTCCACATCTTGATAACCAACTGTTCGAATAGCCGTCTAGCCGTTTCAGCTCGATGACGTCGTTAATAGACAAAACTGTCGCATTCGAAGCTCAGAAAATCGATAACGCGTTCCTACCAAAGTAATACATCTACAATCGGTCTCTATATGGTCATGTTCTGACTTCTGGGAGAACAATTGGACCATTTCTCTTCGAAAATGAAGAGGTTGACGCTCACTTGACCGAAGAGGCGTGACGAGAGATGAAGCGTCATTTCGCCGAGGTCCGCACACTTGGGCGAGGCGATGTCGATGAGATGCTAACTTCTTCGGAGGTAGATCACGCTTTGTCTCTTGACGCATCTTTTCGCCCAAGTGAGCGTCGACCTAAATAAGGGGTCTTTAAAAATGATTGTAACATCGTAGGTTGCTTTGGAAATATTTTATCTTATGGTTTTTTACGCAAAGTCTACAAATGTATAATTCCAGTCACATTATTCAATTTCTTTCGGAATGACAAGCCTAAACTCGCAGTATCAGTTGCTTAAATAATGTATTACATCAGAATGTAAATATTTAAAACTACCCTGTTAAGTTATTTATAGAGACCCTGTACAGTAACGATGAATGGCGAAGCTTGTCGTGCTATGATAACACTATTTCTTGTAGCTCATTTCAGCATGACGATCTTGAACGAGTTTGCTCCTCGTCGTGTTATTTGCCGATTCGGTGACCAGAATTGGTCTTTACGCTCTTGCGATTTAAGCCGTTAAGACTTCTGGCTGTGGGATTATTGGTTTAGGCCAATAAACCTGCAACTATTGAAGCAAGGAAAGTTGAAATTTGACGTTGTTCCAATTGCATACCATGCATACTACAGTTGGTACAAAAAAAAACAAAAATTTGAAACGCTTCTTCTTCAGTTTCTTTGCCAGTACAAAGAAACTGCAACACCCAGAAGAAGCGTTTCAAATTTTTGTTTTTTTTTGGTAAACATAGATAGTATAGCAAGGAGTAAATGATTAAAATTTGGAGAAAAAAATCGCGGAGGTTTTTTTATGGAAGCACTGTTTGTTACTTAAATATTATAATAATAATAATAATAATAATTTTGTTCAAATTATTGGTCTACGGGAAGCTGGGTTGCCATTTCGAGAAATCGCTTACCGTACGAACAGAAATCTAACTACCGTTATGAGTATTTTTCAAGCGTGGTTTGCCCAAAATCGAAGAAGAATAGGCACCAGACGTCGAAGAAGTTCAAGATCGGGACCGTGAAGTTAGCGAAAAGTTGGAAGCACTAATTCTGAAACTATGTCCAATATTTAGTGCTTAATTAGTACATATTAGTGCTTCATCATCCTCTTTCAGCACCACTCTAGTTTTTGAGAAATTGACAATTATAGTTTCTGGTGCTGACTTCACGCTCAGCACCAAAACTGTCAAATTACCATGAAATTAATATACCAATATTTGGTGCTTATTGGTGCTTTTGGAACCAAAGGAAAGAAAATAACCGTTTTATAATATCAGAGATTATTTACCTTGGTGCTGACTTCACAGTCAGCACCAACAAATTCGAGTTTCTTCAAAATTTTTGCATAATTGTCAATTTCTTAGAAATTATAGTGGCGCTGAAAGAGAATGATGAAGCACTAATAGGCACTTATTGGGCACTAAATATTGAACATAGTTTCAGAATTAGTGCTTCCAACTTTTCGCTAACTTCACGGACAATTCGAGATCGACGTCTAAGACTTGTGGCTATAGAGACCGATTTGTGACAACTCGATCTTAGGCTGATGTGTGGTTAGAAGAATAAGGCCATCCTGTAACTGTCCGAATGGTTTACTGCCAAATAAGGTCTTTTGGACTGCAGCATTATCGACCCCATCTTGTGTTATCTATGATGGTTGAGCATAGCCGGCAACGATTAAAGTGGTGCAGAGAACGTCAACATCGTAATGTGGAATGGCATCGGGTAGTCTTTTTTATTTATCTCGATTCTCCATGGGTGCACATAATGGCCCAAGAAGGGTTAGACGATGTCGGGGAGAAAGACCTTAGTTTGACATTGAGCGTCATGTACACCGCACAGTAGGCGTTATGGTATGAGTTGCTATTACACATGCATTAGGTCTTTTTTCGAGGTAAAATGACAGCGCTGCGTTACCTTCAAGAAATAGTAAAGCCATAATATGTTCTCCCTCACTTTAACCGGCTCGAGAATTCAATATTTCAGCAGGATAATGCTTGAACTCATGTTTTCAGAGAAGTTCAAACTTTTTTTGTGGCGACCTCTGTGAACCTATTGCCATGGCCACCCAGATAGCATGTTTGGGACATGATGGGTAAAAGGCTCGGAAATTTACCCCAGTCCCAACGGACTTTGGCCGCTCTGAGACATGAACTACAGGTAGCTTGGGATAGTATCTCTCAAGAAGAAATAGACCATCTAATTGAATCAATGCCAAGACGTGTTGGAGAGTGAATAGATAATAGCGGTGTTGAAAAGAATTGTAAACCCTTAGTTTTTTTTTAATTTCAATCATTTCTGGGCCGATTACATTGAGATACTTTACAAGCTGCTACTGAGCGAATTTAGAAGCGAGTTAATTAGCTTGTGAGATTGTGATGATTACACACAAAACTGTCTACTCGCTGGGTAGCCAACAATCTAGCGATCCACGTGAGGTTTATGTTTGTATTCTTGTCAAGGGTCTAAGATAAATGTCAAATACGTTTTCAAATTCGAAGAACCAGGAACCACCGAGTAGATGAGAACCCACAGATTGTTTAGTAGCAACTGTGATTACACACGGCTTGTTTACATGCCAAAACGCCAGCGAATTAGCGTGTAAAGTAGCCCAGCTTTCAACTTTAGTAGCAGCTTTTTTACAATCAGATTGTGGGATTTTGAACCCAATTACACTGAGCGAATTTACTATCAACTACTATATTAGCTCAGTAGCAGCTCGTAAAGTATCTCAGTGTAATCGACCCATTACTCCTTGCTATACTATTTATGTTTTACAAAAAAAATAACAATTTAATAGCTCCTTCTGCGTGTTGCAGTTTCTTTGTCAGTTAGTATAGTAGCGAACATAATCGGGGTATTGAAAGTACTTTTCATTCTTAGTATACATACGATTCAAGTGTGTTGAGCAGAGGATCTGGATCGGCTCGTTCCAATGAATTTTTTAGATTCTCCCTCGCAATCCTCACAAAATCACATAAAAGTTGAGCTATGTTATAATGTCTGTCTTTGTCAATGTTAGGTCTGAACATGGAAACCAAAGACTGTATAATTTGCTGACTGTCTAACCACTGTAACAAAATTAAGAAAATATAATATCGATTGAAAAATATACAGTGTTGCTATTTATTACTATAGAACCCATCAGCTAAATTATCGACAACATCACAGGTTCTATAAAATTTCAATTGAACAGTAATTTCAATATTAGATTGCGGTTGATTGGTATCGTGACTATCTTCCCCACTGCGACCAATGGGGTATTCTCCTTCGTAAAGTTGATTATTTTTCTAGTGGACTTCGCTTTAATGTCCGCTGGTGTCCACTGTGTCCAGGTTTGCGTCAGCCAGTAAGTCTGGTTTGCGTCAATACATTGCATAGTGCTTGGTGTTTTCTATGGCTGCTCCACATAACCTACAGATATCGAAGTTTTCCTTTTCGATCTTACGTAGGTGATATGGCACAAAACAGTGATCTGTGAGCAGCCTGGTAAGTAGCCTTAACCCGTTTATTGACAACGATAGAGCTTTTTGAGCCTATCAAAGGTGCAATCCAATCTGTTTGCATGTCTTTAACCTCGTGTGTTAATTAATTAATTAAAAGTATTTCTCTAATTCTTCCCAATCATCTACCTCTACCCTTATCAGTATGGGTGATACCCAACATGAGGGCACGGCTCCGGTGAAGAGTGTTCGGCCCTCTTTTTGCAAGGGCGTCAGCTGTCTCCTTTCCTGAACTATAACTAGCTTTTTGTACTTCGCCAGTGTTGTGAAGATTGTTTATAGCTCCAAATCGTCCTTGATTAACAATCAACGGTCAACAGTTGCCTCAGTCATCTGACAATCAGAGGCAATGCAAATTCTGACTCCCTTGTACAGTCTTGACAGACAGACTCTGCGCATCTTTCTAAGCCAGATTGTCAGCTTGAAGCGTTGTTATTGGTCTACTTCGTAGGGTACTCTTCCATAGTTACGAAATCTGTAAAAAGTAGCGTAACAACGTATGCATTCGTTACCCCTGCCAACCTCTTCGTTGCATGGTCAGCACAGATACACATACCCCTTAGTCATTCTGGACACATTATATAAAATATTCAAGGATGTTTGAAAACTTTTTCACGCAGTTCAAATACATAAATCAATTTCAAGCGGATAATCGGTTATCATTTTGGTTAACCAATTGCATTCAACCGGTTTTGGTTATTTTTGGTTCAAAGTAATGACGCTATGAATTAGCCCTTCAACATCAATGATTTGAACCGCAAATGACTAGACTCAAGAGCTGGGTTAAACTTTTGGTTATTAGAAAAGTAGGGTTGTACGCGGCAAATTTTAAAAGTTGTTGACTGACGAAGCATACTTGAAGAAGATATGTATTCGTGAGCTTAGCCACGTTACGATTTATTTTGAGAAACCTATTTCAACAATTTCAATTATCGGCTTAGTTTCATTCATTTAGGAATTAAACTTATCTATTGGAATCTCTAAGTTAGGTTCAGAAATTAAAGCATCCAAAAGCTTCTGACTTGTTAATATTATTTGAAATAGAATTGTCCGAAGTTCTTGAAGATTGCTGATATTGTTTGAGTATAACAAAACATTCTTTCTTTACTTGGATTTTGGGAAAAGCTTTGTGGTACAATTAATAGCTCTCGACTGTTAGAAAATATTATGAATTTGTGCAAACTTTACTGTGACGTGTGAGCTGTAGCTAAATACCACAGCGATATCAATACATATGAATTTAAATCTATTGGATAGTGTCCTCCTGTATACTTCTCAGTAATATTTTCTCTTCGAATCATTTCTTTCAGACCATAAAATTTTTTTTTGTCAAGCGGAACATTCTGAAAAACATAATCGTTACATTGAATCCACGTTTCAAACATTAATATTTTGGGATGCATGGAGTTGAACTTGAAGCATAATAATTTACATTTGCAAATCGAATTTTGTGTTTATTGCATAAAAAATAAAACAATATGAATATAACCTATATTGAAAATTGACACAAATAACCAGAAACCGCATTCAAGCGACGAGATCCGAGGGCCGGTTATTCTTTTTAGGACAAAAAGGGAATAACCAAGGACTGAACCAATGATAACCGCAGTTTGGTTATCCGCTTGAAATTGATTACAAATCCTACAATAATTAAGAGGAATTACTTACATTCAAAATATTCTGCTTAGTTTCAATGCCTTCCACTTGGGTGAACAATTTGAGCATGAGATCCATAATAGCAGATGTGCCTATATGTTTGAGCAGTAATGATATAAACGTGTCCTTGGCTTTTAAAAAGTCTAGGACCTGTAAGCAAGTAAACTGATAGGACAACCAGTTCTGGGTTTGGAAGTTATGGACATATCGAGGAAGAAGAAGTGAACAGGAATCAGGAAGAGAAGGAGGTGGGGAATATTTCTTATTATAATGTTATCCAATTAAACATGTATTTACATAGATTTTTTCAACAGAAACATTGAAACAAGATCATAACATATCTGATTTATGAAAACATAAATGATAAGTTTGTTAAAACAATCCTCAAACATGTGCAATACGCTAACGAAATTATAACCTTTGCTTTTCTTGATTTAACCAATAATAATCTCGTGAGCGTATTGCACATGTTTGAGGATTGTGCCACCTAAATAAATTATTTTTCCGCCGACCTCAAAATAGAAGGTGAGATAATGTGTACGAAATTGAAAATTAATGACCCGTTTTAATCTTCAATTGTCATAGGCAACCGAACACAAAGCATTCAGAAGCAATACGAGTAATGTCGAAACTCTACTGAAACATGAAAATTTTATTAGGTCTTGTACAAAACAAGAATGTATTTCAATCAAAAATGTATTCTCAATTCATAATGAGGTCGACGAAAAATCCTGTAATCAACTCGTTTATCAAGCTTCCGATTAATGGTTTCGAACTATTAACGCGTGAACATAGCGAACGCGTTGAAATATGTTGACCATTAGTGGCTGTCATTAATAACCAAGTTGATGAAATTACACATTAAAAGTATTGATTGTCGCATTAAATGTAATAACTCTTTATGAATTGGCTAAATCGCGCCATACCAAAGTTTTATTGGATTCGCCCAATTCATTTGAATGATTGATGATTCTTCGACTTTCAGTATTTAATACTGGCCAGCTTGGCAACTGGGCATTTCCGCAAATCATAATCCGTACCATTAGTTGTGTTCCCAAAATTCCGAAGAACAATTTTAATTTTTTTACTATTCGCCATAAACGTAGCAAGTAAATCTGTCGAGTATAGTATACCACTGATCAATTGTAAACTCCGTTCACATATTATTGAGCGCAAAGTAGGCGTTTGTTTATTTATCTGAGGTTGGCAGTATTTGCTGTCATAAAGATGAACAAATTCAACGTTGCCAATTTACCCGACCTCGTCCGACGAGCTTCCGAGTTATCAGAGAACTCTATGCAATATTGACAACATTGCCTATCAATCTGACAAGAAAATAAACAACATAACGTAAAATTTTAATATACACAGTGGAATATGCCAAATTGTCATGGCCAACCGACAGCTCAACGTTTCGTGAACGGACTATACTTAACGGCAAAATTATCTCTTTGATCCATTGAATATCGGATATTTCCGATGTGAATTTCCATTCCGGTACATATATTCATGACATTCTGTTTTTGAGCGCTCGTTCTACTTAAACGAGCGCTATATCGTTTTGCCGAAATGTCTGTAATGTTCGAATTTTGAGCCGAAAATGGTCTCAAACGACAGGGTTCTACTCTCTGATGAGACTTGAGATTTTCAGGACGAGTTCTGTTCCCAAATGTCTCGGTTACGTTTGTTAACCAGCGAAATCGTTCCATATAATACGGTCATTCAAAATTTTTGTTCCTCAATATCTCAGACAAAACGAAACCAATCGAAATGAAATGCCATAATATGCAAGATAATCATAATAAGCCCCATGCAAAATTTTGTGGCCATAGTGTAAACGGAACCATAGAAAATTCACTTAGAATACCGAAAAGAAGAAACTTCATATTTCCATAACAAGATATCCGATTCGAATGGAATTTATTTTGTGAATGAAGTTTTATATCCTGAATGTTCATGCAAAAGGATCGCATCAACAGAACCATAGAAAATTCAATTGGAATATTGAAAAGAAGAATCTCTATATTTCCATAATAGGATATCCGATTCATATCGTTTGAGAACATTTTCGGCACAAAATTCGAAAATTACAGACATTTGGCAAAACGATATAGCACTCGTTAGAACGAGCGCTCAAAAACGAGTTCAAAGGTTAAATTCATATTTGTGGATCTAAATTGAATGACTCAACAAATAACGTGCGTTCAAAAAAATTCGTGTTCAAGTAAGCTGTGGATTCTATTTTTCCCCTCATAGACTCTTAGGAAAAATAGAATCCACAGCTTACTTGACCACGAATTTTTTTGAACGCAACGATATATTGAATATTCGGATAATTTTACATTATGACATGTAAGTTAGTTTGTTATGATCAAGTTTCAGATTTTGTTATTCACAGAACAGTACATACAAAATCTTCAATAATATTTGCACGTTGATTATAAGATGACTGCACTGATATTCAATCATTATAATATACTCAACAAAGCATATATTATTGAAAAAAAAATCAATTGATTTTGACTATTAGGTGAGATGTCTAAAAATACAATTTAAATGATTTTACAACTGGAAAAAAGAATTAGAAATCTATTGCTTCTCAACTGGCTAAATCAATGTAGTGGTGACATCAGTGAAACTGAACGTATTTTTAGGCATCCTATATGAGACGAATATGGTTTTCCGTTCGACCATCCTTTGATAATTTTGCGAAAACCCTTCCTTCATGAATTTTATTATTGTTTAGTAGCTAGTAGCTTTCTTATGTAATCTTCACAACATAAAATTATAATAATTAATTAAAAAAATGTAAGGGTGACCTGTTTTAAAACATCAACTATTATAAAGAAGGGTAATTCTAAAAGCCTAACATTAATTTTAAAGCCTCTGCGGACAGTCAGTACAAAATCAACTGAATTTTTTAGGACGTCGCAAAATGAAATACATACAAGATGGACAAGATATTGAGCGCATCTCCATATTTTCGAATAGAACACCCTGTATATCGGTTATTGGTAGCGTCCATGATGTAAATAGTTAATGATGGTAGCAGGAATTTGGACAAGTTTTCTTTGGCGATGTATTAATAGGATAGAGAATAAATAAAGAAAACTTGTCCAAATTCCTGCTACCATCATTTAACCCTGTATATCTTTTTATCAAGGCTAACTCTTTTTCTACTGATTTCCAATATACAAGTATTAAAATTCACATCGGAAACAAATATTCATTGCATCATAGAGTGAACAGTGGTTTATTAGGAAGATTTACTTCCCAAGATTCTGACGGAATGAATGGTCCAATGCGAATAATATTGTTGTCTTTCCTGAATCGAGTAACACGGGCAGTCTGACGCATTGAATATCTAATGATTCAATGCATCAGGCTACCCATTATACTAGTTTCGAGTGCTTCAGGTTGCCTACTGCTTGAATAAGGCCACTTCCAACGATAAGAGAAAAACAAATACATTATTCGCATTCGACCATTAATTCCGCCAGTACAGTAAAATTCTCTCTCTGATGTACAGGGTGATCCACTTATCCGGGTAACCTTATTTTTCTCGAAAAAGGATGAATATTTTTTTTTCTGTTTGACGGTATTTGGTACAAGTCAATGTTGATTTGATATGTGCGTAAAAGTCGAAGAAAAGAATTAAGATGCCAGGAGTCGCGGAGCTATCAAATTTTTTTTTGTCCAGAAACATACCTTTTTTATTATGTCATTTGAAAGATAATTTAATTCTGAATGTTTTTTCTGAATACCATTTTTTCTATTTCTTATCGTGAGCAACCTGCAGCGTGTTTCATTTTAATTTTATTCCTTTATTTTTTCCTGTATTGCGACACTATGCCTTGATTTAGAGAGTGTTTCTCAAAATCAATAAGATTTTGTAGCAAACTATTTATATAGTTATAAGTTATATATTTTATAACAATAAATGTTTTTATAATAATAAACGAAACATGTCATATCATATATTCTATACCGGCCATTATGATCCATACATAGATTGTATCTTTTCCTTATTTCATTATAACTAAGTTACTTTGGCCAAAATATTAGGGTTCACTTGGACAAAGTAACTTATATAATGAACTAAGGAAAATATACAGTGTGTTTGGTCATGACTTAGCGATAATTTAAGGGCATCAAATATACCTAATATTATCGACAAAAACACATTAGGACGTTTACCCCCTTAGTTTTGAAGTAGACCCCATTTAAAATTTTCTTTTTTATTTTCATTAACCCTTCCAAATAATATCGATTTCTTTGTACATATAGGTACTACAGATAAGAAAAAAATGTTTTTCGAAAGATGATACTACAACCTTTCATTAAAAGAGAACAATATGAAAACATTCAACTTGAAAATGCAATAAAAAAATTCTTTAAAAAAATTTTAGTAAAAAAATAACTGATTTTCTTAGTAAATCCGCAATAGTACAAGAACTTGCACATTGAAGTATAATTTTTCTTCAATGATTTAACACGTGAGGATATTAGCTACAAAAAAACACCTACATCATTTCTGTACGTAACATAATTTGAGAGTTATTGCTGTTCAAACATGACCACTACGCGAGCGCCCAAAATTTTTTTGTTGCTACAGATCGTCATGAGGGCCACTGCCTGTCTACAAAGCAGAGGCGGTCTTTTTGAGCAATTTTTATGATAAATTTGTTTGTTTGATCATTAGAAATTATCGAAAGTACAGTACTGAGTTTTATTTAATTTTATCAATTTTCATGAGGGTCATGTTCGAACAGCAATTACCTTCTAATTACGTAACTAACAGAAATTATGTTGGTATTGTTTTGTAGCTAATATGCTCGCGTGTTAGCTCATTGAAAAAAAATTATACTTCAATGTGCTAGTTCTTCTACTATTGCGGATTTACTGAGAAAATCAGTACATTTTTTTACTAAAATTTTTTCGAAGAATTTTTTTATGACATTTCTAAGTTAAATGTTTTCATATTGTTCCACTTCAATAAAAGGTGGTCGTATCTTCTTTCAAAAAACATTTTTTTCACATCTGTAAGACCTTTATGTCCAAAGAAATCGATATTATTTGGAAGGGTCAACTAAAATAAAAAACTAAATTTAAAATGGGGGCCATTAGATGCCCTTAAATTATCGCTAAGTCATGACCAAACACACTGTATAATTAATGTATGGATCATAATGGCCGCTCTATAGAACGTTTGACATGTTGCATTCATTAGTTAAAAATTTTTATTATGAAATATAATAGATATTTGATGAATATGATTGAAAAATAGTTTGCTCCGAAGTCTTTTTGATTTCAAGAAACACAATCATATCTATGTCTCTGAATCAAGGCATACTGTCACAATACAGAAAAAAATAAATGGAATAGAATTAACATAAAACACGCTGCAGCTCGCTGACGGTAAGAAATAGAAAAAAAATGGTAATTACAAGAAACATTCAGAATAAAACCATAAAATAAAACCAATAAAAAGGGTATGTTCCTGGACGAAAAATGTATGATAGCGCCGCGACGCCTGGCGTCTTAATTCTTTTCTTCGACTTTTATGCACATCTCAATTCAACATTGACTTGTACCAAATACCGTCATCAGAATAAAAAATATTCATCCCTTTTCGAGAAAATTTAGGTTACCAAAATAAGTGATCACCCTGTATATGAATATCCTATGTTTTCGATGTGAATTTCCATGTCGGTATATGTGTAATATAATATGTTGGTTCTCATTGGTCTCAACAACATTGTACCAGTCAACGATATCTTTGTAAACAGGTGTGTCAAAAATAAATATTAGGTGTCTATTATATGTCAACGCAACAGGGACTACTATAGCAAAATCATAAGTTAAACGGAGATGAGAACCATGAGATATTAAGAGATAAAACAGAATACACTCCCTCAATTCCAATGTAAAAGGGGAAGTGTGAATAGAAATTTTTCGATTAATATAAGAACACGAAAAGGAAGTATATTTCATTGTCTGATTTTGAAGTTTATCTCAGATAAATTCATTCATTTTTCTTTAATCTACTTGAACATTTCTGCATAAAGTTCTGAATGTTTCCCAAAATTACTATTTCAGTCTAAATACAAAATAAAATAACACATATATTCAATTTCCAGTGAAATATCCTGAATATTGAAGATGGCAATAGTCAAAGATTCTTTCATGCATTAAGTGTAATAAACTGAATAAATTGTGTGAAATCCTCATTCCCAGGTATTGTTATTGAAATGAATAATCACAAATTATGAAAATCTGTATCTTACATTGAAAGTAAACTCGGATAAAAAGTAAGTAACAAATAAACCTGATACTCTGATCAATAAGTGAATTATCTTTACTATTCATGATCATTCATTATACATATTGATTTTTGCCACTGTGATTTCAATATTAATATTATAACCCTCTGAAACACATTAATACAGTTATGGTAGTGATCATATCTATTATTTCAACCTCATATTTCTGTTTTTAAAATTTCCAATTGAAAAACACTTTCCTCAAATGAGGGATAATAACAACTGAAACTTACTTGCTCAGTCTTCTTTGCGATAAGGGCACCCATTATTTTACTAAAAAAGGAAGCTAACAATGGATTCATAGGTGGCTCCCTATCCAGAAAATGATATAACTTATCCAGAAGCATTTCATCACTAGCAAGTCTCTCGTTAAGAGCAGGAACATCACAAGTTAATAATTCACATGCTATATTGGGATATTTGTATCGTACATGATCTTCTAGTTCTATAGGTGGCTCATTAGTTGTTAATATTACCAGTTCTTCCATAATATTTGGCTTTTGTAAACTAAAGCAAAGATACATAATAAGTTTATTATAAAACAGAAGGGGGCAATACATACAAGTCTATTAAGGCTTTATTTTGAACTCTACATTCACTGATAATGTCATCAGAATCCATCACTTCCAGGAGAGTAACATCCTAAAAAGCATTGAGGAAAAGGCATTAATGATTTAATCGGGCATATAAAAAAAATTGTTACCTCTTTACCCAGGAGAACCTCTATTTCTGAAGGGGAGTTAGTATTCTTCCAAAACATATCCACTAATTTTTATTACAGTCGTAAAAAAAAACTTATATTTCACACATTTACACTTGACGAATAAAGGCACTGGTGCAGGCTAAAGATTTTGTCAACTATTTTAAAATGTTGTAGGTAGTAGGTACGAGCTATGTAATCAATTGTAATAAACATTTCTCATTTCTCCCCTATCAATGGACAATGAACACAGAATAGGTACATAAGTCTGTCACTTATCACTTATAAGAAAAACATAAATAACACAACACTAGTCAAAGATTATGAAAAATTTTTATTTTAATATTACTGTAGAACCTAAATATGTGATAAAACTGATCAATGATAGAATGATCCACCAAAATCATCCACCAATCCAGCATGCATGAAACTCCCTGAATACACTTGTTGAATAAAGAAAACATAAATGACAGACCCGGGAAATTTGAAAATTGCTTGATTTTTTAATTTTTTAATGCATTATTAGAGTCATAACTAATTAAGTCTACATAACTCAATAATATTTTCATTCTATAATACGGAGAAGCTAAACTGTTGATGCCTGTTGATAAATACTAAACATAACACATTTGAAATATATATTTTTGTAATGATATTCTGATAAATAATCATTACAATAAAATATGTAACATGAATTTGTACAATAATCAAGAGATAAGAGGATTATTTATTAACTCGTATGAAAGATAAATGAATTAATCGCCAACTCATCGCATGATTCTCTATGTTCTCGATCATGACAATTTAAAAAATTGTGGTTATGTACAGATGAAATCGAAATCGATAATTAACAATAATTTGGGATTCATGTGAGAAAAAATGAATGTAAAAGCAAATATTATAGAAAAAAATAATGAGAAACAACTGCCCTCAGTTTGGCTTAGAGCATGTACTGCAAACTCTGTATGGCCAGACAAAGATGAATTATTGGATGTTATTTATTGGGCGAGACAAGTTATAGGTCTCGTGTTGGGAGTTTTATGGGGGCTGATCCCCTTGAGTGGTTTTATAGGCCTCGCACTATTCGCATTATTAAATGCTGGAATAATTTATTTTTATTTTTCGAATTTCCAAAATGTAGATGAAGAAGAATATGGGGGAGCATGGGAAATTTGCAAGGAAGGATTCATGACTTCCTTTGCTGGATTTTTGGTAACCTGGATAATAATTTACTCTGGGCTTCATAGTGAAATTGACAAAAATATTTGAACAGAGATACTTGTCATCAAAAAGGATCAAACTTTGTGGAATGTGTTCAACAGCGATGAACTGTATATACCTATACAATTTATTGTATAACTATCCATGTGCGATAATTTATAGATTATATAAATTTCAATAAATTTGCTCAATTTTCTTCACTTGGCAAAATTTACTTTCTTTATTGATAGATTCATGAAACCTCCTCATATCCATTTTAATATGCTGTTTCAACAATATTCCTAAATCTTTTCTCAAAATTTATATTAATTATTAGTGTTGTTTGTTATGACATCGGAACTGTCTGCTTCATAGGAAAAGATAATGATAATGTGATACACGTAGTTCCTTAGGTAACATATATAAATTTGAGTTTTTATGCCATAATGTAAGTGTTAGTTGATGGACAGCTAGAATTCTAATATTATTACAAAGAAAATATATAAAACTGTGCAACATTCTACATACAGGGTGGTCCAGATCGTAACCCAGAAATGTTAACCACGTATTCTACATCAAAAATAAGCCCTAGTTTGTCATATAAACATATGTCGACAAATGTTTCCTCTCCGAGATACGGGGTGTTAAAATTATAAAAGAAAAAATGTTTTTTATTGATAACTTTCACACTGCTTGAAATATTTTTATAAAATTTAAGACATAGGTTTTGAGCGTCAAGGAGCACTTTTTGCATAATATCATTCCTTTTCTATTCTACCAGTGGCGTCCGTACTGCAGCGAGACTGAATATTTTCACATAAAAAATGATACGCCACTGGTTTTCCAACATTAAAAATTACTATTTAAATCCTTATTCAATTCAGAGCAAATTCGGTCGCTTGACTTTTTGCTGTACGAGGCACCGTTCCGCTTAAAAAAATAAAACATTCTCGTGTATGAAGAAATCGCCAAAATTTAAAAGGCTACATAATAATAAAAAGACTATTTTTGTGCAGGAAGAATGTGTTTTATTTTTTGACCTGAAACGGTGACTTGTACAGCAAAAAGTCAGGAGACCGAATTTGCTCTAAATTACATGTGGATTTAAATAGTAATTTTTATTGTCGAAAAAATCAGTGGCGTATCATTTTTTTATCTGAAAATATTCAGTTTCGCTACAGTACGGACGCCACTGGTAGAATAGAAAAGAAATGATATTATGCAAAAAGTGCTTCTTGACGCTCAAAACCTATGTTTCAAATTTCATAAAAATATTTCAAGCAGTGTGAAAAAGTTATTAATAAAAAATTTTTCATTTATTATTTTAACACCCCGTATCTCGGAGAGGAAACATTTCTCGATATATGTTTATATGACAAATTAGGGCTTATTTTTGATTTTGAATACGTGGTTAAAATTTCTTGGTTACAATCTGGACCACCCACTCAAATTAGTTATACTGCAGTATAACTACTAACTTGAGTCAATTTTATACCCCTATTACATATTGGGATCATTGTTACCTGTGTAAAGTGACATTTATAGAAAATTTTCCTGATGTAAAAAAAAACAGAAGCCTGCAAGTTGCTCTTGCACTATAGGCTGCAAATAAAAATGAAAAATCAACTACATTTAAATAATAATTCTGATTGGGAAAATACGCATCAGAAAATATCATACAGGCTCTTATGAGGCCATACAACAAATAAAGGAACCCAAAAAGAAATTGTTGAAATAATCACCATTTGTTTGATGCATGAAGTACCCTCCGTGGCATGAATGAAAACATGCATACATTATTTTGTATGTACGTGTACATCAAAGTTTATAAATATCAACTAATTCAACAATTATTCGCGTTATCTCACTAATTAACAAGTGGAATGAGCGAAAAAGCAATAAAAATAGAGTCTTCAAGTGAATACACCTTTTCCAATTGTAATTCAGAAAACGTAAAATGTAATTCAGAATAGCAAATTGAATTTCAGAAGATGGAAATTGTAATTCAGAATAGTAAATTGATATTCAGAAATGGTGATTTGAATTTCAGAATAGTGATATGTAATTCAGAAAGCGTAATTTGAATTCAGAATAGTGATATGTAATTCAGAAAGGGTAATTTGAATTTCAGAAAATATAAATTGTAATTCAGAATTGGTGATTTGAAATTCAGAAATGGGAAATTGTAATTCATAAAAAGGAAATTGCAATTCAGAAATGGTTGCATGTACTCGAAATATAATGAACATGAATATGTACCTATTTATATCTATATTCTATGTTATATATTATACATATATCTATACATTTTTTGAAATTCAATTTATAACTTCTGAATTACAATTTTCCTTTTCTGAAATTGAATTTGCCATTTCTGAATTTCAATTCACTATTCTGAATTACAACTTTGTTTTTCTGAAATACAACTTCCTAATCTGAATTTCAATTTCGCTTTTCTGAAATTGAATCAACTATTCTGAAATACAATTTCTGTTTTCTGAATTACATATTCCTATTCTGAAATACATGTTCCCTTTTCTGAAATTGAACTTTGATTTTCTGAATTATAACTGTAAAAGGTGTAGACTGACTGTTGTCATAACATTAACATACACAGGGTAAGGTTGGAAATATTTTTATGGGAATAGAAAACACCTAGAGGATTCAGAAGAACCCCCATCTGTAGTATCTAGGAGTTCTAGATTCTGAGATAAAGGGTGTTTTTTTAAATTCGAATGGAAATTAAACCACTGTAGGTATCCCCTGAAAAAAACCAACGATTCATCTGCAACAGTAGTACAGGGTGTTTTTTAGAATGAGGTACAAATCCGGGATATTAATCCTCAGATGATTTTATGGCAAAAAGTTCCTATGGACTAGGGGTCTCTGACGTTCCTTTGCGTTTCGGTATGTTATGAGTAGTCATCAATACACATTTTTTTCAATTTTCACCAGTGGTGTCGACCGTACAGCAGATATATCTGTCCGAATAAATTTATTGAGAAAAATGGCACGCCAATGATTTTTTTCAAATTTATAATGATTTTCTTAATCAACACAATTCATATAAGTGAGAATGGTAAATTGAATTTTCATCTACGACGAATACTTACTCAGATAAAAAATAAAATGAAGAATTTCATAATTCTCTTAGATGAAATAGAAGAATTCGTCTCAGGTGAAAAAATCAAGGTTCCATTCTCACTTTTTGTAGTTAGGTTTTTGGCAAAAAAATTAACTATCAGTATGTCCATTGTTTTTGTTTGAGATTTTTATATTTTTTTAGTTCTCTATTTTTTTGACAATAATTTGAAATTTCTCAATAAAAAGTAGTCAACTAACTTCTCATGAAAATAAAATGAACTCACATTTGAAAAAATGCCAAAATCCAAATGAAATCTGTTTCGATCATTTATGCAGCTCAGATAGAAATTTACCCCCTTTTTCCTCTAGATAGAAAATATCATAGAATACATATAAAGCTTCTGGTATCTTTTAATGGACATTATACATGGAAATAAATAAAAACAATTTTTTTAAATTAATACAGCTTAGTTATTACATAATATGTATAAAAAAAGAGTGGAATAAAGTGTTAATAGCAAATATAATTTATCACTCATAGTAAAAGTAAATTGCTATTTATCTCTTAATTATAAAGATTTGTTTATAAACTTAGAACATTTTTCGATGAACAGCTCTTTGTCCTTCTTCATCAAACTCTCTCTTAGAAACCCACATTTTCTTGAATGTGTCAAGAGAAGCTAATATAGAGCCTCCTATCCAAGTTGAATACAATCTTTCTTGAGGTGCCGATATTTTTATTTGAACGTCTTTGGGTGCAAGTTTTTTTATCTCTGCCAATAATCTATCACCAAAACCTTTGAATAATGTGGAGCCGCCTGATAATACAATATTCTTAAATAAAATTTTTCTCAAATCCAAATCAGACTTCTGAATGGAATAAACAAGAACTTCATGTAAACCTTCGCACTCTTCACCAATTAGATCTGGCCTGAATAAAAGTTCAGGTGCCCTGAATCTAGCTGGCCCTATTTTAACTACGTTGCCATCAGGAAGTGTATACTGCATGTGTTCAACCTCTACAGATTCTTCTTTAACTGGGTTTGCTGCGAGATAGCATACTTTCTCTTTAATTGTGCGAACAGTTTCAAATTCAGCAGTTGTTCTAAGGTTAATGCCTTCTTTACAAAGTAAAAGCTTCAAATATCTAGACACATCCCTTCCTGCAATGTCTACTCGCATTATACTATGTGGCATAGCAAAGCCTTCATAAATAGGCACTGCGTGAGTCACACCATCACCCGAATCCAGAACTACACCAGTTGTCCTACCTGTAGAATATAAACTCAATACAGCTTGCATCGAAATGTAAAGTGCAGGCACATTAAATGATTCAAAGAGCAACTCTGCAGCTTTCTCTCTGTTTGGTCTGGGGTTTAAAGGTGCTTCCGTTAAAAGCACAGGATGTTCTTCAGAAAAAGTAGAGAGTTGATCTTTAGAATAAATGTAAGTCCATATTTTTTCCATATCATTCCAGTCTGTAACATGTCCATGTTCCATTGGATATTTAATGGATAGCAACCCTCTGTGTTCCTCAGCTTTAGGCCCAATGAAGATATCTCCTTCTAAAGCTCCTGCCATAACTCGTACATGTTTGGGACGCCCAATATAATTGGGAAATCTACATTTAGGTATTTGATCGCCAGCAAATCCAGCTTTAATAACTCCGGATCCATTATCTATCACCACCGGTTGATTGACGATGACATCATAAGTTTCCATTTTTTATTTTACTTTGAAAAAACTATTTCTATTTATTCTTTAATGTTTTGTATTAGACTCCATAAACAATAAGAGTTTCAATACTAAAGTCTTATCCTACTCAAATGGAAGTAAAATAACTTAACCATCAATCACCACCCTGAGCCAACTGTCAGTTTGTTTTGCACCTGTCAGAAGTCAGAAGATCCTACCTGTCATTATTATATGTTCTGTGCTGTCAGGTTCACCGGATGTTTGTAGTCCTTGAATGCTTCACCCCCTTCGCCAAAGGAAAAACTATTTTGTTTTAAAAAAATCGATAGTAATGGAGTTTTTCAAGATATACGATTTTAAATATGAAGAATAATTTTCAGAATACGATTTTATATCATGAACGTAGATAAATAACTCAATAGTCCAAATGTAGCAATCGACAACACTGGTTTTGCTTTGACGGATACGAAAAATGCAACATTGGAATATGTATCCCGAAATTTTGAAAATTGAAAACCATATGAAAACAAAATCATTGATGATTTATTGAATATTGTTATTTTGAAAGAAAGTCAGCATGACAGAGAGGTATTTAAAAAAAATTTATTCGCATATACAGCATATCTACCTCAATGCTTTTTGTTTCAGTGACAATAACATTTTACAAGTAGGTAGAAGAATTGAATGTTCAGGTTCTAGAGGCACAGTGAAATATATAGGAACTGTAGAAGGTTATCCAAACACTTGGTTAGGTATTGACTGGGACGATTCCAGTAGAGGCAAGCATAATGGAAATCATAAAGGAAAACAGTATTTCGAGGCAAGGTAATGAATTGTATGGTATATTCGCAAGAAGAACCACAGTTAAATATTCGAATTATTAAATTATGCCTACTTTAATACAACTATCCTATCAGAGGCTGATGAAGGCAAAAGTTTAATTTTCACTTTTCAGAAAGAAGACCTAATGATATATTTTTTTGATCACTTATTTGTGTGAACAGGAATTCTGCTCACTGTAGTGCTTACTTCCATGAGACAAAATTAATTTCCATTGCTTATGATTCGTTGCATCTTCACAGCTGAGTTTGGGCTTCCAGTCCTATAAACATCTTTGAAGTAATTTGACATTTGTTCAAAGATTTCTGAAGGAATCCTTTGTTGGTTTGGTATATAGGAATCTGACAACTTATTTGAAATATTTCAAAAAACACGTATGCCAAATTCATCTCAGCTTTTCTAAAACTGGAATAATTCTTGTCAAAATTATTATTTACTTTGTATAGCTATAACTTTATTTCAGATGAGATTAAATGAGTTATGTATTCTGTATACAGTGTATAAGGCCCTCACAGCTTAGTTTTGTAACTTTCACCTCAAGAACTACATTGTTTCTGGGTTGCATTGTTGATGAAAAAAATTATTGCTTTTGTGTTCTTTTATGAGGTTAGAAGTGGATGAATATAAATCAATTTCAAGCAGCTAACCGGTCATTATTTCGTTTAACCAATTGCATTCAATTTGAATGGAATCGGTTAACTGAAACAATAACCGGTTAGCCGCTTGAAATTGATAATAGTCTACAGTTAATCATTTGTAAACCACAGATTGAACATTATTATATCTAAGAGTCTATTTTCATTTAATCCTGTAATATGATAAGGTTTTTTCTGCTGTCCATTAGTCGACACACTTTCTGTATAAATCAATTTCAGTATAAGTGCAAGTACACTACCCTGAGGAACTCCACATTTAGTTTTTAATATTCTCCATCACCATCAGGTATTTCAATATTGCAGGATATTGGTCAGAAAATGTTTTGTTTTAGATAGAATTTGTACACCTATTTTTGAGCTCTTTTTCAATGGTTTTACAGTTTTGCCCAAATGACTGTAAGTTTCGAAAATTGAGCTGAGAGTACTTTCAAACGACTCAGTTGGACTCACTGACGAATTATTAGAGATCCAAATTGATTACTTGGAAGAGCAATAATAACGCTCCAAAATATAATGAAATATAAAGATTCTTTTTTCAATATTCTACTCTTCTGGTTAACTAGTCGACTGTACAAATGTGAACAGACACTTGCCCGAATTAAGTAGAGGATTGTGCTTCTTCCTAATCTCACTTTTGTGATCCGGACAATTTTCGAACGAACTATCCTTTCCAAATTATTCACGAAAGTTTGAGCCGTTGGTTGGCCATGGAAATTTGACATATTCCACTGTGTATATTAAAATTTTAGGTTATGTTGACTTTATTTTACGTTATGACAGCAAATACTGCCAACTTCTGATAAATCAACAAACGCCTACTATGCGCTCAAACTTTCGTGAACTGACTATAAATACAGTTACTCTACTGCAATGAATATAGTAGATTATTTTCGTGAAAATGTATGCTAGTGCACTCTACCATTTACTCTACCGAAGTAAACCGGAATTTAAGCCCGCTTTACATTGATAGAGTATGGTGTTAAACATAAAGGTTCGAAATTTGAGAAGGAAAGTTGAATTCATAAATTGATGGGGTGAACTCAGACCTCTCAAGATATGAAATTTTGAATTACCGCTTTCCTAATGAAAGCAAACGCGCAAAAGCAAAAATAACGTCAAACTCGGAAATGTAGAAAAAACAGAAAATTTAATACTCCGCTGCGAGATTCGAACCCAGGATCTGCAGATTATGAGTCTTTAATGTTTAACCAACATTTCTTTCCATTTTTGGGTGCTTTCAGGTGACACTATTGGTAAATTCTATAGTTCAATTCGCTATAACTGAAACAATCTATAGTCCGTTCACGAAAGGTTGAGCCGTCGGTTGGCCATGGAAATTTGGCATATTCCACTGTGTATATTAAAATTTTAGGTTATGTTCTTGTCAGATTGATACGCAAACGCAATGTTGTCAATATTGCATAGAGTTGTCTGATAACTCGCAATCTCGTCGAACGAGGCCGGTTACATTCGGCAACGTTGACTTTATTTTACGTTATGACAGCAAATACTGCCAACTTCAGATAAATAAAAAAACGCCTACTATGTGCTCAACCTTTCGTGAACGGACTATATTTCATTTAAAGATTTTCTCAAATCCCAAATGCCAACAAGGCCGTAGCCAGAAAAATTTTTTGGGGGGGTCCACAGAATGATAGAATGAAAATTTTTGAAGGAAAATGTTCTAATCCTGTACTACTGAAAAATTTGGAGGGGGGTCCGGACCCCATTTATTTTAAGAGAAGAAGAACTGGTTGATGAATTTTAGTTACAATCCAGAAAAACCTTAACTGCGAGAAAAAAATATTTGTAGTAAATATCGAAAATCCTCCAAGGACACTCACAAAAGTCACAAATTAGTAACAACGCAAAATTGCGCCACGCATGACGTGATTCACAAAGAGTGATGTAAGAGGCACCCTTAATTAATTTTGGGAATTTTGGGACGTCAATATCTTGATTTCAGTTGTCAGATCGTGCATTAACTGAAGCTGAGAAGAAACTTTTTTCAAGCAAATAAGCGATAACCTAAATTTAGCGCGGTATATTGAACAGATCAACAAAAATATACACATTCTCAGTCTAATTGTAATTGTGCCAATTGGCATAATTTTCGTTGCCGTATTTTTACGTCTTACGACTTTGGTTATCGGTATCCCACTACAACTTGTTTTTTTTGCTGGCTTGTCTGTGATTTTCGAATTTTGAGCCGGAAGTATTCTCTAACAATTCGGTTGGTCTCACTGATGAATAATCCGAGGTCAAAAAGATTCTTTCATTTTCTTTTTGGGAGAAAGAATTTTTCCGGAAAAATCAAATGCACTAGGAATATTACCCCCGATAATTGCACTATAAAAATTTACAGGTTAGTCGGGAAATATTCCCCCGAATTACACTCATCAAAACGAACGGGGTGTCAATTCGCGGGTACTCTCGTTCGAGGAACGTATACGTTCTTGATATTTTGATCGTCGAGTTTTGAACATTGAAATAATTATATCTGTTCGAAATGAACGTACACTTTCGTCTGAACCAGTAGTTGACGATATGGTCGAGAATATCGGATATAAATATTTCAATTCACAAAAATCTACGCTCAAAATATCACGAACGTATACGTTCGTCGAACGAGTGATCCCGAGAATTTTCACCTCGGTGTTTTTGAATTATTTGGAATAATTTTGGTTAGTTCATGGCTCTCTAGATCGAAAAATAAAAGGGGTGTTCTCACGCATGAAATATCAACTATGATATCATTAGAATCATTAGATTCAGAAAATTATGGAGATTTCAAAAATGTGATATTATACCATCGGTTTAGGCATGTAAGATGGCCGCGATTTGTTGACAACGGAATGACGCATGCGCAGAGAGTGCCAAATATCGTTTTGGTTACCAGATTATGCGAAAGCCATATCTTTGGAATCGAATGTTGACTTGTAACTAGGATTCACGAATTCTTTGAGAGGAAATTATAAAATTAGTTTTAAAAAATATTGTCTATTCAGATTGTCTGCGCAATTATTACTGAAGGGAAGATTTAAGAAGGAAATAAACACGACCAGTTGTAACCAAAAATTAATAAACTACGCTATTACTCAAAAATTTTCAATTTTCAGAGACTTCGGAATTCTCTCTCCTTTTTAGTTTTTACAACCTGATTACAAATAATTTAAAATTGAAATATAACCAAGCCGCATTTTGAAATATAATATAAAATTGCAATATATATTTTATTCTTCACATAGGTGATAATGAAATTAATAAATGTTATCTTTTCAATTAGAATTTTCAGGATATATTCACTATATGGAAAGAAATAGGACAATTCAATTGATTTATATTAAGAGTTGCTTAGTTCGAAGTGCTAAGCACAGAATACTGATATATGCTAAAGAAGGAAACAACTAAGCAAGAAAAACCTACACTCACGTAACTACATATTTGAAAAAGTATAAATAATCACATTTCTGTTCGACATAAAGTTAAAGCAAGCTATTTCACTCGAATTGACTTAGTAAATATAATATAGTTATAATAACAAATCGAAAGGGAATTCAAACGATTGCTGTCACTTGGCGAACCGCCATCTTACATGCCTAAACCGATGGATTACCACCGGGTGTCCCATTTGAAAATCGAAAATTGATGTCATTTCCGGAAAAACCAGAAGTTGTTTTTTTTCTAATATGTCAAAAAGTGCCATATAGTTAGTATCTTCAATGTTCCAAATTTCAGAAATATAGCTACAGAAACAGAGGAAAAAAGGGCGTGTACCATGAGTCGAATATTCGAAAGATAAAATTTGAAATACCTCATTATTTTAAACACAGCGAAATAATTGTAAAATAATTATTAATTTAGTTTTCAGACTTCAGGATCATTCGTCCGACCAGAAAAGGTAGATCTGGGACAATCTATAATCAACTCAATAATAAAAAGATATGGGAAGAAAGATAATGATTCAATGCCTCAAGATATTCAACAAGAATTATTCAATTTTCAAAGAAGTATAAACGCTCCTTTCATTGAAATGGTTGGATTCGAGAAGGTTTTAGATAAGCAAAGGTAATTAATTGATTTGGAATATTTTCGTTGATCGAAATTGCTATCATCTATGAGATGAATATGTGTTCTCTAGTAGCCTGTGCAAGGTTAGTTTTACTGACTACGAGGAATTTTCAAAAGACAAGGTTAATTTGCAAATTTTTTGTAAACTAATTATTTTTAAATCATAAATCTTCGTTTTGTCACCTTCAGAGTAATCCTTCTCTGATATAATTTACTTATGCCAGGCGCTTCTTTCAATCCTCAAAGCATTTTTCGAATGAGCTTTCTAGTATGACCATAAGCTCGTTTTTCGATTCTGATTTTATCTTATCATTTGTAGCGAAAAGCTTTTATTCCATCGGTGTCTTCATTTTTGAGAATATGAATAAGCCAAGGGTCAATAAGTCAAATCTGGTGATAAAGTGGTTGAGGCATGATTACGGTGTTGTTTTTTGCCAAAAATCAAGGACAAGCATTGATGTGTGAGCTGGTGCTTATTGTGATCCAGAATCCATGATTTGGTTTTCCACAATTCCGGGGTGTCAATTCTCGGGATTTTGAGAATGGATTTTTGGAAATTGTGTTAATTGTATCCGTTATTCTCGAGCATATTGTCAACTACTCGTTCCGACGAAAGTGTACGTTCATTTCGAAAGTATATAATTATTACAATTTCCAGAAATCTACGCTCCAAATGTCACGGATGTATACGTTCGTCGAACAAGTGATCCCTATAATGATACCCGGATCGTTTGAGCCGTATTGCTTCACGCAAACCGTATAAACTGTTGACAAGCACTCATGATGCAGCACGTAATTGTAATCGAAGAGAACAGTGAGCAAAACCTTCGCATTTTTATCGAACTTAGATCAACAAAGATCTTTCACGCGTCAAACGACTCGCCTCCTCGCTGCTCTTCGCGCCTCCTAGATGAGCGTCTAGCCATTTGTTTCAATGCAACCTCTCCAGCGGAAAATGACGCGTTCCTTCCGCGTCTAACGACTGGGCTCTTCGCTACTCGAAACTCAAGTGAGTGTCTTCCCATTTGATTAAGTGCAAACCTCTCAAAACAACGTTTGGCCTCGCTTCGCGCCTTTTCGTCCGAGTGAGCGTCAACCTTTGACGTTATTCAACAATTCCATAGGGATATTTATGCGTTGCGTTTACTCAAAATTTGGCTGTTTCGTAACAAACTTCGCTGTCACTCGTTTCATATTCATCATATTCGAGAAAATTGCATGGCATGATCTGATAGATATGCCAGTATCTTCTGCAACTTCCCTAATAGTGATATGACGACTTTCCAAAAGAATTTATTTCACTGCTTTCATGTTTTTTTCGCTTGTTAACTACAGGACGCTCATCGTCATCATCATCTATATCAAGACTGTCCAAAGCACGGCCCGCGGGCCGCATGCGGCCCGCAGTCAATATTTGTGCGGCCCGTGGTATATTTTTAATATTAGAATGGAAGAACAATTTTATTATTACTATTATGTAAATTTTTGTTGGTAGCAATGATTTTATGTTATATGGTTTTATCATTAAAAAACTCAAACCTATGGAGATTTGTTATTGCACTCCGAAATAAGATGGCTTAGTGCTGGTCGGCGTTTTTTTGCTTTACGAAAAGAAATAATTTTATTTCTAAAAAATGAAATAAAATCAGACACTTCTGAACTGTAAACTTCCATGCAAGATCCTTCATTCCTGGCCGATCTTGCGTTTTTGACTGATATGCCACAACACTTGAATGAAACTTAAAGTTACAAGGCAAAGGACACAATATTGCTAACTTGTATGGCTATGTGAATGGTTTTAGAAGTAAACTAAAATTGTTCAAAACTTCACTAGAGCAGAATGATTTTTCTTTTTTTCCGAACTGCAAAGAACATTACGCAGAGATGGAAAATTTTGAAGGATGGAACTTAAGGATCACCTGAAATATATTGACGATATAATTGTGGAATTTGAGCAGCGGTTAATAGATTTTAAAGAATTAGAGAGCGATATACATATCACTTTTTTACTCATCCGTTAACAATTGATATCGAGAGTGTGAGGATTGACTATTTTACAAGGGCAGAACAGAGTCTGGAATAGGTTTTTTTAAGCTCTTTGGCGATCGCTTCCCCAAATTAACCAATCTCGTCATAAAAATGGGTTCGATGATGGGCAGCAACTATCTTTGTGAAAGTCCGTATTACACGATGAATTTTATAAAATCTAAATATAGATCCTCAATATCGGATAAGTCACACACGCACTGCGTCTGGCTACAACTAATATTAATATTGAAAAGATTGTGAAAGACTCTTTCCCTCGTCGTAATTTGCACCAATCAGAAACGCGCAATTTTGAATTACAAATGGGTTCTAGGTGGAAAAACTGTTTGGCAGGACCTGTCAGCAGTTTATTCGCGTTTACCCGCGACAAAACTTGACAGTTATTGTCAAATCAATACCTACCTAAACTTAATGCATGCAGAATAATTGTCTCTCATGAAATAGTCTTGTCAAATACCATTCGGGCATCTAATTTGTCCTGTGAAAAAAATCGAAAAAACACATTGCAGAGTAATACTTTTTGACAAAAAGCATTCGTGCAGGTCCAAAAATCCTCGTCTTCGACTCGGATTTTTGTTGCCACCAGCACTCATACTTCTTGTCAAAATAATACTTAGCAAACGTGTTTTTTCGATTCTTTTCGGAAAAATTAGATGCCCTTAAGATAAATTAATAAGCACTAATACCATTGTATGAAGATGTACAATGATAATACCTGAAACTTAATGTAACAGTTAAATAGTTACTATCTCAGAGTAAGAAATATTATTTCTTACTCTGAGGTTACTATATTGAACGTTATTGAACCTTTCAAAAATATGTTTTTTATTTGTGCGGCCCTCCAATCTATTTAGTCATTTAGTAGTGGCCCGGGATCATATCATGTTTGGACAGCCCTGATCTATATGACCACATTTTATTGCAGCAATTTTGATTCTCTTCAAGTGGTGGACTTGAGAAATCAGAAAATTAGTTCATCTGGAAAAGATAATCAATTGAAACAAATATGCCCCAACATCAAGGAACTGGACCTGAGCTGTAACTTGATAAGTTCCTGGGAAATCATATTTGAAATATGTGCTCAGTTGGAACAGCTGTATTGGTTGAACGTAAGGTAATTTTGTTTTTATGAGAATTTATTTAAATTGATGAGGTTAACAAGTTTCAAACAATTGAATTTATATTCATGAAATTGACCAGGGAAGTTGGCCACATTTCACCCTGCATAAGAAAAATTTGTTTTAAGGTAAGATCATCTCCCTGTCGAATAACTGAGCAACGTTTTCTTTTATACATTTTACATTTTTATACTTTCGAGAAAATTCGAAAACCCCAACTCAGTACCAACTCAATATATTTATACAAAAAAAATATTCCAGAAATTATGTTTTTTTCTCCCGACAATGCGAAAAAAATGCACAAATCTATCACAATTCAGCACAACAAAAATTTTTGCGAAAATCAAAAAGTGCTCGGCCAACTTCACACACACACTCTTGCCTGGTATACCCCACTGATTTTTCTTATTTTCCCCCATATAAGAAGGAAACTGATGATTTTTCTGAAACTATGTCCAACACAAGTTGGCACAAATAGAGTACAACCAATTAAAACAATTACAAAAATTTAACGAAATTATGCCGAAGCCTCCTATTATAAATGCAAAAGGAGTAAATGATGGTGCCGCTTTGATCGTGTTTATAACCGACCTACGGCTGACCGTAAACACGATAACTTCCGAAAGGAACGACTTCATAGCAGAAGAACGATAATGTAATTCAAACATCCTGATAATCCTTGGTATTCTTTTATTCATTTACGAATCTTTCTCTTCTGTTCAAATTAACAATACAGTAATGTATGGATAGTCCAAACTCTGGATAATGGATGGATTCGAGTGCTTTAAAATGAGCTTCTATTCTATGGTCGACGGAAAAATGTATTTGCACTCTATAATCCGAACGCGATTAAGCATATAATTCAGTATGATTTCTATAATCCGAATGTTGTTGATTTATCTGAAGTTGGCAGTATTTGCTGTAAAATAAAGTATTTGCTCTCATAACGTAAAATAAAGTAAACGTTGCCGAATGTACCCGGCCTCGTTGGACAAGCTTGCGAGTTATCAGAGAACTCTATGCAATATTGACAACACTGCGTATCAATCTGACATATCATAACCTCAAATTTCAATATACACAGTGGAATATGCCAAATTTCCATGGCCAACCCACGGCTCAACCTTTCGTGAACGGACTATAGGTACCGAACGTGTGTGGTTACATGTAACTATCTAACTATGGTTACGTGATTTGACAGAAAATACTTGTATTAACTGTCAACTATGTAACTATGGTAAGCTGTAGTTACATCGCCAAAATTCGCCTTATGTTTCTGGCAGTGGCAACTTTCTGTTCGGACTTAACCTAACCATACATTACTGTATAATATGAAAATAAACTATTATTCGGGGAATATTGTCAATTTAATTCGAGCTGCCACAATTTTCCAAAGTAAATGAAGAAATACTTAGAAAGAAATGTTAGTGCTTTGTTGATAAAAAATGACTTACTTCGTTGAGTTTTCTTTAACAGAAAGCAATTTCAAACTAACCTGGCCAGATGACTTATTTCATGAAAATAATGGGGTATAATAAGTTATATTATAGTTTGTGACTTGCTTTTCAGTGAAAATTTGCTTGCTTTACCTGACAATATTGGTGATTATGTTGTTACTGGCCTAGAAACTTTGATATGTACAACAATGCGTTCAACATGGAAGGATATCTTGCACATAACATCAGCTTTTCCGAATATAAGAGAACTAAGGGTACCTTTCAATAGCATAAGAAATTTAGACACATCACCTGGAATGCTAAAAAATTTGAATATCCTTGATATTGAAGATAATGAAATTGAAAGTTGGCATGAAATTTGTAAGTTGACAGTGTTGGAAAATTTGGAACAACTTTTCGTTGGAAATGTTGGCTTGAAAAATATTGAGTTTGACGGAGATGACCCAAAAGTTGATATATTCCCAAAATTGAAGAAATTATCGATTAGTAACAATCTCATCGATAATGTGAGTTCATTTCATCATAATTTTATATTCGTCATATTACATTTTTTTTTCTTTGCAGTGGAGTTCAATAAGTCAGTTGAACAGATTGAAGAGCCTAGAGGAATTGAGATTCGTTAAAAATCCCATTCTTGAAATAGAAAGTGAAGCTAGTCGATTTGAAATTATCGTTGCAAGAATAGGAAATTTGAAAGTAAGTATTTCAGTATCGAAACTTTATTCTAAATAAATTGATTAAGATCGGATTTTTCGAAAGGGATTCTGTGAATCTGT
The DNA here is from genome assembly GCA_013421045.1 of Propylea japonica. Lineage (NCBI taxonomy): Eukaryota > Metazoa > Arthropoda > Insecta > Coleoptera > Coccinellidae > Propylea > Propylea japonica. The sequence goes on along the minus strand of CM024239.1, from coordinate 84,476,269 downwards.
GAACATACCCTTTCACTAATCATCGTATTATTTCAATTTATTGAAAAAAAATACAACAAACGAACAACATCTGCAAATTATGAAAATTTTCTATCGAGATTCAGAGACGCTGACTGCAAATTTAACAAGGTTAACACCAATTTTCGGTTGTTATTTTCGTTCTATTAAGGTTGAAGCTCACTTGGGTGAAGAAGCACGAAGCGAGGCGTAGCGTTGTTTTCCGCCGGAGAGGTTTGCACTGAATCAAATGGGCGTTAGACACGGGGCATATTAGACGCGCACTTGGACGAAGCGAAGCGCTCGGAAGGAATGCGTCGTTTTCCGCCGAAGAGGTTTGAATTGAAACAATTGGGTAGAGGAGGCGCGAAACCAAGAGCAGCGAGAAGGCGAGTCGTTTGACGCGTGAATGATTCTTAGGGCATAAGCGCGACAAATTTCTCGAGGCGATTTTTATGAAAATTATATACTCGAATTTGTCAATGGGGAAATACACAGTTATTTTTGTATTCCTATTAAATGAGTTTGTTTTCAATGGCTCATGAGAGTGTTGATTAAAATTTTCTCGATTGAGTTCTGGAAAAACGAATTTTGTATACAATAAAAACAACATTTTTGCCTGAAATACAGGGTGTTTCATCATAAACTGGACAAACATATATTTTCGTGTAGAGGACATCAGGAGAATCATTTTTGCCCTATACAATATATCCCGTTTTCGAAGCATAAGCGAGATACAGGGTGCAGTCGAACGTCATTTTTGAGCAAGATTCTTATGAGTGTGGACAGTTATGTAAAACACTTAGTGGTACGGTTTTTGATCAAATCTCAGTATTTTTGGGTCCTCTATTCAGAAAAGTTGACGAACTCCGAAAAAAAATTCCAAAATGGCGGAAAACCTGCAATGTTCAAAATTTTTTTGCGGTTGTGAAATTGACTTTTATTTTCTGAATGAACACAATTTTCTAAGAATTTCTGTGAAAAAATTTTTCAAAAATCGAACACAATTTTTTTTACATGTCTACAGCGATGAAAAAATTTCACTCGAAATGGATGAAATTTTGTACAATTGTACTTCTTGAATTATCAATTACGAATATGAAAACAGAATTGTAAAATATCGAACGGTTTCGTTACTACAGGCATTTAAATGTTTCGTTCAGACCTCTGAAATAATAAAAAAAAAATTGTTTTGAGTTCTAGAGTCCAAATAATTGTATTATTGGCAAGTCCAAACATTCTAGATGAATTTATACAAAAAAAATCAGTGAAACTTAGTTGGGACTCGAACCGACTTAGGTATTAAATAGGGAAATGGCACTGTTCTAAGGATATTAATATTCGTTGACAGGCAACGGTAGTTCGTAATTCATAGAGTTGGATTGGTATTTGAATTTCAGTGAATATAATTTAGCCAGTAGTCAAACTCTATGAACTACGAACTACCGTTGCCTGGCAACGAATATTATTATCCTTAGAACAGTGCCATTTCCCTATTTAATACCTAAGTCGGTTCGAGTCCCAACTAAGTTTCACTGATTTTTTTTGTATAAATTCATCTAGAATGTTTGGACATGCCAATAATTTAATTATTTTGACTCTAGAACTCAAAACAAATTTTTTTTCATTATTTCAGAGGTCTGAACGAAACATTTAAATGCCTGTAGTAACGAAACCGTTCGATATTTTACAATTCTGTTTTCATATTCGTGATTGATAATTCAAGAAGTACAATTGTACAAAATTTCATCCATTTCGAGTGAAATTTTTTCATCGCTGTAGACATGTTCGATTTTTGAAAAAAAATTTTTCACAGAAATTCTTAGAAAATTGTGTTCATTCAGAAAACAAAAGTCAATTTGACAACCGCAAAAAAATTTGGAACATTGCAGGTCTTCCGCCATTTTGGAAATTTTTTTTCGGAGTTCGTCAACTTTTCTGAATAGAGGACCCAAAAATACAGAGATTTGACCAAAAACCGTCACACTAAGTGTTATACATAACTGACCACACTCATAAGAATCTTGCTCAAAAATGACGTTTGACACCCTGTATCTCGCTTATGCTTCGAAAACGGGATATATTGTATAAGGCAAAAATGATTCTCCCGATGTCCTCGACACGAAAATATATGTTTGTCCAGTTTATGATGAAACACCCTGTATAGGTATTATATTATGTGAATACAACAAAATATTGAGAAATCCTTCTTCCAAAGAAATTAAAAATGTCTGATAAAATTGGAAAATTGTGGAATAATTCCTTCGAGGGATATACGATCAGCAGGTTCGGGAATTAATGTTGGAAGTCGTTGTTCAAGCTATACCATCAATAATTATCATTCCAATAAATGTGATTTCTTATTATGAACAATATATTAATTGATATTGATTAGGTCACAAATAATTCCTTTATGAAGTATTTCAAGTTTATTTAGTGAATTATTTTCTTACGGTGAAAAAGAAGAAGAAATTTCTCGATGTTGTCTTAGAAAAAAGGATCTTTCCTGAAAGCACCAGAATGAAGGAATTCTATTATTATTTGCTTTGATTTTTTCAATCGGTTAAAGAGAAAATAAGTGTTTGGTATCAATGATTTTGATTTTTAAAATTTATTGCGGTCTAGAGATAGGGAGAATTTCTTCTGATGCCTGCTCGACGTATCGCTTCGTCCAAGTGCGCAGTCCTCGAAAAACTTACGCTTCGTCTCGCTTCACGCAATCTCGCCTCTTCGCCCAACTGAGCGTCAACCTTTAGACAGGCAATAACAAGTCTACATACTCGTTGTGTGATGTTGCCGTGTCAGCAAGACAACGGGCTGGCGAATCCGCTTCCTTGAATTAGTTATCGCTGACCATACAAATGCGAGGGACTTAGGGAGATGATTCCTCGATGAAAATGAGCAGGGGTAGGGTAATAAATTTTTTTTTCGAAATCCACCACCCTTCCAAAATGTAGCCTGCGGAATGCGATGACGAGTTGACAGTTTTTAATTTTTTTGGAGTCCTAAAAAACGCTGAGTCATAAAACTATACATAATATGATTCATTTAATAGATGTTACTCACAAAATTTTTTTCGATCCCATAATTTTATCATTAGGGGTTGAAAATAACAACCCCTTATAATTTTCCTTCAAAAATTCTTTTCGGTGGGTAAATATTCGAAAAATAAAATTCTCCTATCGTTTTCCATTCAATTCTGGAGAAAAAAAGTCTCTTGCAAAATTTCGATACAGTCGATACTTTTCTCGGAAAAAATAGAAACTTACAAGTAGTTATGATTACTGTTCATTCCATTTCATCGAATGCTCCATAGAATTAATATTCTAAGATATTGTTTATGCTCAAAATTGGTTTTCACAGAAAAAAAAGATTTTCTATGATTATTTCTACAATTTTCAGTTTCAGAAGAGTTTTTTTATAAATACTTTGTAGTAATAAAATAAATTCTTCAGTTATTAAAATGGTAGTTGAATTTGCATTTGGCAGATATGCACTTTTGCTTTTATCTCCTGTCATAGACTACAATATCTCAGAATATTCATTCTATGGAACACTTATACGATGAAATGGAATGAACACTGATCATAACTGCTTGTAAGTTTTTATTTTTTCCGAGAAAGGTAACGACTGTATCGAAATTTTGCAGGAGACTCTTTTCTCCAGAATTGAAAAACAATAAAAAACAATATTTTGAGTTTAATACTTATTAGGTGAACAAAAAGTATCTTTTTTAACTGAAAATAAACATGTTTGAAATTAGATGTTGAATGGAACTGAACTGAAACCATTTATGAGAAGAGAAGCGGAATACGATTACATGAAACTTTATGGATTGGAATGGCTCAGGGTAAAGAACACAGCTGAGAGGATAGAATTTTTGAAATTGCACAATAGATTCTTGGAACTCATCAAAAGTGAGTATTTGAGTAAAATCTAATGTAAACAATTAGGATGAACCATTTATGGGTTGATAACATTGAAATACTTTACAAGCTGCTACTAAGCGAATTTAGTAGCTGATTGTAAATTCGCTCAGTGTAATCGTGTTTACAAGCCAACAATCTGATTGTAAAAAAGCTGCGACTAAAGTTGAGAGCTAGGCTACTTTACACGCTAAATCGCTGGCGGTTTGGAATCTTATAATCACATTTGAGTAACTCAAAAGGTCGAAATACGGCTTGCCATCGGTTGCGCACAAGCACTGGAACAGCTCAGGAGCTCGAAACGAATGCAGTTGCTACTAAACAATCTGTGAGTTCTCATCTGCTCGGTAGTTCCTTGTTTTTGAATTTGAAAAAGTATTCGACATAATTTATCTTAGATCCTTGACAACAATACAAACATAAACCTCAGGTGGATCGCTATATTGTTGGCTTACTCAGCGGGTAGACAGTTTTGTGTGTAATCATCACAATCTCACAAGCTAATTCACTCGCTTCTAAATTCGCTCAGCAGCAGCTTGTAGAGTATCTCAATGTAATCGACCCATTAGAAAATATTTCAAGTGTAATGTGAAACCAGTGTACTTGTATACAAAGTTATTTACTGTTTTAGTGTATGGGGAACCAGATGAAAATGAACTTGTTGTCAAACAGCAATCGATAACAAATACACTGATTGAATTAAAATTGGAATATAATGGAAAGACAGTAATAAAAAAGTTGCCTACGACTATAGGAGTCCAAAAAGTGGTGATGATAGTGCAGAAGGTCTTCAAACTAAATTTTAGACCAAACTTAATTCATATGAGAGGAGAAGATTCAAAACTTCGAATCAGCTTGGAGGAGCAAAGGGAAATTGGCTTTTATTCAATGCAAGACGGGGACAAAATTCTTATTAGTGATGAATAATTTTTTACAGCTATTTTTTAGATTTTTTTATAAATGGAATTTACCGAATTTTTTACCGAGTAATTTTTGAGATTGTTTATTTATTGTAGAAATTATTTTTGAACATATAAATTATATTTAAGTGGAAATTTTTAACTCAATGAAATTTGACTATTATTTTATTCTTTTGTGATCACTGAATATACTGGCAAGCTACAAAAGGTGTATTGAGATTTTAACAGTTGACTCACGAGTTCAAACTGATTCAATAATACATATTTGGATCTTCATCTGTCTTTGAAAAAACAACTCTACACTCGCAAAATATGAATGACACTGTGGATGTCCTGTTATGATATTCGTATGTCTTTGAAGGGCCGCGCAGTGTTGCCCAATATTAGATCATTGAGTTACTCAGGAAGCAGACACATAATCAGCTGAATGCAATCCAGAGATCATCACAATCGGCTTACGATGAATTAAGTAAGACCCCAGAAGAAGCGTCAACCACGGGTTGAATACATATCCACCCCCTAGCTTTCTCCTGAAAATTTGTATACAAGTTTGGAAATGCACATCGGAAGGAAGACAAATTCTTACCCTATAAACATGGTCAATATTGGGCATAGAGAAACTAAAAAATTAGATGAGCCACTCGTATATTCCGCGTCATCTGCCGGAGGAGGAGACTAATACACGAAAAAATTATTTTCAATTTGATAGTTAGATGTCGTTGCATTCATGGAAATCCTATCGAGAAAATAGTAAGTATGTAAAATCATTATTATCAAAAAACCTTTGAATTGTCAACTGACACAAGGAGTGGTTTGGCACGTTCTTTTTGAAATATAATAAATTTCGATATGCCTGCAAGAGTGAAGACGTGCTGTGTTATTGGATGTGAAAATCGAGATGCAAGAAGGTAATTATAAAATATATATGTATATTCTGTCACCTATAAGAATTAAGATACTCGTAGTTTTCAAAAAAGTTTTTCATGTATTGAATAAGTTTAGTAGGTAAATACTCATATTTTGTATTATTGAATTCATTATTGTTAGTTTTTGAAAATGTTTTCAATGCAATCATTAGTTAATTGATTAGATATTTATGAAATAAATCTGTATTTTCAATTGGTGATACCTATTTCAGTTAATAAATTTTTATTTTATCCAGAATTTGATTATTGATCCTTATTTCTCGATTCCTAAAGATAATCAGATGAAAGTTCGTTACAGGTATTATTTTCATGAGAATAAATTTCCTCACTCATCAATAACTTGCACGAATCCATTTCTGATATCCTTTTGGAAATTTAATTTCAAAAAACTTTTTGCCTATATGGGAGTACCTACCTTTTCAAAATGTGCACTACAGAATTCTTTTTGCGGCAGCTTTACGATACAGATTCCTTTTTCAATTGAGGTTTTTTCACGAATTAGTATATTTCTACAAAAAAAGATGGCGTTGAAGCTTGTTCTACTAGTGTCTCATCTATTCTCCGTTTAGTTAGTCTATGATATTGGGCTCCAGAATGACTAGTATGTATCTGTCTGCATCGTCCTGCCTCGATTCACTGTCACTAACTCTGTTCTCACGCCCCTAACTATAACTGAACTTGCTCCGTAAATCTTTTTGGCGAAAGCTACATTGCAAATATCGCTCGCCAGGGCAATGCGATGGGAACTGGTGAGCGCGGGCCCATAGCTGGAACTCCAGCTCTCATATCATACTTCCGCAGATGATTTCTTCTGTTTGTTCATATTTAGATTAGATTAGAGGAGGGGCGACAGATCTTGCGAGCACCTTGACCTTAAGATCTATTGTGCATCCCCGCGCTGTTTACCAGTCAGGTAGTATAGTCTCAATGAATTTCACCACCTTTCTGGGGGCCACGTCCATTACTTGTTCAGGCTTTGGGAACCAGGAGCCAAGATGCCGTAACTTTTTCTGGTGAACATCTTCACACTCACATAGCAGGTGTCTGACTGTCTCGGTGGCTTCCTGACAGAAGCGACGTACTATCGGGCGCTTTTCCCATGTTTTTTAAGTGATACCTCACGGGAAAGTGCCCAGTGAGAGCGCCCGTCAGTTTCCTCACCTCCAATTTGCTGAGTGAGAGAACTTTCTTGGTCCAGCTCGTCGAGTGAGAGCTTGCCTTTGACCATTGGTCGTACGCCAGGATATAAGATTCCTCTTTTGTTCCCAGTCCTTAACAGCCATTGCCTGATGGCTGGCTGGGAAGCCGCAAAACGGTTATGGTCCAGTGAAGGCGGTTGTTCCCCCTTCCCTGGCCAGTCGGTCTGCCGCTTCATTGCCGTGAATCCGGAGTGACCAGGCACCCATATGAATGATGATATTGACCTGTTTTTTTCCGAGTAGGTTAAGTGACGTTTTGCATCCCCAGACCAACTTTGACTTCACTTGTGGAGAGTCAAGCGCTAGCAGGGCTGCTCTGCTGTCAGATGCTATATATATATTTAGCGTTCCGCACAGAGCGCAACGCACTCCCTTATAGCAAATGTCTCTGTCTGAAAAACCGAAGGACAGAGACCCATTGGTATGGCTAATTGGATTGAGAGACCGTAAACACCGGCTCCGACTCGTCCATCTTCAGTTTTCGAGCCATCAGTATAAAATACCGTAGACCTCTGGGGAAAACTAATTCTTTATTAGCCCATTGATCACGACTTGGGAATGTCGTGGAAAAGTTTTTCTGAAACTCGTGTCTCAAAGGGATGTTATCTGTGACCACATCCAGAAGCTCCTTACACTCATTTAGAATGTGAAGGTGCCCCGAGTAGTCACCAGTTTTCAGCTACTGATCTCTCTTGCCACTCGGAGAGCCCATCTGACCGCCTCGCTTTCCAGAAAAATCTCTAGAGGAGGCAGGTCCAGGATGACTTGCATGGCAGCAGTTGGGCAGGAGCGAGATGCGCCTGTTATGGACAGACACGCTGTTCTTTGTAGTTTTTCTAGGGCTAGTTGTCCCGAAACTAGTTTTGCTCTTGACTACCAAACAAGAGCCGCGTAGCTCACGATTGGCCGAACAATGGATTTGTAAATCCAATTCGTTAGTTCAGGTTTTAACCCCCACGTACTTCCGACCATCTTCTGGCACATGAAGAGAGCTCTTTTGCTCAAGAATCACCCCCCAGGGATGCTGAGTGGGTGAGAGGGTTGGAGGGTGGAGATGACGTCACACTTTTCTTCACAGTAACACAGACATAAATTTTTTCACTTTGTCGACATAAACACTAGCATAAATTTTTTCACTTCATCAGGATTCGAACCTGAGACCTATGGATTATGAATCACACGTCTTAACCGCTAAGCTACCGGATCAGTTGAGTAAGGAGTGGAATAAGTATAGTTGATACAGGGATACAGGGGGTACCCGACTAGAATTTGAGTCATGCATAGTAGCGTCGTCGGACATTTTGAGTTGACGTCATGATATCGTGTGGTCGTTGGGGGATTGGTAATGGGTAGTTGGTAATAGGGAGTGAGAAGGGGGAAGCGATGAAATTGGGTTGAACGTGAAAATTTTAACAAGTCCGATTCAGAGGGAGGTGTTGAACGCGAATATTGTACTAATTCAAGGTTATTTATGCGGTTCATAGAAAAGATCCGAACGTAAAAATTTTTCCAAGTCCCATTCAAGGTTGAACGTGAATGGGGTTAGACATGAGAACATCTACTCTAAGATTTCATATCTTCAATGAAATTTTTACAAGTTCCATTCAAAGTCTTCGTTAGCAGAAACAATCCTTGTTGAACGCGAAAATTGTACAAGTTCCATTAGAACATTCAGAGGGAGGTGTTAAACGTGAAAATCTTGTTAGACATACGTTGAGAATATAAATTTTTTTCAAGTCCCATTCAAGGTTGAACGTGAATGGGGTTAGACATGAGAACATCCAAGTTCACTCCATATAGGTATTCAATGAAATTTTTACAAGTTTCATTCAAGGTCTTCGTTAGCAGAAACAATCCTTGTTGAACGCGAAAATTGTACAAGTTCCATTAGAACATTCAGAGGGAGGTGTTGAACGTGAAAATCTTGTTAGACAGAAGTTGAGAATATAAATTTTTTCCAAGTCCCAGTCAAGGTTGAACGTGAATGGGGTTAGACATGAGAACATCCAAGTTCACTCCATATTTTCAATGAAATTTTTACAAGTTTCATTCAAGGTCTTCGTTAGCAGCAACAATCCTTGTTGAACGCGAAAATTGTACAAGTCTGATTCAGAGGGAGGTGTTGAACGTGAAAATCTTGTTAGACATACGTTGAGAATATAAATTTTTTCCGAGTCCCATTCAAGGTTGAACGTGAATGGGTTTAGATATGAGAGCATCCAAGTTCACTCCATATCTTCAATGAAATTTGGAGAACATAAAGTCCCATTCAAGGTTGAATGTGAATGGGGTTAGACATGAGAGCATTTATTCCGAGTCCTATTCAAGGTTATTTATGTGGTTCATATTCCGAACGCGAAAATTGTACAAGTTCCATGTTGAACGTGAATGGGGTTAGACATACGGTACGGTACATAATTGTCTCGAAAAGCGCATCCACCATTTCACCCCTTACTACAACATCGATGGTTAGATTTTAAACGAATGATCAATTTCGAAAATTTTTCCAAGTCCCATTCAAGGTTGAACGTGTAGACAAGCCGAATTCCTTTTTTTCAATAAAATGTCATCTGAAGATTATTTCAGGATTGATTTAGATAGCTAGCTGATTCACAACAATATGATAAATTGATAAGGATGATGTCATATTCAGTAGAGCTAGTTGAATTGAAACACTTCAGGAAACATTTGATCGTTTATTGCATTATAAAAAGTAAGATGGATTCACCCGGTTAATAATGTTTCCAATATAGAAATTTTCTTCCTGGGTGCTTCAGGTTCTTCATTCTTCCGTTTATCGAGCGAATAGTGCCCCCAAGGTAGAGTGTTGAATGTTCCAGGTACCAAATATCGTTTGTCATCTTCTGGACTCAAAGCTATTTTTTCCTGCGTCAATGAATACACTTGAAGCTCTTTTGCTTGAATTAAATTTTGTGAGATGGTCTTTTGCTTCCATGTTTCCAGACATTCTATGTAATCCTCAAAACAAATGTTGTTTTTTACAATCGATTTCTTGATACCCTTAGCCTTCTTGGTAACACCATAATTTCGGCACATAGTTTCAATTTCCTCCGGATCATATCCTTCTGTTTCCCATTGTTGTTTCTTCACATCAATCTCATTATGTGAATTTTTGACTGCGTACAGTTTAGATCTGAGACCAACATAATCAGTCATCGGAATACCCCCATTCTCATCGGTCATCATGCCTAACACCTTCTTATTCACTTGTGGAATACCATAGGGATTATTCTTGGGTAGTCGGAGGTATCAAATCGCGTATGGCAATCTCTTCTCATCACTTCATAAGGATCTTCAAATAGCTCATATATAAGCGAGTCTGTATCAGTATATAAGATGGTACATATATCATATATAGTTGTCTTAGCCAAGTCTAGGATGCTCATTCCCACATAAATTGGTTTATTCAAATATACTTCAAGTTTTTTGAGCTCAACTGCAATTAAGTTCTCGTTGAAAATAACAGAATTCTTGAACTATGGTTTTGCAATGTATGATTCGGCGCCATAACGACCTTCCCATTTTGTTAGAAGATGAACATTAACTCTCTTTCTGATGTTTTCCTGTAACGATAGAAAAGAAATGTGTAAATATCTGTGTATGAAATCTAAAGAGTAGGATATCATATCAGTACAATTTAACTTACCAAATACCGCATTATTCATCAATTTGAAAACATTTTTCTCGAACTCATTCTTTGCTTTCTTCCTCAATTCAGTATTAAGGTCAATATAGGATTTCAACCAAGCAGACTGTTTGAATTTCAACACTCTATGTATTTTAGTGAGAACCAATCCATTCCAGCTTGCTTCAAATTTCTATAGCGAATAATATACTTCTTCTTTGGATGTAATGTAGCCATAAGTTTTGCATTCTGTTGAGAAGCATAGCAAGGTGTCCGAGTCTTAGAATTGTAATGCTGAGCACAAAAAGGGAGATCTTTATGTTTATCATGTAATTCCCTTGGATACTCGAGGTCCACTTCCAGAATATACCCCTCTGTAGCATCATCAGGTACGGAGGTAACATCTATATTTGTATCAGACCATTGAAAACCCCCATATGGTAGGTATTGTGACATCGCCCAACCGCATTGGTTGTTAACATCAAAGTACATCAGGTAGTTTTCAGGTTTCTTCGGATCATAATTGGGGATATACCTGTTGTTTGCATGCGCTTTCCTTTACCACACACTTGACTTAGACCACCACAGATTCCTCGTTCAACAAATAGAAACATATCAACATCTGTGAGAAGCTCCAATTCTTGTTTGGTATGTTTCAACATTGCATCCCACGTATATCCCGGTAAGGTGAAATAATGTGCATATATAGATCTGAATATTCGCCCAAATTCTGACATTGAAATTTTTCCGATACAAGCTTAGCTCGCATATAGCTTTTTTGAGGGCATTTCTTATCTTCCAATTTATTATAGAAAGCAGTAATTGGTGGGAGAGAAGTTTCTCGGAAACGGTCATCAGAATCGATATAATCATATGGCATTATCCCTTTCTTTGTAAGAAGATTTATGTGTTCGTGGGGGAATTGTGATTTGAGGATGGAAAAATCTTCTAAACCTGAAGATAATTGTTCTAGTGAAGAAGCCATGAATCGGAAGCTGTCGATGAATCGGAAATGTACGCAATAATCATCATAATGTTTCGTAAAGCTGATATATTTTTCCTTTGTTATAGGCAGTAAATCAATCTTTCCTTCCATCCTTGTAGCGATATCTTTTATCACAAAATTAGCGTCATAACCACTTAGGTTGTGAAATACTACAGGGATCGTATGACTATCCTTATAATTTATGTTACAGCCCTCATGAGCGGCTCCACGGTAATTGTTCTCTGCTATAATATGATTATGACCTCGTACTTTTTTCTCTCCAGGTTTGAAACCTTCTTCACAGATATGACAGTGGAAGCCTTCTGAAATTCAGATTCCTGTTGCGTCGTCATATCAATATCATAAGGACATAGGAAAACTGTTTCAACATCTTCAGCAAATTCATTTCATCTGCAAACCATTCCATGCAATTAGGACCTCGATATGAACGATAAAAACTGAGAGTGTCATCATATGAACACTTTACATAGTATCCAACAGCTGCTGCTTTGTGTTCTTGATAGATATTCTTTTTATTAGTAGGCTTCAAAATACTTTCCAGATCTGCATAAATAATGAAGGGTACCTTCTCCTTGTTTTTGTGATTTTTAAATTTCAGGATATTGTTTTGTTGGATGTTTATAATGTGTAGCACTGAAATCAAACAGCGTCGAGGTTTAATGATTTAATCTCTAATTCTCAAAGTATTCTCAAACTCAAAGAATATCGAAACACTTGTTGATCGCTCAGCTGATTTCGATAAAGAAGGCAGATTCTAGGTTAGCGTGGGTGGGCGTAGGTTCACAAAGCCGGCTGTCACCATTGAAGTTGTTCTTCTTCTTCTCTTAAGTATATACAATATACATCCCTGTTGCAGTTTGCATTGGGGCGCGGATGTATGGTTGATTGCCGTCTTGAGAACCGTCCAAATGAAGTTATAATTCTAACACTCCCTCCCTACATCGGACCTCAACCCATCTCCAAGTTCTCTAAGTCTCTAATTTCTCTAAGTCTCCAATTTCTCTAAGTCTCTAATTTCTCTAAGGCCGCTCGCAGACCAAAACGACGCGACCGCGACGCGACATCAATTTCCAATCGCCGAGAGGTCGCGCACCTTGTTTTGAATAGGAGCTCGCACACCGGGGAGACAGCGACGCGACCGCGACAATACCTGTCAGATGCCGATCTCGGGAGACAGAATCTCGATCGCCAGCGATGCGTGACCGCAAATTGTAGTCGCCGAGAGATCGCGCACCTTGTTTTGAATACGAGCTCGCACACCGGGATACAGCGACGCGACTGCGACGATACATGTAAGCGATTGATTTCGGGAGCCTGAACATGTCAGTCGTGAGGAGACTGTATCGCGAGTGAAAAATGAACTGGCTCCCAAATAGGTGCGATTATTGCCAAATTCTTTTTTTATACAAAAGTTCGGTGAGTGAGTATTCACGGTATAACCATGAGTAGAATCATGACAAAATAAAAAATACAATGGACTTCAATTTTGCTCTACCAGGTGCTTAAAAAATATTGGTGGAATTATGACTCGTATCTTGAAGATAAGGTTGATTCTTGATAAGGAAAATTTCTGAAAAGCAGGACCGTATCAAAAAAATGTGTATCATTTCAGAAAAAAACTGATTTTCACGTTCGAAGCGGGAAAAAAACTACCTAGTGAATTTCCCAACTTTTTCGCATTTCAAAATATCAATCTGGTCCTATCTGATGCCTGCAATAGCAATCTCGATAATCCGGACAGCGATAATCTGCATTCATTGATAGTCCGGATCGAACCGATCTCGTTATGTACCATATGTTTCAATCAACCGAATTTTGATAATGGTAATCATTCACATAATAACTTTTTGAAAGGCCTGTTTAGAAAATGAAGTTTTTTTGATTCAGATGTTTTGCTTGGATAACTAAAAACATTCATATGAAAGAAAATATGGTAGTCTTGAATTCACATTATTCAGAACGTCTCTGGTAACCATTGATCTGGATTATAATAGTGGTTATACTGTACAGGGTGCACCTTGTGTTTGCTATCTTTCTTATTTTGTATAATAGATATAGAGCGTTTCGGTTTTCGTAAAACTGAAGGTTACACCCGATGAATCCCCAAAGCCTCTTTGGTTTTTGAGATACTGGGTGTTTTTGAAAATGTCGTATTTACAGAAACTTCTCATATTTCTGCTAATTTATCGAAAAAGGGGCAATGAATTTTTTCGTTTAGGTACCAAGTTCTATGATATGTTCCAAAATATTCTACGGGGACAATTCAAGAAGTTATTCGACTCAAATTTATTTTCCAAATGATACCTTCCTGACTCTCATAATATTTTTCATTGAATGAAAAATCATCATATTCTTATTGATGATTGCGGAGGCTCTCCAAAAATGTACATGAGGAGTCGTAGGTATCGAAAAAAATTGAATAAATAAATAATAAGATATTGAACTCTTCAAGTCCTCAAAACAAGTCTGCGGGGTCAGATCAAAAAGTTATCAGACCCCAATTATTTTTCAATCACACTATGTCAAAAACGAATGGCCTAAATTAGTGCTATTTGAAACTTCTTGTATTAATTGTAGCTTTTAACCATATTATATTTAGCCGAGCCGCACACCAAAAAACATGAAACATTTTCATTCATAAAAACAGCTCGAGTCTTATTTTATCAATGAAAACTGTTTCATGTTTTTTGTTTCAAGTTTCATGTTTCTTTGGTGTGGGGCCCGGCCTAAATTCACTGCACCGATTACATTGTTATTATCGGGGTTGAACCAAGCTCAATCACTATCCGGACATGCTGTATATTAGGTGGAACTTTTGTTTTATTTAAGTAAAAAATCACAACCAAAATTGTGAAAATATTTTGCTGCTGCTTTTTTTCGAAAAAATATCATATTAGTTATCTAGGGATTATGAACACACATGAACGAAAAGATCATTGGCATAGATTCCCGTCGAACATTTCATAGAGTTCTACTGATTGAAGTGAATTGGAATTTCCATATTTCATTATAACTTTTCTATGCCTAATAATCACAGACTGATTCACCGAAAGCTAGTTCGATGAGCTTGAATAATAATCTATGAATTAAAACAATATAATAACTGCGTGAATATTGAATGACGTTTTTTCGAAATGAATGAGGAAGGAAATAATATAAAATTCGTTCAACTTGTGGAGAAATACCCTGTCTATATGATTATAGATCATCGGAATACTCCAGACGAGAAGTCACTGAAAAAGCTTGGGCAGAAATTGGAACAGAAATGAAATGCACAGGTAAGTAAGCTTTACATTAATTTATTAGTTTTTAGGAATAAAATGAGTGGTTAACATAGAAATTATAACTCCAATGGAAGCGGCGAAAGAGAGAGACTCGTGATGCCAAAAGAAAGATAGAGCTAGTGGTGGCAAGATGAATTGGATTAATTTCATTTTTTCAGAATAATTTGTTTTCTTGCTATTTTCAGACGTGTTTCAAATTAGTATATATTATATATTAGTATGTATAGCAAAAAAACAAATTATTCTCAAAAAATTAAATTAATCCAATTATCTTGCCACCACTAGCTCTATCTTTCTTTTTGCATCACGAGTCTCTCTCTTTCGCCGCTTCCACTTCTATGATTGGCTCTCAAATGGGATTTGCGGACTTTTTGCCACCTCTAGCTCTATCTCTCTCTTGGCATCACATTCTCCGAAAGTGTTGAATGACAGGCCTCATCCATGTAAGGTTATATCTATGGTGGTTAAACACAATACTGCCACTGCCACGGTAATGAACCTTCACTACTGATGAAATAATCACAAAGATAATTGCGTATTCCAATTGGATTTCTGGTCAAGACATGGTTTTCTCTTTCTATTTGAGGTGGAGTATAGTCCGTTCACGAAAGGTTGAGCACATAGTAGGCGTTTTTTTATTTATCTGAAGTTGGCAGTATTTGCTGTCATAACGTAAAATAAAGTCAACGTTGCCGAATGTAACCGGCCTCGATCGACGAGATTGCGAGTTATCAGACAACTCTATGCAATATTGACAACATTGCGTATCAATCTGACAAGAACATAACCTAAATTTTAATATACACAGTGGAATATGCCAAATTTCCATGGCCAACCGACGGCTCAACCTTTCGTGAACGGACTATAGATGCTCTATAATTCATTCCGTTTGGAAATGTACTCTGGTACATTCGACCTTCCAGTTGACGTATGAAATTGTGAAGGACACAACAGCATAAGATGATATGTGTTATAGTTGTACTATTACTACAAAGTATAGGGTTTTGAAGTACTTGAAATTTTTGGCACATCATTCCAAAAGAACATTCAACGGTTTTTCGACCTCTGCTTAATCGGTAATTGAAAATTCTTCTTTTGTTATTCAGCGTCCGTTGTGGAAACGGCCGCATTAAAATTTTTTCAGAGGGAACGCCTCATCACCAATGAAATAAAAAGGAAATTTTTGTCCACTTGCGTCATTTGGCAAAACTTCGTCTTCTGGAATGATCAATCTTTCTGTATCCAACCATTGTCCGAATCTTGAGGCACGAAAAACTCCCCCATCACTATTTCTTCCGGCAAACCCTGTTTCAACAGTTGTAAATAAACCATCTGCATCACTACATGCCATCAAAATAAATGAATGGTAGTGTTTATAATTGAAATTAACTGATCCAGATCCTGGAACTTTTTTAATTTTTATATGTTTGCCGTCTACTGCTCCTAGACAATTTGGCAAGTTCCATAATTCTTTAAAGCGATACGCAATGTTTTTCCATTTTTCTCTATCTGGTAAGGGTAGATATTCAGGCTGAAGAGAATCCCAGATAGCTTTAGTCGTTTCAGCAATTATCCCAGAAATGGTCGAATCCCCTCTGACGAAATGGAATGAAAGGCATCTAAATGTGCTTCCTGTAGCCAAATACCTTCAACAAAAAAATTGAAAAAATATATATGTATAATATATAAAGATACATATGTATACTCCGTTCACGAAAGGTTGAGCACATAGTAGGCGTTTCTTTATTTATCTGAAGTTGGCAGTATTTGCTGTCATAACGTAAAATAAATTCAATGTTGCCGAATGTAGCCGGCCTCGTCCGATGAGCTTGCGAGTTATCAGACAACTCTATGCAATATTGACAACATTGCGTATCAATCTTACAAGAAAATAAACATCATAACCTAAAATTTTAATATACACAGTGGAATATGTCAAATTATCATGGCCAACCGACGGCTCAACCTTTCGTGAACGGACTATATATGAGGTGCAATTTTCGGAAAATACAGGGTGTTTTCGAATGTGAGTGTTTTTGACAGGTAATAGAACTCATCAAAATGAGTAATTTCAGACCATCACATGTTCGTTATAGGAGAGCCCACTATGATGATTTCAATATCGGATCTGGTCTGAGTCACGTTACTTATTGTTTGTGATATATTCATCATTAATATTATAAGTATTTTGGGATAATTTGATAACATGACATTGGGATGGATGCATGTAACTTTTCCTTATTGGGCCTTTCTCCAATCGAATGGTGATCCTAATCATATTTCATTCTGAAAGAACTAAATATTTTGCGTCGCGTTTTGACTAGATCACAGGAATGCACTTTACCAGTACCAGTCGCAATAAGGTATTGATCCCAAAATTCTTTAATTTTTTTTACATATTCCTTATGAGCAAATACGTTGAATACAATTTTGTTGAGTTCTACCACCTGTCAGCCTCACCCCAAAAAATGTAACGGTTTGCAAAGGTTAACGAGAAAAATTCAGATTTTATTCTTTGCTTTTTCAACCAAGAAAACAACATGAAAATCCATTCGGTTGGACATTAGTTTTTCGTGAAGAGATAGATGAAATTAGCGACTTGATAAATGATGTGATGGCGGGAAATTGACTACAAAACATTTTTTTTAGTTACAGCAGCCAAGAAAAAGTGGAAAAATCTGAGAACGGCGTATGTCCGGAGGAGAAAACTACCTCCGAGTGGGTCAGGAGCTAAAAATATTAAGCCATATTATTTGAGTGCTTATATGGAGTTCATTACACCTTACATAAAAACGCATTCATCAGAATATGGAAATGTTCCATTATTAGAACCACTTGCATCACAGAATATTATAGAAGATGAAGAAACAGCTGCTGCGGTGTCAGAGCCTGAATGTGAGGTGACACAAAGGACAGAAGTAAGACAAGGTTCGAAAAGAAAATGTAAGATAAGTGATGTGGACAAAACATTTATTGAATACCTTGAGGCGAAGAAAAAGAAAGAAGAATCATCGTCTGCTTCTGAGAATCCAAGGAGGAAATTTTTGGAAAGTCTCCTCCCAGAATGTGACGAATGTCTGAACTTAAATTTAGGGTATTCAAGAGGAGAGTTCTCCAACTAATTGACGAAATAAACTCATCTGCCTCTCAATTCAACCATTTATCATCCACATCTACTTCATCAACTTATGATGGATCAAGTGTGGATTATTCTTCGCCGTCCCGATCAGATGTTTATCAAAATTTCAATAATAGTTATTATCCGTAAATAAATAAATCAGAATACTGCCATTCGTTTAGTTAGTTTTTTAAGAATAAATAAGATTTTAATTCAAATGTGTTTTGTTCTGATATGTCATGAATAGGTACTCACCTCAAAGTAATTAGGAGTCTTTCAGCAGCTCCAATACTTTCCCTATAATTCGTATCCATTTTTTGGATTGCAGGTGTAACAGCAGCTAGTAAGATATTGAAAGTTTCCTTTGACATTCTGTAAAATAACTGGAATCTTTCTGGATCACCAGCAAGTTCCTTTGCCAAAACAAACATTCTCCGATCTTCATTAGTTCTAATATAAGGATGAATCCAATGATTGCGTTTACGCTTTCTCTTTTTGAGATAAATATAAGCCAATATTACATCTTCATCGCTGCTTGACATTTTTGACAACAATCACTGATATGAAACACTACCTTACTAGAACAGTAAGGTATAAAAACACTGTATATTTTTTTTACTTGCCAATATAGGTAGCCTAGCGACCGAATATCGTATAGGGGTAGCGTTGCTTTGGTGTGAACGACCGATTTTGCTCATCTCCACGATTCAAATCGCATCGCGGTCGCGTCGCGATCGCGTCGTTTTG
The DNA here is from genome assembly GCA_013421045.1 of Propylea japonica. Classification (NCBI taxonomy): domain Eukaryota; kingdom Metazoa; phylum Arthropoda; class Insecta; order Coleoptera; family Coccinellidae; genus Propylea; species Propylea japonica. The sequence goes on along the minus strand of CM024239.1, from coordinate 84,457,500 downwards.
GTCTGCGAGCGGCCTAAGTCTCCAAGTTCTCTAGGTCTCCAATTTCTCTAGTTCTCTAGATCTCGTCTGTAAAACAAAATTTAATTAGTTTATCAGTTAGTTGCTTATGTGAATCAGATGGTAAAGGTTTAGTCATGATATCAGCTATGTTGTCTTTAGTTGGGATCCATTTTACTGTGATCCTTTTATCTTCGACACATTGCTTAATAAAGTCTCCATGTGTCGTCTATGTCCACTTTTCTCTCTTTGCAAAAGATCCTTTTGTATTACCCCTAGTGGATCATCGAATAACTTTAGCTTATGACTACCGTCTTTTTTTGTGCAGTCTCCTGCAGACTTGTTGTCACACCAGACTGTAATCGGGAACAAAGTTCTACCGATCACAAATCGTAGAGCCTTGTCGAGTGAAATCAATTCTTGACAGGCTTCACTCATAGCTAAGTATTCGGCTTGGCAAGTGGACAAAGTGACATATGTTTGTTTATGGCTTCTCCATGCTAGTACGTCTCCAAATAATCTTATAACATAACCACCAGTCGAAGATGAGTCTCTATGGTCTCTAAAACTTGCATCGGTGAATGCCTCAAAAGTATCGGTTTGACCTGTAAATTCAAGACCAAGATTAACAGTTCCCTTAAGATACCTAAAGATTCTCTTAACATCTCTCCAATCACCCTCAGTGGGTTCTATCTGTTTTCTGGCTAGATAGTTTACAGCAAACGTAATATCTGTTGATCTAGGATTCGTTCGAAGATGAAGATAAACAGTTCACGGATGTCTGACAAGACTTTTTTTAATTTCAACTTATACAACTGACATTACATACAACTAATCAATATTATTCATAGAACATAAAACTTGGAAACAATGCTGCAAATGAATTGTCCAACACCCTCCCTATTTGCAGATTCCTTGGCACTTGATACACTCACTGAACTTATTCACATCAAGCGCCTTAGTCAAAGAATCGGCGACCATCTTTTTGGTTGGTATGTATGTGAATGTCAGAATCTTCGCCTGCACCTTTTCTCTCATGAAATGGTGCCGTACGTCGATGTGCTTGGTCCTGGGCTGATAAGCACCATTCAGTGCTAAGTTCCTGGCTCCTTGGTTGTTGCAAAAGATTTGAGTAGGACTCTTCGAAGGCTGCTCATTTCTTCACTGAGGCCCCTCAACCATAAAGCTTCTTGTGCTGCTGAAGACATGGACATATATTCAGCCTCTGTGGTTGAGAGAGCTACAGTTGGTTGCCGCTTAGTGCACCAGGATATCGGAGCATCACACTTGATAAAAATATAACCTGTGACTGATCTTCTTTCATCTGGATCACTAGCCCAATCAGCATCGCAGTATCCGTAAATGGGTCCAACCTTTGATCCATCAAATTTAAGTCTATATGAAGAGGTTCCACGTAGATATCTCAGTACCCGTTTCACACCTGCCCAGTGTGGCATACCTGGATTATTGTTAAACCGAGTGAGATTACTAACAGCAAATGCTATATCCGGTCTTGTAATCTGTGCGGCGAATAAGAGGCTGCCAATAGCTTCTTGATAAGGGATTTTTTTCATCTTTTCCTTTTCTCCTTCTGTTCGTGGCTCCTGAGTTTTGGAAAAATTGTCACCATTTGATATCGGAGTGGATACTGGATTGGCTTCATCCATGTTGAACCGTTTGAGAATCTGCTCAATATATTGCTGTTGACTTAGCCAAATTACCTTTGATTGTCGATCACGTGTTAATCCAAGACCTAAGAATGATTTGGCCTCACCAAGGTCAGTCATCTCGAATGATCTTGAAAGTTGCAACTTGACCTGATTTTTCAACTTTTTATTATTTGAAAAAATCAACAAGTCATCCACCCAGATGGCCACTATTATCATACATTTTTCTGTTATTTTGTAATAGACACAAGAGTCAAATTTTGACTGTGTCAAACCAAATTCTTGTAAAACTGAATCCAATTTTTTATTCCAAACTCGGCTCGCTTGCTTGAGCCCATATAAGCTCTTCCTAAGTCGACATACTTTTGAAGTTCCATCGCTAAAACCAGGTGGCTGAGACATGTAAATTTCCTCCTCCAGGTCTCCCTGAAGGAATGCGGATACTGCGTCCATCTGATCAATGTCTAGATTGTATTCTGCAGCCAGCGATATAAGATATCTGATGGAACTATACCGAACAACTGGTGAAAATGTTTCATCGTAATCAACTCCCTCCTTTGGGCGAATCCCTTTGCTACCTGTCTCGAGCATACACTAAGAGTAGGTTCCACTTGGCGATCACAACGCCCAAAACGCCTCATGTTTACATTCCGCTGAACGACCGCAACGCTCACGCGAGTGTTTGTGACGTCGTCAATTTCGCCCGCAAAGGCCCACGGAGACCCACGTCAGGACGGTGGTCGACGTGAGCGTTTAGGGAGAACTGTCATCCGTTCCTCTTTAGAGGTTAACAAAATCAAAACACATGCAAACCGTCAAAAACGTCCGCGGACTTGTGACAAGCTAGTGGAACGGGAACGAGCGTGAGCGTGAGCGTGAGCGTGGTCGTTGTGATCGCTTAGTGGAACCTACTCTAAAACGGACAAAATTTTCGGACACGATCGATGATTCGGGTATATTCGTGAATCGGCTACTCCGAGTTCTGTAAAAACTGCAACTGAGATCATCATCTGTTTACATTTTCGTCAGCATCAGATGTCAACTTGACATTTGAAAACATTTCGGTTTTTACTTATTTTAAACGTTATTTAGAGCTTGAAATTATGGGATTCTCAATTAAAACTCAAGTAAGAGGAGATTATTGTACGCATTTGCGTTAGATGGAATTATTTCATTCTCGATGATGATATGAAAATGGGCAATGATGACTTTGCTACTTGAAGGTAACTTTATCCCTAATTTGCATTATTGAGAATTTCTTCGAGTACTGATATTATTTCAGGTTTAATCTTATCCAGCAAACCAGGGAAAATGTGCCATCATCAAAGAGCCTGAGTAATGACTGTCAAAAAGAAACGAACATGCACACAAATCAATTGATAGTTTTCTATCTGTCTTCATAACATAGACTTCATTCAACATCTATTATTACAACTGTTTTAATTTTAAGTTGCATTTTTCAGTTAGTTATTAAAAAAATCAAGATCAAGCGAAGTTGCTCTGCTACAGAACTACTTATTATAACAGATAAATGCCATGAATTTTGATCTATATTTGATCCTGCTTTATACTGATTCCAATAATAAGTACTAGTTTTGTCCTACATCAGTTCACCCTGTTTTATTTCTATTTGATTCAGTGAAGTCCTTCAGCATATGTACAATAGTAGGTACCTTTGATCGTAAACACGTTGTACTTGCCAATATTAATATTTTCAACAATTGAGGACACTGAAAGATTATACCATAAAAAAAATTATTGTTTACAATTGAATTATATAAAAATCAACTTTGACTAATCAAAGCATGGTTAATACCCAACTTAAATTCCATGTTAAATGCAGACTCTTAATCAGGTTTATAGAATTTACACTTTTCTGAAACAATCATGCTTAACTTTTTAGTTGTGGGTTAAAATGAAACTATTGTTATCGACTTCAATCAACTTTCCGAAAAGAATATCAAAATATCTGGTACCTGTTCATCAAGATCCCATGCCAAAATCAATATGAACAATTGATTCCGAATATTCCTGTTCAGTTGTGAGAGTGCACATAATTGAAACACATAAAGGACAAAAAAGTGGTACTGTTCTTTCTTTTCAAATAAATATTAGATAGTGGTTCAAATAATGTGTTTTTTCGTTTTCATACATCAGTTTTCTCGTTCATTCATTTCAATTACGCCCCATAGAAATTGTATGCAGTAACACTTTCAATCGTAATCAGCAATCGTTCACTTATCCTATGAAAATAAAACTTAAGGTGCTTTATTCATATTCATACTCTTCAGTCATCTAAAGACACAACCTAAGTGCTGACATTATACCCAATTCAGTAAAAATAAACTATAAACAAATCCATCGTCTCAACTTATTCATTTATATCTTGTAAGATCAGCACATGATTAGTAAAAATCAAGTTAATTCAATTTCCACTATATTATTCTTTTACACATACTGAAAAAAAACTAGACATATCAAATGCTTAACGGCTTCTTATAATAACACAACGATTAATTCTCATCAGACTTGAATGACGATAACAATTGACCGAGTCAAATGACCATACACCGAAGTTCTTCAGCCCTCATCGAACTATTTTCTCTATTTGTGAATCATGTAGATGTAGGTCCCTCAATTAAATTTTGTCTTGATACATGGATTTCTCTCATTCTTTATTGGCAATTGGAATAAAAGAATACATTTTTTGAACCAATTTGATGGCTCAAACAATTTCCTAAGTACATTATTCCATTATTTTAAATTTGTATTGATGGCACATTTTTCCTGGCATACTGGACAAATAACATAAAATCTGAAAATGAAATCAACACTTGAAAAAATAATCAATAATTGATATTAGGGATAAAGTTACCTTCTAACACAGTCACAGTCATCTTTGCCCATTTTCAATATATTCATGCCATAATCGAAAGCGATATAATTCGAACTACGACAAATGGGTACAACAATCTCCTCTTACTTGAGTTTTAATTGAAAATCCCATAATTCCAAGCTACAAATAACTGTAAAATAAGCGAAAACCCGTGTTTCCAAATGTCAATCTGACATCTGACCAAAATGTAAACAGATTCCGTCTGTCAATATCCGCTCCTGTAGTCTGGGCGTACTGTAACATATCAGCTTCGGGTCCGAAAATTTTGTCCGTTTTAGTGTATGCTCCAGTCTCGCTTTATGGCCCGTTATTTTACCACTGGCATCTCTTTTTGTTTTGAAGACCCACTTGCACGGAAGGGGTTGTCTCGAAGCAGGGAGTTCGACCAATAGGTAGGGCTGCCAGACCTCCCGATTTAGGCGGGAGTCTCCCGATTTCTCATACTCCCTCCCGCTTTTCAAACTGATCTATAAACCTCCCGATTTTTCGGAATCCGCCAGGTACTCCCGATTTTACATTGATTAAATTAATAAATATGAATATGCTAACGCGTAACGATACATGAAATCTTTGGACATTTCGCATTTCTGTCCTCGTCATTTTAAACATCTGTTATCATTACAACTAGCGCTATCTTTTATATGTCTTATGAAAGAAGAATGAGTATATTGTATATACAGGTTTGGAAATTCACATCTGAAACATACGATATACAATGCATCAGACAGAGAATTTTTCGGTCCAGTTGCCCAGATGAATAGTCGAGACAATCACTTGCTGTAACACACTGAGTTCAGTTGTCTTACTTCTTTATTTAGTCTTGTCTCTCTCTTATCGTTTAGAGGAGCGTAATTCTTTAGTATGGTAGGCAACAGTAAATACTTGAATCGAGTATTACGGGCAGCCTGACAAATTCAAATTCTATACGTGTAGTTCGGGTTCCCTACCATACTGCGATAAGAGAGAGACGAGACTAGATTATCGCAGTAAGACAGTTGAATTCGTTCAGTTATCGCACTTCATTATCTCGCCTATTCATCTGTGCAACTGTAGGGAAGAATTCTCTGTCTAACGCCTTGTGTATCGTATGTTCTCGATGTGAATTTCCAAATCGGTATAATTAGTTGTTACAGATTGACGATCGCCGTGCTCGGTCGGTAGAATTCTTTAAAAATTTGCTCTTAAGTTTTCTCGCTTCCCCACTCAAACGCGAATAAAGAATTTTCAGTCTAATGTTCATGGTTTGGAGGAATGAAATTTTTATAAAGATTTATATTATTAACAATTTTTTTTTAGTTTTTATATATAATAATTTTTTGTTTTCGTGTTATTTTGTTATGAATATAGTTTCTGTTGTTCAAATTGTGGTATTTCGTAATCCCGTCCGGGGGGGGGGGGGGTGTTGCGGTGTTGGGTAGCATCGAAAAGATCCTCCCGCTTTTCGTTTCTGCAGATCTGGCAGCCCTACCAATAGGGATGTTGACTCATGTTACGAATTCATATAAATTGAGGTTTTCCTCATAGAAGGAAATTTTTGCAATCCTAAAAACCATTTTAGTGATCTTATTATTCTCGTTGAATTAAATAAAGCTGATTTAAATTATGTTATTTATTATCAACTATCACGTGACTGCGAACGCCAATCAGAGGTAATCCGTATAGTGACGTCAAACTATCCGTATTGTCATTGCAAATTCGAATGTTCGGTGCTCAGATCAACAAAATACATTCATAGGCCGGGTTCCACAAAACTCCAATCGCCTTGATTATTGAAATGTCATAATTTCTCTGCAATTTTCAGTTCATTTCTGACATAAACCATCGACTTACTTCAATATAAACGATTTGATTGCCAATCAAGCTTTGTGAAACCCACGGTTCTGTGACTTGAACCATAGTAAATATATAATATATCATATCTATGATTCGAACTTACGAAGTTGAAAGCTGAAAGAGAACAGAATACCTAGTTCGTTACAAGAACGATAATCTACAATTTTATTTATAGTGGAGATAGGATTCATCAAGGGTAATACATAGTAGTAACTTTTACCGAAGATAAATTCCCTTATGGTCGCAAGTTTCTTTGCTGAAAAAAAGGATTTTTGTGCAGCGGAGCTTGAAAACGTGAAATTGTCTTTGTAAGTAGCAGACTTTTAACTCATATTTATTATTACAAATAAAAGAAGCAACCTCATTCAGCATTTACAGACCGACCTATTCATTTTGAAGCCTTAGATTGAACTTTTCCACAAGGGATCGGGCAAAATCAGTTCGCTTTGACAGAAGTCAAAGTATGTTCACTGTATTATGACGTAATCATCAGAACGTGACAAAATTGAGCATTTCTGCGGGAATTTTGAATTGTCTTTTTATTTACTCATTTTTATTGGCAATTATTATATTTTTAAGGAAAAAGTAATTTTTTCTTGTTTGTATAGGGTTCATCTTTAAAATAAAATAAATTTCAAAAAGTAGTCAACAGCCCTATTCCCAAGTCCTATTAGTCATTTGAGCCTTCAATTCACGTTGCATTGCATCAACCCACAACTGATTGTCCTGACGATGTAACGCATCTTCATAGGACATCGGATCTGACAGCTCTGAGTTGGTAGAGAAAGCTGAATAAGTTACAAAGTCATCCAGTGTAGATGGTGGCCGTCTTTCTCTCTCAGGTCTGGTCGATATTGGTTGTTGTGTTGATGTTAGAGTATTTGATAAAACAAAATCTGGGTCATTATCACTCTCGGACTGCACATCATTTTCCGGAGAATCATCATCAATCGATGGCCGTGATTCTGTTGTGTCAGAGCCCGAGCCGACATTGTTTTCAAAATTAGCGTTCTCGAAATTTGATCCATTAGGAAGCACATAAAAGTTTCTATCGGTACCTTCATAAGTGTTTTGTAACAATGAATTGCCCCACTGGTATTCGTTGAATGTTACATCTCTTGATACAAAGGTAATTTTCTTCTGAGGGTCATACAATCTGTACCCCTTTGTGTTTTCACAATATCCCACAAATATACAAGGAGTTGATCTGGGGCTGAGTTTCTTTCGCTTCGGGGCAGGGATGTGTGCATATGCCTTACAGCCAAATATTCGAAGATGTTGAAGAGCAAACTTCTTAGCTGTCCACACTTGTTCTGGAGTTGTATCAACAGACTTGCACGGAGACCTGTTGAAAAGATACACTGCACAGTTTACAGCTTCTGCCCAAAAAAACGGTTGGGAGTCCTGACTCTATCAGCAGACATCTTCAACGGTCTAAAAGAGAGCGGTTTAGGCGCTCGGCCTTTCCATTTTGCTGTGGGGAGTAAGGACATGAGGTCTGATGCGTAATACCCGACGTCCTTAAAAACTCACTCAATTTTTTATTACAGTATTCTCCTCCATTGTCAGTACGTAAGATTTTGATTCTTTTTTCAGACTGATTCTCAACAAGTGATTTGAAAATTCTGAAATAATCAGTGACTTGATCCTTCGATTTCAAGAAATAGACGAATGCCTTATGACTAAAATCATCTAGAAATGTCAGCAAATATCTGGAGCCTGCTAAACTGCCTACCTCCATAGCCCTACAAGGTCTGAGTGCACTAATTGTAAACAATATTCAGTAGTGGAGACACTCTTCGGAAAAGGTAAACGATGGCTTTTTCCCAACGTGCAAATATCACAGGCAGTATTTGATTTCTGACCAGAAGGCTTGAAAGCATTAGAAATTGTACCTAACTTACATAGGCTATCATAATTCAAATGTGCCATGCGCCGATGCCACAGTTACATATCACATTTCGTAGATAATGCAAACGTACTACTAGTAGAAACATCCAAATCCAATTTGAATAAACTGTTCACCAAACTGGCAGATGCAATCAGTTGTCTCTGGTGATTTAATATTCTTGCTCCGTTGCTATCGAACACAACACGATGTCCTTTACCGACAATTTGGCTAACTGATAGCAAGTTTACTTCTAATTCTGGAACATAGTATACGTTATTAACATTTACTTCTGTTTATATTACCTGAAATGATCACTGGTAATGAAATATCGCCAACTGTATCTGACGTCATTTTCTTATTGTCAGCAGCAGTAATGGAAATTTTTTCGGTCCTTCTCACATTTGTTAACATTTCGATACTTCTACAAAGGTGGCAAGACGCGCCACTGTCCAGGAAAAATTCGTATTTATCAGATAATTGCGCAGAAAATGCTGTAAACAGCGACGATCCTGCACTTTTATTCGGATTATTCCTTTTAGCAGCAGGTGAAGAACAGTTCTTGGCGATGTGTCCATATCCGTTACACTGAAAACATCGGGGACCTCTGGAGGAATTTTATCAGCTTACCGTGTTCATAGTTTCTGTGTTTCTGATTCCGTTAAACTGAACAGAACTACGACCATACAAAGCTGAATTTGAATCTTCATAATTTTTTCTGAGCTTGATTTTACAATAGAAAGGTCCTGCAACAGTTTTGTTTTAACCGAATCTCCGGTTACTGCCAAGCCCGAACTCTCAATGCCCATGATCATGGGTTCGAAACGTTTTGGTAATCCGGCAAGAAGGATTGTTCCTATCCATTCATCACTAACTGTTAGACCAACTGACGTTAACTTGTGTGCGGTTGTGATTATCCGGTTCACATATTCTTCTATCGAACCACAGTCTTCTAACTTTGTAGTTATAAGAGTACGGAGAAGACCAACACGTCTTGTCAATCCGTCGTCCTGAAAAGCTTTCGATAGTTTTTCCCATGCTTCTTTGGCAGTGGTTGTGTTTTGAATGTGAACATAATTCACCGGTTCAACCAATAGAATTAATTTTGAACGGCACTTCGTGTCTTTCTTCTTTGTGGGATTCTCTTCAGTAATACAGTCCCACAGTTCCAAATCTTCAAGATAGGCCTGCACTGCGAATTTCCATGTGTCAAAATTTTCCCGTCCTTTAAGACGTTCAATCGGCAGCGACTGGTTCTGAGACATTGGGAAACGAAAGGAAAAACTTGTAGAATATTCACTAACTGGCGAATCCTGGGCCCATAACCTGTTGATCTAGGATTCGTTCGAGGACTAAATGAAGATAAACAGTTCACGGATGTCTGACAGAGACTTTTTTTAATTTCAACTTATACAACTGACATTACATACAACTAATCAATATTATTCATAGAACATAAAACTTGGAAACAATGCTGCAAATGAATTGTCCAACAATATCAGGCCGAGTCCCATTTGAGAGGTACATTAAGCTACCAATCGCTTCTCTATAAGATACTCTTTTCATTTCCCTATTGTGATCTCTAATCTCTAAGTTCTCCAATTTACTCCTTTTATTTCTGTTCTCAACCTGTCTTGTAACCATCGGAGTGCTTTGAGGATGGCACTCGTTCATATTGAATCTTTCCAATATATTCATGATGTAATTTGACTGGTCGATTTTTATGTATCTCTGATCTCTATTTATCTCTATATTTATACCTAAAAAACTTTTAGGTTCTCCAAGATCTTTCATCTCAAATGCATTTCTCAAGTGGTCTTTGATTTCCTGCAATTTTAGAACATCATTACTGGCTGCCAATATATCATCTACATAAATGACTAGTATAGCCATCTTGCCATCTTTTCTCCAAGTACATGAACAGGGTTCATGTAGATCATTCTCTAAACCTAGTTTCTTTATCTCTTCGGTGAATCTCTGATTCCATCTCTTAGGGCTTATCTTCAGCCCGTAGAGCGCTTTCTGAAGTTTACACACATGGGATCGTTTAATCTCCTGTCAATGTCTAGCCCGTCTGGGATATCCATGTAAATGTCTTCCTCAATGGTTCCGTTAAGGAAAGCAGTTTTGACATCTAATTGACAGGTATGTAAGTCATATTTGTTTATGATCGAAAGCATAGCTCTTATAATTGGAAGTCGAGAAACTGGTGCATAGGTTTCTTTAAGGTCATAGATATTCTTGTCCTCAAAGCCTCTAATAACTAGTCTTGCCTTATATCGGGTAAGACCGTTAGCCTTTAATTTTCTTTTGAACACCCATTTTGAGTCGATGATATTGGCTCTTTTTCCAGTTGTTTGAAGTTCTTCTCTATTTACCAATGTCCATACTTCATTTTTAGACATGGATTCAATCTCTTCGTTAATTGCATTTCTCCATAAATGACCTTCTTGTGAATTTATTGCATCATTGAAATTCAATGGTCCTCTATGGATAGATGAAATAAGGCATCGCCTCATTTCTTCTTCTCTATCAGTATCAGTTATGCCAATGTCCTCACTAAATGTGTTCTCTAAGTATTTGATAAATCTTATGACGTAGCTAATGTCCTCCACAATTTTCTCTGTATTTTGTGGAGCTGTTGTAATATTTTGGCTCCTTGTAACTGGTCTCGATGTTACAATCTCTTTTGTTTTGGGTTTCTCTACTTGGTTCTCTTTTCGTGGTCTGCCACGTTTTCTCGGTTCAGACTTCTCTACCTCTTTTTCTTCCGGGGAAGAATCTTTGCAATCTTTCATCCAATCCCAGTCTATTACGTTTTCTGTCTCTAACTCTATCCTAGTTTTGTGAAAGTGTTCCTTAAATAAACATCTTTGTAGACAAGTTTTTCATTAAATCTCACATGTCAAGATTCGAAAAACTTTCCTGAGCTTGGATGCCACATTAAGTATCCTGTAGTGGTGTAACCCACTAGGACTGTTTTCAGGGCACGTTCTCCAAATTTAAGAGTGGGTTTTGGAATCTTGATATATGCATTACATTCAAATCTCTTAATTTGATCAAAGTAGCATTTTGTATTTGGTGCAAACTTTGTCAAAGGTATTTGATATCCGATGGACTTGTGTGGTGTTCTATTGTAGGCATGTATAGATGCATCTACAGCAAATTCCCACATACTCTTCGGTAGTCCGGAATCAAACATATAGGCACGAACCTTCTTCTGAATTGTCGAGTTGAACCTCTCCGCTACACCATTATGTTCAGGCTTATAGGGAGCTGTAAATTCGGTCTCTATGTTCTCTCTTTTCAAAATCTCTAAAAATTTACTTCCAGTGAATTCAGTACCTTGATCTGACCTCAGGTAACAGACTTTTCATCTTTTCCCAGTAGGTTTCTCGTAGATATCAGAACTTCTCCACGCTTCAGTCGATTAATCTTTTGTTTTCATTGTATATGCCTTAGCAAGTCTCGAATAATCATCAATGTATACATTTATGAATCTTTTCTGTCCTGGGTGAGATGTAGGTTTTATAGGTCCCATCGTGTCAGTATGAATCAGCTGGAATGGCCTCTCGGCTCTTGTTCGGTTCTCTCTAAATGGTAGTTTCTCCATTTTGGACATTATGCATACTTCACATTCTAAAACAGAATTATCAAATTTTACCTTTTTGATTCTCTCGTCCAATTTCTGCATTTTCTTTAGATAGTTGAGTGATGCATGTCCTAGCCTACAATACCATAGCATTGCCTCATCCATTCTCTCTGAGCTACATAAGTTTTTATCTAACGGACTCTCTATACAAAATTTCTCTAAGTTATCGAATGACTCCAATTCATCGATTTTAATGGCATTTCTACTGATCTGACTACTATCCCAGTTCTTCACTTCTTCAGACTTGGTCTCTTCTGATTTCTCTACTGAAGAGTGTAGAACTTTACCTATTGTTAAAGAGGTGAGATTTCTCTCCTCCCTCCCAATCGCAGATTCAGGTTCTCCCTCCGAACCTAAAGACTTTTTATCGAGACTAGTCTGCGATTGCATACTTATATCTCGTCCTCTTCGCATAGCCTTGCTCTGCAACAATAGACAACATACTGATCATCAGTATCGAGATTATTGTAGTTTTGTTCCTTTACTCTAAAATTGAGAATCCAATTCGGTTTCTCATATTGGCCCTCTAAAACAATCTCATTAGCTTTATTGTAAACTCTCAGGGACTGGTTGTCTAAATGAATGTTAAACCCAGAATCTGCAAGTTTACGTAAAGAAAGTAAATTTTCTGATACGTCTTTAGCTGAAAATACATTTTGGAGTTTAAATGTATTCTCCATTCTAGGATCTGAATATAAAATTAAATCACCTTTACCATCGGTCAAAATATCTGCAATTTCATTCTTATTAGCACTTCTAATTCTCTTATTATTGCAACTCTCAAAATTTCTCAAAAGCAAACTATTATTAACTATATGATCAGTTGCTCCAGAATCTGCAATGAAACTAATAGTTGGATAAATTTTACCTGTTCTCTTGTCGTTTTCTCTTTTCTTTATAGTTTTGGCATGTCTTGCCCTCTCTAGCTGATCTCTTAGCTCTCCAATTTTTGGTTTTGAAGGTTGACCTCCCTTCAACCTTCCTTCTCTGAGGTCCTCTAGTGTCTCTTGAAGGGGGGGCAGACTTCCTCTCTACTGTTTGTTCAGATTTTGGGCAGTCGTCACCCCTGTGTCTCTTAATAGCTTTGCAGCTATAGCAGAACCATTTGTTCTGCCTTATCAACGAGCACTCGTTAGACCAGTGCCCGTTCTTATTACAACGGAAGCAGGTTACCTGCTGAACCCGTTGCAATTTGGGTGACTTCTCCCTTACCTCAGAGTTTTTCTCTGCGTCTAATTGGGAGATAAAAGATTTTATCTCCTCCAAGGTCATCTCCTTCGCTGAAGTCTGCCTCCTTATCAGATCTGCATTTCTCAACTCTGGGATCACAGGCGATACCGCCTGGTAAAATGCAGACCTGATCTCTTGAGTCGTCAACTCAATCACATCTTCGCAGGCCTCATACTCCCGGACGATCGAGTCAAACCTTTCACAAAAATCATTGACTGTCTCGTCCTTCTCCATATTAGTGGAGTATAAACGAGCCCTGACTGACGAATGAGTGACGTTGGACTCGCTCTTTCTCGATGACCTCAACATCTTGAGGATTTCGGTGGGTTCACGGATGTGTAATACCTTTTTGTGGTAGTTCTAGTCAATCCTATTGATTATCACATCGCGAACCCAGCCCTTTCTCTTCTCTTGGTTTGCTTGATACCAACCTGCGGAACCGTTGGTCTGTTCAAGTACATGGAGTAAGTCCAAACTCGAGAGCTCTGACCTCAGAGAATCTAACCACAACTCTAAGTTTGAGTCCCGCTTCAACATGTAGTCTCTCTTTATGTTAAATTTGGTGCTCATGGACTCTTGCTGCACCAAATTGACTACATGTTGTTGCTCACCTGACTCACACCTCCTCTTCTTTGGTGGCGACGAACTGTTCTCTACCACTTACAACAAGGCACACTCTCGACAGGGTGTTGCCTCCTCTTCTCTTCTAAAATTTTGAGGCGAGTTCTCTCTGCCTCAAGATTGTCATTCGCCATTTTGCCCAGTGTCTCTACCATGGACACTCGACATAATGTCCCTTAGGACAATGGCAGCCTGTAGCAGCTGGTCACCATCTCTCCCTAACCCTGGTGCTTCTTCTGTGGCCTGCCTGGGCAGCGAAATGTCCTGGAGGACGTTCACCATTCTTCTTGGTACTTCGTCAATTACTGTAAAATTGATAAGAAGTTTTATATACCTGGGTTTTTCTCTAATTCTACTCTCAATCTACAATTTAATTTGTTAAGAGTTCTCTATTTCCTCAAATCTCCAATAAATGTCTCAAAGTTCTCAAATCTCCAATCTCTAAGTTCTCAAATCTCCAATCTCTAATTTCTTAAATCTCCAATCTCTAATAAGTGTCTCAAAGATTTCTCTAATATCTCTTTGATCTCAAAGCTCTCAAACATTCTCAAAATATGAAAAGCTACTTACTTCTTCCTGCAGAATTTAAATCAAATTGGTTCTCCATATATGTACTTCTCTGAATTATTAGTGTAATTTGTGTCCTCAGACCCTGAGAGACATCACTGTCATAATTCACCAATCCTTGATATTCTGCCATCTATTTTGGGTTTTTGAAACAAAATTTATATTATTATATATGAACAAATTTGTACATAAATAGTTCATCTCTAGATCATCTAACCAGGTATACAATATAAAATTTTGATTCTTGCTTCTGAACCCCAATGGACGCACAGCAATCCACCAGAATTCGAAACGAGAAATTGAGTCCTCAAACTGCATCACCACGCAAATGTACACCTTTTTCAACATGCAGCACCACGCACGGCAATGGAAACTTAGTTGAATTTGGCCGGCCGAGTACAAATGCGGGACACAAGCTCAAGTTCTTCGAAATCCCTAGAGTACGAGCAAACAATAGCGCACAGCAAGGATTGAATGAACGTAGCCCCAAAAATAATTATTCATCAGACCCTTTCCAACTAGTATGTAAAGGTAAATGCTGTGATGAAGTAATTATAGTTTCCATAAAGAAAACTAAAGTTATTCCTCTAATCCTTAACGATTGAATAACGTTAAGTTTAGAAGAAACAAAGAAATTCTCCAAACAAATTTCTCTAAATATTCTCCAAAGTTCTCTAAAAATTCTCCAAACAAAATTCTCTAAAAGTTCTCCAAAATAAATCATTTCTCTATTACTTTTATGTACGTGAATAATTCACCGTAGGTGAATAACTCACACAGTACATGTAAAAGTATCTCTAGTATCTCCAAGCTATTATTAAGTTGAAATTCAACTTACCTCAACAATTCACAAAAATTCTTTTGTAAATTTCTCAAAATTGTTTGATATTGCTCAGTGAAGCGTGCACTGGGTCACAATAACCTGTTGGATTTTTATAATGTGTAACACTGAAATCAAACAGCGTCGAGGTTTATTGATTTATTCTCTAATTCTCAAAGTAAACTCAAAGTCACAAAGAATATCGAAACACTTGTTGATCGCTCAGCTGATTTCGATAAAGAAGGCAGATTCTAGGTTAGCGTGGGCGTAGGTTCACAAAGCCGGCTTGAGAACCGTCCAGATGAAGTTATAATTCTAACATGTTTCCTATCTCAGGCATTTTGATCGCAGTTTCATTCATGTTTCCACAATCCTCTGAATGACTATCAAGTTTTTCTTGCGACCGGAAATAACGTAAACATCTATCACAGAAGAATTTTTTATGTTCTTCTTTGCTTAGTTGACTCGATACAAGACGGGAGAGATTTTTAATCCATACATAATGGTATCGTACTGGAGTATCATCATATCTATCTTGAATCAATAGCAAGTTGACGTGTCTTTCCATCTTGTTCTTGGTTAGGTAAGTAGGTAAAGTGATGAAGTTCTTCTTTTCCTTCTTCAAAACATAGACGTTTATGGATATCTGGTTTTGTTTCTCAAAGTTGGGTATTTGCAGAGACAAGTCTCTGGTATTTGCTTCATTGTCATGGGAAACTTTAGTCTCTCGAGCTTTAACACTTTGGAATAATGTGGATACTTGGATAATTTTTGGGGATCTTTCTCAACGGGGTGTAATGCAGCAGTCACAGCCCAAGCAAAACATGCATCACCATTGTTTTTTATGTTGATACAAGCTTGTTTCTTCAGGATTTGAGGAGGTAATGGAATATACGAAGATCCAAGTTGGGGTGTGAACTTGTTTATATTCACCCCAAGGTTAACAAATTCACCAAAGCCCATCCACTATCCCTTTCTTGGAATTCTTCGAGTTCCTTTAAGATGGGTAGCAAGACATTCCTATTGAACCATTCTGTGATGTTTGTATCTCGGTAAATAGGTGCATTGGATGTGGTAAATATTTTATATTCCTTCTGAACTTTATTAGCATTGTTTAATTACTTCTCCTTAAACAATGTTATTAGCTGTCATGATCTGAAACTCTCCACAAAACACCATATTCACTTTAACAGCAGCTGCATCTTTTCAATGCGTTCAGAGTTCTTCGCCGAAATATAGCTTCACAGTCCACCAGAAAATCTTTAGGGTCTTTATGTTTCAGATTTGTGATAATTCCTGTTCGGATCCTTGACTCAAAGGCAGATAATGAGTCATCCCAATGAACTCTATCTCGAGCAGTTTCCTTTCGCGTACTCGGTCCTGCACCTTGTTTTCGTATGGACTTCAATTGTGAACGATATGATTTTACGTGGTTCAACACAGTTAGCAATCTTTGCTTTTCCCCAACAGTTTTGGAACATTTCAACCGTTTATTAATTCGCCGCACAGAGCTAAAAGGAACATTCCTTCAATCCATGATTAAAATCTTCTATATTAGATGAATATATAAATGAAGCCAATAACGACTTTATTAGGCGAAGACAATCCTCTATGTTGAACATTTTTGCTGAAATGAAAAAACTTTCGCTCAACTTACAAAAAGATACTTGAATAAGTTTTATGAGTACTATCTAGCATTATATTATCACTAGCGCCATCTCTACGAATATAAAGTAGATACAAAAACGGAAATGTAGTAGATATAGAATAGAATGAGATGAGAAATCTGTAGAAAAATTCACTCTGTCTAATAATTTAAGTAGGCATGTAAATGAACGAAAATTGCCTTCACTTGTATCTAATAAGCCTTATGTAGGTTAAAGATATAGTTTAACTATGACAACCAAAAATATACCGTTATTAGGATACGAAGATAACCGAAGTTAACCGAAGATATTTTATTCGAAATAGCCGAACGTAACCGAATGTATCCGAAGATAGTCGAAGATGCAAAACGGATACTAAAGTGGATACTTTCATATAAAAACGGATATCAGTGAATAAAACGGATATAAAGCGGATATTCATAAACAAAAATGGATACAAAACGGATACTATCAATCATAGAATTTGTAAAAAACAATCAGCTTAATCAAAAAGTTATGATGGTGCCTCATGAAATAAAATATTATAGTTGATGAGCTACTATTGAATTCGGACACACCCGAAAGAAAAATTTATTGATCATCTTTAATAGGGAATATTACTCACCAGATCGAAAAATCACACTAAAACACCACTCAAGCGAGGTATATTTGTTAACGTTTCAGACTAGTTTTTGAAAAATATGAACTAGAAGCCTCTTTAAATACTGTATTCGTTTTTGCGGTATTTCGAGCTCCTGAGCTGTACCAGAGCTTGTGCGCAGCCAATGGGAAGCCGTATTTCGAGCTTTTGAGTTACTCAGGAGCACGAAATATCTCAAAACGAATAGGCTAATATTATAGGTAATCAAAGGAAATGTCACCGCAGCATTGTGATAAAGACACTAATTAGAATAAGATGATAAGATTCGAGCAGGTAACCACAAAAATGGAGAAAAATGTTCCCACGATGGGATCAACAGGAAATGTAACAGAATAGTACCTATAAATGAAAATGCAATTCCGTGTTAGATCTGTTGACTACAAATAATCAATCATTATATTTCATCTTCGTATACAGGTATGTTTTGATATATTGAAAAATCAACCATTTTTGATTAATTGTTGTTTAGATACTAACAATGGATAAGCCCCTAAAGCTTAAAAACGGAAACTTTTTCGGCACCAGAATCTAACCCATTGTGTATCGCAGGATTTAGTTATGGGAGCAGGTATTGCCTTGCAATTTAAAATATACAGGGTGAATCCTGTTGAACTGTACATACTTCACACAAAGATAGAGGACACTTTGCTGGTTTCAAAAAGACCCCACATGAAAGGTCTCAAACGATTCGTTTGAATTATACAGGGTGATTTCCAGTTTTGGGTCATATTTTCAAAATGCTCTATATTGGACGAACGAATAATAACAAATCCATCAAATTTGGTACGTAGGAGGACTGTATCAATCTCCATACAGCTGAGTTAACAGATTATCAGTTTCCAGGACCGGACTCTATTTTTCTGATATTATCGGAATTTATGAAAAAAAACACCCTGTAGATGAAAAAGTCAATAAACCTGTCATGACAGTTCAAACTACACTAAAAACTCTACAATGAAGAGTAATAAAATCACGTGGCACACCTACAAATTTAGAGAAAAAAAATATTGAATATGCGTACTCGGAGATAAATTTTTTGGACGGGCCTAATTCACATGGAAAACCATACCCAAATGCATCAAAAATTGAAGACAGGAGAATATTATCAGTTAAATAATCCTCTCGATATTCAAATATTCCAATATTCAGGTAATTTTCGTCAGTTTCCAGGACCGGACTCTATTTTTCTGATATTATGGGAATTTATAAAGAAAATTACCCTGTAGATGAAAAAGTCAATAAACCTGCCATGGCAGTTCAAACTACACTAAATACTCTTCTATAAAGAGTAATAAAATCACGTGGCACACCTACAGATTCAGAGAAAAAAAAATTGAATATTGGTACTCGGAGATAATTTTTTTGTACGGCCTAATTCACAAAAGAACAAACCCAAATGTATCAAGAACTGAATATAAATGGTTAAGATCTTCTACGCATTCAAGTATTCCAATATTCAGGGACGGACACCCCAAAAAACTGTTACGGGAGACCGAACAATATTAAATAACCTACAATCCAGGGATTATGGAATACTTTCATGGGGAGTGATATAACCTGATAATATTCGACTTTTCATGCATTTCGGTATAGTTCTTCTACTAAACTTCAGCCGCCCAAAAAAATTATCTCTGAGTACGATTATTAAATTTTTTTGTTAAATCTGTTTGTGTGTCTCGCGATTTCATGAAAATTTCTTGTAGTTTATTTAATGTTGTTCGGTCTCCCGTAACAGTTTTTTGGGGTGTTCCAAATTCAGGGCGAATCTTTCGACCTATCATCTATTGAAAAACCCAATCTGAAATGGGAGTCCGTCCCTGAATATTGGAATACTTGAATGCGTAGAAGATCTTAACCATTTATATTAAACTTTTGATACATTTAGGTATGTTTTTTCTTGTGAATTAGGCCGCACAAAAAAAATTATCTCCGAGTACCCATATTCAATTTTTTTTCTCTGAATCTGTACGTGTGCCACGTGATTTTATTACTCTGTATTGAAGAGTATTTAGTGTTGGTTGAACTGCCATGACAGGTTTATTTACTTTTTCATCTACAGGGTGATTTTCTTTATAAATTCCGATAATATCAGAAAAATAGAGTCCGGTCCTGGAAACTGACGAAAATTACCTGAATATTGGAATATTTGAATATCGAGAGGATTTAAACTGATAATATTCTCCTGTCTTCAACTTTCGATACATTTGGGTATGGTTTTCCATGTGAATTAGGCCCGTCCAAAAAAATTATCTCCGAGTACGCATATTCAATATTTTTTTTCTCTAAATTTGTAGGTGTGCCACGTGATTTTATTACTCTTCATTGAAGAGTTTTTAGTGTAGTTTGAACTGTCATGACAGGTTTATTGACTTTTTCATCTACAGGGTGTTTTTTTTCATAAATTCCGATTATATCAGAAAAATAGAGTTCGGTCCTGGAAACTGATAATCTGTTAACTCAGCTGTATGGGAATTGATACAGTCCTCCTACGTACCAAATTAATTGATGAATTTGTGATTATTCGTTCGTCCAATAGAGCAGTTTGAAAATATGACCCAAAACTGGAAATCACCCTGTATAATTCAAACGACTCGTTTGAGACCTTTCATGTGGGGTCTTTTTGAAACCAGCAACTGTCCTCTATCTTTGTGTGAAGTATGTACAGTTCAACAGGATTCGCCCTGTAAATGGATCAGAGGATAAATTACGACAACAAAATAAAAATGTAGGAGAAATAGCTGAATTGAATTTACCTGAAAGAAACATCTATTATCTAATAACTACAAATCAACTATTATCATAAACCATCATATGAAAGCTTGTGGAATACACTGAAAAATCTAAGAGCCTGCTGTGAGAAAAACAACGACACATATCTAGCTATGCCTAAGATAGGTTGTGGATTGGATAAGTTGAAATGGGGAAGGGTTGAGAAAATGATAAAATTCATATTTCATAACTCTAATATTGAAATCGTAATCTATGAGTTATAATTGAGAAATCTGTAAAAAATAAAGATCTGATTATACATCTTAACTATATTTTTCCTCAATATCGAAGGAGGACTCTCACAACTCAGCCTTCTGTCCTATGTCAATAAACTTATTGGAAGCATGAGATATCCT
This sequence comes from Propylea japonica, assembly GCA_013421045.1. Taxonomy (NCBI): domain Eukaryota; kingdom Metazoa; phylum Arthropoda; class Insecta; order Coleoptera; family Coccinellidae; genus Propylea; species Propylea japonica. Next base: position 84,436,897 of record CM024239.1, on the reverse strand, counting down.
TATTGAAAAAATTTTATAATGATCGATTTAAACAACCAGAATTTCATTATCAGAAAGTTTACAAATATCAAGAGCATAGAATTCATATTCAAAATTTCTTAAAACACACTCACCTTTCATTTAGAACAACCTGTATATATGTAATCATTCCTACGATAAGCGTGTAATGAAGTTCGATTTTCCGGGATAATAATCGTACTCCATTTTTAGTATTTTTTATATTCTGTTCAGTTAATAGTTCGGAATTATTGGAATTAGTAATTTTTGTATTGGTTTTCGTATATTTCTGATGCGAAAATCGTTAAATGCTGAAGTTTTCTGAATTCTGTAGTTTACTCAATTCAATCAGTAGTTCCGAATTATTAAAATACGTATTTTTCCGTTAGTTTTCATATTTTTCCGTTCATTTAATTTATTTACCGAATATAGAAGTCCGTAAGATCAAAACATCGGAAAAAACGCCGAGCCGAGATTTAATCGCGTTTTTCATCGCTGCAACCGGCATAAAAAGCATATGCAGTACAGATAAGGACATGTTTTTGTTCAATTCCTCCGCCAGCAACGCGAATTTTGGAGTTCGGGTCGGCGCAGAAAATTTTCCTTTTCCGTTCCCCCCCGTGAGGTTATAAGTAAAAGAGTACCCCCGGTCATTAGGCAGTTAGTGCTCCGGTTTTCCGATCGTAAATAGTTAGTGCTCTGATTTTCGATTAAGGTTGAACGGTGTTGAGATTTTTCGGGACGTCTCCGGATATTGCAACTGTTTCCAGTTTCCATTCGAGTTTTCTTTAAGTTTAATTATTACGAATTTAAATTTTTCTTTCTTTTCTTTTATCACCGGTTAGTCCGTATTATTTTCAGTTGTCAGTTTTTAGTTATATTCGAGTTGGTAAATTCAGTGAGTGAAAGGTATCAGGTTCTAGGTAAAATACAAACACCATTTTTGTCTGATGTCTGGTTGCGTGCGAACCGCGTGAATCGGTTTTTTTTTTCTTTTTATATATATATCGGGAATAATTTTTCGCGAGTTCTGATCTCGAATTGTCCGTCGTGAGAGGTGGTCAATTCGATATCCCGTTTATTATCCGTCCTGATTCCGTTCATATACACCCTGGTACAGAGAGTTCGAGGAGTCCAGTAACTATCGTTCATGGTGTGCGAACTCATGGGTAGGTGACTGGAGGTTTCGTTGAATCGTCTGACGGAGGCGCACACACGCTAGCGTCTGGCGATTTAAACACTCTCTATAGACCAGTGGTCGTATATTGTCAATTATTTTTCGTATTACATCCGTACGTATAAACCCTCCTTGTACAGAGAATTCGAGGAGTCCAGTAACTATCGTTCATGGCGTGCGAACTCATGGGTAGGTGACTGGAGTTTTCGTTGAATCGTCTGCCGGACAGGCGTACAACTCTGGCGGCTGACGATTTAATTTTCTCGCTATAATCTCCGACCGAACATTCCCGATTCCGTCCGAACCGAGTTAAACGAAGCTGAAAGAATATACAGAACAACCAGAAATCTAGATAGGTGTTATCATTAGCATTTCTTTTGATTGTGAACATTTCTGATTTCGAATATTTTATGTGTCTGTTATTTTATTATTGCGAATAATTTATATTAGGTTTTATTTTTCGGTCCTGGTACTGACTCGCGATTACGTGTGCGGAAATCGTGAATGTGCTCGAACTCAAGCGGTAATTTATTTGAATTGTTTCATACGTGAATATTTTCTTTGAATTGTGTTCATCCTTAATTGCCAAACTTGAATAAACTTTTGTTATTACACTCTATTTTCATACGTCTGCGTTGTCGCTACTACCCTAGACAACATAGAACCTTGTCTTCGACTAGAGTAGCTATCTGGGTAGGTGTGCTATTTTTCCCTTGAAAGAATAGCTGGCGCCCGAGGTGTTAATATTGTTAGTGAAATTATATTGCGAGGAAAACCCGTTACAAAATTGGCGCCCGAGCAGGGACCTGAAAATTTGAGTGAATTTGATTTTCCTCTTTATTGATTTTTCCTGACATTTTTCATGTTTATTGAAAAGTGTTAATTTTTTTTAGCCTAGTGTATTTTTCTTTTCTGGTTCCGGTTATATTGACCTGAAAATTTGAGTGAATTTATTTGATTTTCCTCTTTATTGATTTTTCCTGACATTTTTCATGTTTATTGAAAAGTGTTATTTTTTTTTCAGCCTAGTGTATTTTTCTTTTCTGGTTCCGGTTATATTGACCTGAAAATTTGAGTGAATTTATTTGATTTTCCTCTATTGATTTTTCCTGACATTTTTCATGTTTATTGAAAAGTGTTAACTTTTTTTTTAGCCAAGTGTATTTTTTTATTTTTATTTCTGGTTCCGATTATATGACTTGAAATATTTGATTGATTTTTTTTTATTTATCTGGTCAGTGTTGCCGCCTGTTTTATCTCCCACTTGGGAAATCCGAATTTACTGTATTTGAAATAAATTGAACTGTGTTTTATTCCTGAGGGGTGAATTTTTTTTTTTTTGGCACACTGACAGATAAAACTGATATTGTTTTTTTCTGCTATTCATTTCTACTGATCTGTTAATGTTTTTTTTTACATTTTCTGAAATCCTGATTTGATATACTGAGTGATACATATTTTTTTGTGCATTTGGCTGAATTGTTGGTATTTACTGATTTCTTTGAATCGCCGTTGTAGAATAAAATTGTTGGTCTATTTTCTTCTGAATTTCTGATATTTCTGGTGTTTTTGAATTATTTTTGATACACTGATATTTTATTTATTTTTTTTTTGTGAATTGACGAAGCAACCTGAAATTTTTTTTTGTTTTTGTTTCCTGCTTTTTGAAATTTACTGCTGAGATATATTGTTCATTTTTTTTTAAATTCATCTTGGGTTATCACTAGGTTCTAGAATTCAAGGTTTGGTAATTGGAGTGTTTATATATCCGACGTTTATGAACTGATTTAACTGTGTGTTGCGAACTGAATAAAAGACTCTGAATTTCCGGTGAATTTTTTTTTGTGTCGTTTTCGTTTTGAACTGTGTCTTTCTGAACTGAGTGTTGTTTGGAACTTATTGCTGAATATTTTACAATTTTTTTTTGTTGTTGTTGTTGTATACTGACATTTTGACGAAGTGATTGAAGTTGAACTATTATACCGGGGGTGTCCAATTATATCATTTTTTTTTGACAAATTTGTGTTGACCAGACACACCAGGTAAAAGTCATAGATACAGTGTTACAAATGGAGGTGAATCGACTGAGAGCCGAAGAATTGATTTGGGAACTTCAGGCCCGTGGTTGTCAAATAGCCAGGACAGTGCAAGAGAACCGAATGGAGTTAAGAAAAGCATTGGCAAGAAACATCCAGTTCCGTGACATGCCGAGAAATATTGAAGAAGAATTGAACGATGCAGAACGACTTCTGAGGAATCTGGTGGACAGATCCAGGAATTCGACGACGATAATGCTTCTAACGATGAACCCCGAAAAGAAGCCGCCTGCTACATCTGGGAAACCGCCTGGGCCAACTTAAACCATCATCACTGGAAGAACAAAGTCGTTGGATCAATTGAGAGAAGTGCTGGAGCAGACTTCCGACATGTTGAGGGATGCCAAATTGTTGGCTGAATCAAGACGTACACTGCAGGAACCATTAGGTAACATGCCGGTCAATACTAGTCATAATCGTCAGTCAGAAAGGGAAGTGGACCTCATTTCTTTCGATGATGTCACAGATTCTGGAATACAAGCCGCTGGAGACACACATACGGTTCCAATCTAGAGAGGGACAGCCACAGCAACCCCAAGATAGTACGGGATTGACCTTGAGTTTCCTCCAGCGATTGCACAACAGAGCTTGTGAGGCCGTCCGTCGACGGTTGGATTTCACGAGTTCATGGACACACACTGCTGAAAATGGAGACGAGCCGTTGACCAGAAAGGAAAGGATAGCAGAATCCACCCGCAGAATATCGTTTCCATTTCTGCAGCCTGAAGAACCAGACCACACCAGAAAAGAGTCAGCCCCCACAGCGATTTCGTCTAACACCAGCATACAGTACGAAAACTTGGGACGCGCAGCGACCCTGGACAGTCGTTAATATTGCACCAGAACAGCAGAACCAAACTATCCATTTTTACCATATATAAATGGAACATATACTATGACGGATCCACAAGTGTAACTGACTTTATCGACGAAGTCGAGCGACTGGCTGAATGTCGCCGAGTGCCCTTACAACTGGTGTTTGAGGCCGTCTACGAATTGCTAAGAAAAGATGCCAGGGATTGGTTCGTTCCTCGTAGAGGAATTCTTAGAAACTGGGAGGATTTCAAGACTCAACTGAAGGACGCATTCCTTCCGATTAATTACGAGGAAAATTTATTTGAGGAAATTAAGAAGCGAATGCAAGGCCCTGATGAAAAACTTGTCCTGTATGTCACCCGAATGCAGAATTTGTTCCAGAAGCTGACTCATAACCGCCCCTCAGAGAGAGAACAAGTCCGCCTGATCAAACAGAGATTGATACCACCTCTACAACAGGCATTAACCTTCCAAGAGACAAACACCTACGACGAACTATTGCAGAAAGGAAAAGTATTCGAATTGGTTCGATGGCAGATGGACCAATATACGAGACCACCGTGTAGCCCTGGACTCTTGGAAGAACCTGGACTGTCATACAACCCACCCGACCAAAATTATTACCAGTCTACCTGCAGTTTGAATATCGATCAGCCGTCCACGTCACCGACTCAGTTCTCCGATCCGAGAATTTCGACTCCAATTCGACCCTTGCCAGTCAAACAGGAACCCAACCAGAAAGCGGAAAACGCCAGTACAGGAAGATAGGCGCGTAAAGTGATGGAAGAAAATAAATCCCAAGCGACCACAACACCGAGGCCAGACGTTCGGAGACTATCAGATTCTCCACCCATCCAGCAAAGAGAAAGTATTTCCAACAGAGATCAGATGGAACCTCGACAAACAAAGAAGTTTCGTTCCAAACCCAATGCTTCCGCTGCGGTGGATATGGGCATATGCGCAGAGATTGCCGAAGAAAACCGAAGCTGTTTTGTTCTCGTTGTCAGAGGGAGAATATTCTATCCCGAGACTGTCCATGTTCGGGAAACTAGAGGGAGATATGGAAGCGGAGTCAGTCATATCTGCCAAACCATTGACTCCATCGACGCCCAACACCTGCCATAACAACCGCCCGTTAATAGAGGTCTACATAGCCGGAAAATCGTTCAGAGCACTAATGGACACCGGAGCCACCAGGACCTTTTGCAGCCAGGAAACTGCCGAACATTTCAGGAAACACAAGGTCGAGGAAGAATATATCCAGAATTGTTTTGCAGTAACCGCGAATGGAGAAACTACCGCTACGCCGAAACGTTATACTGTTCTCATCAGGATAGGCGATTATACTTTGCCCGATGTGAAATTCCTACTTGTACCTGATTTACCTGTGGACATCATATTGGGAATGGACGTCCTGTCAGCCTATAATTTCACCATCAATCTCAAAACAGCCGAGAGTTTTCTCGAGGGCCGACTAATTCCCAAGCCGTCAACTGCCACAGAAGAAACCATCGAAGTTCATACCGCTGAGGAACACTTGCAAGAATTGACGAACATACAGAAGAAAGAACTAGACTCTTTCCTTGTCGAAGAATTGAAAAAGTTCGAATGTCTACGAGGCACCACCGACCTGGTTGAACACAAGATTAAATTGAAACCCGGAACAGAACCAATCAAACAGCGATATAGACCCCAAAACCCGAAAATGCAGGAAATTTTCAATCAAGAAGTGGATCGGATGTTGGCTGAAGGAGTGATCGAACCTTGCAAGTCACCATGGAGTTCGCCCGTGGTATTGGTCAAGAAGAAAGACGGAACTTATCGATTTTGCATAGACTTCCGTTCAGTTAACCAAGTCTCCGTTAAAGATGCATATCCGTTACCTTACATTTCCGGAATTCTGGACAAGTTACGGAAAGCCAAATACATTTCCACCATCGATCTGAAACAAGGATATTGGCAGATACCATTGGAAAAGGAAAGTCGCCCGATCACTGCATTCACTGTTCCTGGAAGAGGATTATATCAGTTTTGTGTTATGCCATTTGGTCTACACGCGAGCGGAGCTACTTTCCAACGATTCCTTAGATGCCGTGATCGGACCAGACATGGAACCCGAGGCGTTCGCCTACCTCGACGACATAGTCGTGTTGGGAGAGACTTTTGAAGAGCACCTTGAAAATTTGAGAGAAGTTTTCCGGCGATTGAGGGAGGCTAACCTCCGTTTGAATCCCGAAAAATGCGCATTCGTCCGCAAATCTTTGAAATATCTAGGACATGTCGTCACGTCGAAAGGTATCTGCACCGACCGGATAAAGTGTCGTCGATAGTAGCTTTCCCTGCACCGAAGACCGTCCGAGAACTTCGCCGATTCCTAGGAGTTGCCAGTTGGTACCGCCGTTTCATCGATAATTTTTCAGACGTCGTTTCGCCGTTAACCCTGTTGCTGAAAAAGAAACAACGATGGAAATGGACCGAAAATCAACAGAACGCTTTTGATGCCCTCAAGAAGAAATTAACCGAGTCACCGATCTTGGCCTGTCCAGACTTCTCCAAACCTTTCGTTTTACAGACAGACGCCAGCGACGTAGGTCTAGGAGGGGCCCTGACCCAAGAAATAGATGGCGAAGAAAGGGTGATAGCCTACGTGAGCCGTACACTGAATGCTGCTGAGAAGAATTATTCTGTGTCGGAAAAAGAATGCCTAGCGATAGTGTTCGCAATAGAAAAGTTGCGACCGTACCTGGAAGGATTCCATTTCACTGTTATTTCCGACCACATGAGCCTGAAATGGTTGAATTCGATCAAAAAAAAATCGGCCATCCCAAAGAACTTCGAAGTGCAGTACCGAAAAGGAGCCCTCAACAAATTAGCAGACAGCCTTTCAAGGAATCCCTTGCCGGCCGTAGATAGTGTGCACATGACCGAGGAAAGTACACACTGTCGATGGTACAACCAGAAATTACAGGATGTACAGAAAAGTCCAGAGAAGTTTCCCGATTTCTCGATAATTAATGGAAAATTATATCGACACTTCTGGGACTCTACCGATTTCACTGAAATGGAAACTGGCCAACCTTGGAAACTTTGCGTACCCACCGAACAGAGGTCAGCGATCCTACAGGAGAACCATGATTCGGAACTGGCAGGCCACATGGGAATTGCTAAGACGATTGCTCGAACGGCCCGAAAATACTATTGGCCAGGAATGTTCCGGGATGTTGCGAAATATGTAAGGAATTGCACTTCGTGCCAACGTTTCAAAGTTTCGCAACAGAAGACCCCCGGAAAAATGCAACCGCATAGGATGGCGGATGCGCCGTTCCAGGAAGTGTCCACAGACGTGGTAGGGCCATTACCACGATCCAAAAAAGGACATTCCTATCTGGTGGTGATGCAAGATAGGTTCACAAAATGGGTAGAATGCCGTCCGTTACGGAAAGCCACAGCTAAGACTGTTTATTCTGCCCTATATGAACAAGTAATTTTGAGGTATGGATGTCCGAAGTTGGTTATTTCTGACAACGGTGTACAATATGATAGTAAGCTGTTCAGAGAAAGTCTCCGTGAGTTGAACATCGTCCACCGATTTACTCCTCCGTATACCCCGCAGTGTAACCCCGTGGAAAGGGCGAACCGGACTTTGAAGACGATGATCGCCCAATTCTGCGAAACCGACCAGCGAAATTGGGACGAGAAAATAGGGGAACTGACGTTCGCCATCAACACTGCCAAGCAAGAATCTACTGGTTTCACCCCAGCATTTCTGAACTATGGAAGGGAATTGAACGTCCCCAGGGCTGCAAGTGCACCAAACCCCCAAAGTGAAGAAATGGAAGAGACGAATAGTGACCCAGGAGAGGAGAAGGCGAAGTTGGCGTACCGAACCAAACAAATACATCACCTACAGGAAGCTTACGAGTTCGTCCGTACCAACTTGTACCGGTCATTCAATCAACAAGCCCACAGTTATAATCTTCGTCGAAGAGAAGTCCGTTACCGGGTTGGCGATAGAGTGTTGCGCCGTACAAACCCTTTATCGTCTGCCATTGACAGTTTTGCGGCCAAGTTTGCCCCCAAAATTTGCTGGACCGTATACCGTTGTGAAAGTAATTTCACCTGTTGTTTATGATCTCCGAGACGAAGGAGGTAAACAAATCCGTAATATACACGTCAAAGATCTGAAACCGTTTCACTCGTAACGTCACCGATACAATATTTTCCGTATTTATTATTTCTTCCGTTACCGTTACAAGAAATCAATGAGTAGCCGTCAAAGTGTTCAACAACATCCATTTCTTGGTCGTATGTAACCAGTATCACCAAGAAGATTTCCAGCAGAGATTGGCTCTGGGAGCTTGCCCGAAATGCCGTCAAAATTCCGAAATACCGGATAGCACAGATCATAAACCACCGAACCTGTGACATAGGAAATCTTCTGTACCGTTCGAATACATTTTCTTATGTCTGTACCTTAGTAAGAAAATATACATATCCATCGACCGCTCTTATACCAATTATTTTCTACCCGTCCATACCTCGACGCCTGAAGATCTATTCAACTGGTATATGGTTGACGGAAGGACGACCAACTGTATCGACGTGAACTTCCAAATCCAAGTTGGGAGCTTCCTGCTTAAATACCCGCCAATCTACGTCAATCCACCACGGACGCAGGCGATGTCCACGTAAGCGACGACTTCATATGGACCCACTATACGAGGACCCGGAACTATGGAACAGATGACCAGGAGGAGAAACTTATAAGTATTTTCGCGTTAATTTTGTTAACTTGACTTCGAGCACCGCGACGCGAATAGGGGACATCGTTCATTTATTCATTTTCCTTTTTTGGGGAATTCGACTTAGTCCGAAGTCGAATTCTTCTCACGTGAGGGGGGTGTAATGAAGTTCGATTTTCGGGATAATAATCGTACTCCATTTTTAGTATTTTTCTATATTCTGTTCAGTTAATAGTTCGGAATTATTGGAATTAGTAATTTTTGTATTGGTTTTCGTATATTTCTGATACGAAAATCGTTAAATGCTGAAGTTTTCTGAATTCTGTAGTTTACTCAATTCAATCAGTAGTTCCGAATTATTAAAATACGTATTTTTCCGTTAGTTTTCATATTTTTCCGTTCATTTATTAATTTACCGAATATAGAAGTCCGTAAGAGATCAAAACATCGGAAAAAACGCCGAGCCGAGATTTAATCGCGTTTTTCATCGCTGCAACCGGCAAAAAAAGCATATGCAGTACAGATAAGGACATGTTTTTGTTCAATTCCTCCGCCAGCAACGCGAATTTTGGAGTTCGGGTCGGCGCAGAAAATTTTCCTTTTCCGTTCCCCCCCGTGAGTTATAAGTAAAAGAGTACCCCCGGTCATCAGTCAGTTAGTGCTCCGGTTTTCCGATCGTAAACAGTTAGTGCTCTGATTTTCGATTAAGGTTGAACGGTGTTGAGATTTCGGACGTCTCGGATATTACAACTGTTTCCAGTTCAATTCGAGTTTTCTTTGAGTTAATTATTACGAATTCAAATTTTGTTTCTTTTCTTTTATCCCGGTTAGTCCGTATTATTTTCAGTTGTCAGTTTTTAGTTATATTCGAGGTTGGTAAATTCAGTGAGTGAAAGGTATCAGGTTCTAGGTAAAATACAAACACCATTTTTGTCTGATTTCTGGTTGCGTGCGAACCGCGTGAATCGGTTTTTTTTCTTTTTATATATATATCGGGAATAATTTTTCGCGAGTTCTGATCTCGAATTGTCCGTCGTGAGAGGTGGTCAATTCGATATCCCGTTTATTATCCGTCCTGATTCCGTTCATATACACCCTGGTACAGAGAGTTCGAGGAGTCCAGTAACTATCGTTCATGGTGTGCGAACTCATGGGTAGGTGACTGGAGGTTTCGTTGAATCGTCTGACGGAGGCGCACACACGCTAGCGTCTGGCGATTTAAACACTCTCTATAGACCAGTGGTCGTATATTGTCAATTATTTTTCGTATTACATCCGTACGTATAAACCCTCCTTGTACAGAGAATTCGAGGAGTCCAGTAACTATCGTTCATGGCGTGCGAACTCATGGGTAGGTGACTGGAGTTTTCGTTGAATCGTCTGCCGGACAGGCGTACAACTCTGGCGGCTGACGATTTAATTTTCTCGCTATAATCTCCGACCGAACATCCCCGATTCCGTCCGAACCGAGTTAAAACTGAAAGAAAGATATACAGAACAACCAGAAATCTAGATAGGTGTTATCATTAGCATTTCTTTTGATTGTGAACATTTCTGATTTCGAATATTTTATGTGTCTGTTATTTTATTATTGCGAATAATTTATATAGGTTTTATTTTTCGGTCCTGGTACTGACTCGCGATTACGTGTGCGGAAATCGTGAATGTGCTCGAACTCAAGCGGTAATTTATTTGAATTGTTTCATACGTGAATATTTTCTTTGAATTGTGTTCATCCTTAATTGCCAAACTTGAATAAACTTTTGTTATTACACTCTATTTTCATACGCCTGCGTTGTCGCTACTACCCTAGACAACATAGAACCTTGTCTTCGACTAGAGTAGCTATCTGGGTAGGTTGTGCTATTTTTCCCTTGAAAGAATAGCTGGCGCCCGAGGTGTTATTGTTAGTGAAATTATATTGCGAGGAAAACCCGTTACAAGCGATCAAGGTCGCATTCCTATATTTTTTTCTTCCTCAGTATTCAAATGAACAATGATATTTACTCATAAAATATCTCATTCAAACGAAGAGTATTGAATGATTTAATTATTGAGGCTTACAACTTAGAATCTGCATAGGGTGTTTTTTAGGATGTTCAAAACAAAGATCTTTATGTGATTATCCAGAGAATCATTTTATGATATATATCGTCTGATATAAGGAAAACACTGAGAAAAATTACTTATTAATCAATAATGTTCTCATCAATTTTTTCCTGATTACTGAGTGAATATACAGCTTGAATTAAATTCAAAATTATCGTCAAGTATCTCCTGTCAATAACTCTCAATCGTTTTTGATATAATAAATACATCCAGTCGTATTTATATTCTACATTATCAGTATCGTCTTTACCTCAAAAAACATCCTAATCATTTTGGTACATCTTAGCCGCTGAGTATCTTCAAACTGTAGATGACAACAAGGTGTAGAAATCTTACCAAACTCCCGATCTGAAGATTTTACGCAATCCGAAAAGTTTAGCATACAAAAAGGTCAAGGTCTCAACAATTTGAATCAGATCCTATACGAAACTAGGCTATCGACCTACAGGAATTGATCAAAGCGTATGAATTATCAGACGCAGGATTTTACTATCTCGACGTAGGTGATCAATCGTTTCTATTGTGGAATAGTGAATGGAAATGTGATGATGATGATCATTGGGCACAACACGCACTTTAGTTCCCCATTACAACTTTCTACTGTTGAAAAAAGGTGCCAGATTTTGCTGAAGCTGTTTATGAGAAGTATAAAATTCATCAAAAGAAAGTTATTTACGACATTTCGAATCCTAAACAAAAAAATGTAAAATTTGTTTCAATGGGCAGTTGACCATCGTTTTTTCACCTTGTGGGTATATGGTGACATGTATCGATTATGTATTAGCGTTCAAAGAGTGTCTGGTATGCCTAGAAAAAACATCGATAGTATGCACATTCCTATCATAATTATGTAAAATCATGCTGAAAATAAAATCTTACTCATATTCATTGATTTTTTTCACTCTATACCTATCACAAATGAAAACAATTAATTAAGTGTGATCTGAGATCGTTTAATTTACTTGCAACTAAGCACTTGAATACAAAAAAAGAAAACAGGGAATCAGCATCTTTAAGTAGCGAATTCATTAAAAATCCTTAATATAATATATTCCACACATTGTGGAAGTGAAACTAGAAAGATACTCTACCTAAATCTATTGTCTACTGAGAATGATTATACATGTACAGTGAATAGTGAATGTCTTATACAAATACTACACCAGTGGTTTTCATCTCTGAGGAAATCAGGTAAATCATCTGTGGTAACATCCAATCCTAAAATTTGTCGTTTGAAATTGAAATTATTCATGATAAATGGATAAAATGATTGTATCGTTGTATGAAATATAGAGCAGATTGATAAAGATAAATCAGAAGAAATATATGAAATTGAAATTATCGTTAAATCTCTTCTAGAGTAAAAGAACTCCCATTCGTTTTGATATAATAAATACATCCAGTCGTCTATATTTTCCATAAAATCCTCCCAATTGAAATTATAATAGTTTGATGTGCAATCCATTTGGTTGAATTCGGTGTAAGCATTTTCAGTATTATCTATTTTTTCCATACGTCTTCAAACACAACTCTTTTATGATCTTTCAACAATCCTAAGAACACCGTTCGTGGTAGAAATGAGCCAAGCTCTTATATCTCCAGCTCTTTCATGGCCATACATTTACTTATTTCAGATTGTGAAATTTCAACTAACGATTTCGGTTCCGCCTTCTTCAGCTGAAAAACTATTGAAAAGAATGAAAGTTGCTGATTTCAACAGAAATCGTACCCACCTGTTCTAAGAAGTCAGTCAATCACTTAGGCCCGGTATATTCACGAACGATTTTGATTAGTTTTTAAAAAGTCTGGATTAGGGTTTCGCTTCATATTAATTCAAAAAAGGAAACCGCATGATAGGATACGAACCCACTAGATGTTTTAGGTGTGAAGAATGGAAAAATAATTCATTATTTTAAGCAAATATTTAGATTTCGTAAATTAATCTTTTTTTTTCATCCTCCTGATCGGAATTTAATTATTGATTATGAAATTCCTATATCATTCATAACTATCGTTGTATACAAATAGTGGAATAATTTATGCCTTAAGACGGGTGCCAATATTCCAACCTTGAGGATGAAATATGGTTGTGCAAGACACATAATATTCTGAAGAAAAAGACCCCCACATTCGCATGCTTCAAATTTTATTTTTTTTCATAACTTCTCATTTACGTCCTGAAATTCATGAGGAACTTGTTATTAGCGAAAATGTTCGAATGAAAAATCATGAAAATATTGGGATAATCATATCATATATTATTTTTGCTTAAATGTGGTACAAAACGAGATAACTAACCGGACGTCAAATCGGTTTATCTATTTTCACGATACAATGTTTTACTACAAACATGATAGTCAACTGCAAACGCAAATCTTTGTTATGCTCTAATTGTATATCATGAAGATATGATAACCGACCGCGTGTGTAAAAACTACAAAATAGATTCCCACCGTTTCGTGTGAAAATTAAGGATGTGAGGTTTTAAATACGGCCGCATAAACTTTAAGTCCTCAGTTGTTGTTTTGAAAGAGCAAAAATGGGTAAGTTGAAACTTTAATTCATTATTTTGGCTTTGAATTTTTCTCATGACTTGTTGCAAAAAGGGTTGAAGAACCAACTACCAAATATAAGTTATCTCGATTTTCTCATTCTTAACTACGATTTTTTTCTGATTGAGATCCAGACAAAATTTCATTATTTAGCTTTGAATTTTTTCTCATGACTTGTTGAAAAAAAGGGCTGAGGAACTAACTAACAAATATAAGTTATCTCGATTTTCTCATTCTTAACTACGATTTTTTTCTGATTGAGATCCAGACAAAATTTTATTATTTGGTTTTAAATGTTTCCCATGACTTGTTGCAAAAAGGGTTGAGGAACCAACTAACAAATAATATCTTTTTGAGTTCGATTTTCCATCATCTGAATCAATTTCTTATTGAGATCTTACTAGTGAAAGGGTACAGGGAAAAAAACCATCAATGTTAATTTTCGCGTTTTTTTGCCTTCAAAACCAGTTCATTTTATTTGATATATGATTAAGTAAATACTTCTTTTCTTAGAATGATCAGAATCTATACGTGAACGGGTGCTTCGTCGGTGTTCTCAACTCTGACTTAGCTGTTTCTTTCTGTGTTTCGATGGATATCGTTAGTTTTTTCCTATACGACAAATCTTCAGATGTGATTTAACCTATGACTGAACTAGTTTTATACCTTTTTGATATACCATTAGATACTGCTGTTCATTCTGAATTGAATTGTGCATCAAACTGATATATCATAATAAATCCTATGATTTGTTTGTACAATAAGAACTATATTTTTTTCCTCCACGAATTCACTAAGCCAACTATTCAAAAAACAGCTACATCACCTCCCTACATAATATTTAAAAACAGTTTTTCAGTTCACTCAACCTTATTGATCGCGATTTATAGTTCACAGTCGGCAAAATAAGTATAATTACTCTTTTTTTTATTTTCTAATTGATGAATTCTTACAGAACATATTACCCAGATTACATTGAAAGTGAGGGCCCAGCTGGCCGAGGAGCATAAAGTAAGTTTATCTCACGAATTTATATACAAGTCAGTTTCATTGAATTTTTCTTCTTAGGATAATTCGATCATATTTTTTATGGCAGACGGGCCGCTGGATATTGATCTGCCCCCCGCACTTGATCTCGTTGGGGGTAGTGGGGCCGTATAGGCCCTACTATTACTTGGATGGGGGCTATATTGTGGTCTGGGTTTATCTAGGTAAAGTAAAATAATTGTTCTGAATTGTATTTATTATTGATTATTTTGAAATTTTCAGCTGAATAAATCCATTGCAATTGAATTTTTTTTTATTCATACATATTTATCTGATATGAAAAGTTTTTTGTGTAAGTCCTATGTTACCAGCACACATCACCTCTTATATCCTCTGATATTCCTTTATCCAACAAACATAGGATCTTCTATGATTTTCATTCTTCTCAGAATCAAATTCAAAATTTATTTTACAATCTCGAAAGCCTTCAGCATATTATGAATAGTTATAACATTTCCACATATGCAGCCAAACTAACCATTTCACCCAAAAATGTATTCAATTTTTTATAATTATCCCAAATATCCACCATAACTAGATGTGTTCATGTCTTCAAGTTGTTATGGGGGTTGTTTGAATTTCCCTCCCTCAATTCAAATGCAACTGACACTTGGCGCATGTTTCCACCTCTCCTCTTATATTAGTTCTGTACGTGTACAATATGTTGTTAAATTTTTAAGATTAAGATTTGACGCTCTGCTATTAACACATATTGAATAACAAATAAAGTATTATTATAGCTTCGTCTCAGAAGAATAGTTTTTATTTGTTACCACCCTTTTATGTACGATCAAATTCGTTACATAAAAATTGGTGCCGAAACCCGGGAGTTTAGATTCCCAATAATATTTTGGAAGGTAGGAAGCTATACCACTTATTAGAATATAGAACAACAGTATCGACCAACAACGAAGATATATGGTAAGGAGTCCTGCTGTTCCTGTTCATTTTTGGTGAGAAATACTGTTATCCTGTTCACGGAGGTCCTGGAAGCAATTCAGGAGGTTGAAATTCACGAAGAAATTCTTTTCCTGTAATAAGAGTTAGCCAGCGGCAAAAAGCAGGTCAGGTGTTTTGATTGTTTTTGTAACCAAAAAAAGTGAAACAGTGAATGTGCGATTAAACCACATGAAATATTTCTATCTTCCTCACAGTTATTCAAACCATATATTGCTATCTTGTTTGCATTGATTGACGATCGTTCTGCACATATCTCATTTTGAATGAACAATACTATCTGCATTTGAAATAATTGATGATTTCTCTATAAACGAATTTTTTTCATGATTTTGATATTTCATAATGAATGTGATTTATTTCACTCTCGCTTGTTGATTTGTTCAATTTGATATTTCCATAAAACTCATACTACATATTGTATTGCTCTGTTTATTTCCTTTGATATTTGAATTATTTTCTCCCAGTTACAAATTGAAGTGATTGTATTCTTTTCGATTCGCTTTTGATAGTTCGATTATTTTCTCTGGTTCAGAATTGAACTTGAATTTTCTGTTTGAAAAATGGAAGCTTTAGTTGAGCAAAGAACTGCGCAGAAAAATACTATTGATCGACTCGAAAGATATTTGAACAGAATAGAGATAAAAAGGTCATTGTAATAGAAGATTATATATCAAGGCGCGATTGGTTAACTGAAGCTTTCAGTAGATACAATAAATTACAGGATAAAATTGAATATATTAGGGATAATAATTCTGATTGTGATGATGACTCTGAGAATAGAGAAGAGATGGAAACCAAATATTGCCAGTGTTTGTCTGAAATTAAAAGGAATATTAACGATTACAATTTAGATCAAAAAACTTTGAACTTAATGGCTTCTGACTCTCAATTGAAGATAAAAAAATCAATGTTAAATTGCCAGAGTTGAATATTCCTGTGTTTTCAGGGAATATTTCTGATTGGATTCCTTTTTTTGAATTATTTTCCACATTGATAGTTGAAAACAAGAGTTTGACAGATATTCAAAAGTTCATTTATTTGAAGGGTTTCTTGAGACAGGAACCACTCAATCTTATTAATAACTTGCAATTAATTGGTTCAAATTTTCAGATAGCCATAGACATCTTAAGAGATCGTTATGAGAATAAGCTACTAATTGTGAATTCACATATAAAGGGCCTTTTGGACACTCCCTCTTCATCGAAATATTCAGCACCACCAATTAAGAGAATTCATCACTAGAATCAAGCAACATATTGAATCCTTGAGAAACTTGAGAATACCAGTTGAATCATGGGATGTTTTGCTCATTTATATTTTCGCACAGAAATTAGATTATAGCACTAGGAAGGCATTTGAGGAAGAGAGAGACTCGCATCAACTACCCACTTTGAAAGAATTCTTTTCTTTTCTTGAAACGTTGTGTTGTATTCGAAACCTTAACTTCAGCAGATAATTCTAAAGGTAAGAACATAAGGTTGTCTCATTACTCAGGAGAACTTGCTCAGAAGTCTGCTGAAACTAAAATTTGTCTGTATTGCACTCTTAAAAATCATTCTATTTACAAATGTTTCAAGTTCAAAATATCTCTCTAAATGACCGTATTCAATTCATTAAAGACAAAAAACTCTGCTTCAACTGTTTAGGCTCTAAACATTTAACAAATAGTTGTAAATCACAAGGTTGTACTCTTTGTAAGAAGTCTCATCACACGCTAATTCATGATTTTAATTATAGCAACCCCTCTTCTAGAATATTGAAAGGTAATAATTATTTAGTCAATGCTGAGGTAAGAAACTCAGATAACCCCAATCATGAAGTCTCTAAAAATAAACTCATAAGTAATAAACAAAATTCGATATCTCACCATGATTATTGTAATCAAGAATTATTGACGAATTCACAAAGTTCCTCGCAACACAACACCACGTCTTATGATGTTTTCACGACAAATACATCTTCTCAGAAAGATAATTTTCAAATTCTTTTAGCTACAGTTTGCATTAATGTTCGCTCAAAAAATGGTAGATTGATCAAGGCAAGAGCTCTGCTTGACTCTGGAAGCCAAAGCTCATTTATAACCGAGAATTTAACTCAGAGTTGAATCTACCAACATATTCGAAATTCGTTGAAATCTCTGGAATATCAAATAAAACTACTTCAATAACTAAAGTTGTCGATGTTAGTTTTCACGCTGAAGATAAAAATAAAATGTACAATATTAATTGCTATGTACTAGAAATATAACTTGCAAGTTACCACAGTGTAACATAAATGCACAAAAGTTACAAATACCTCAGAATATTAAATTGGCTGATCCGGATTTTGCTACTCCTTCGAATATTGACTTACTATTGGGTTGTGACATATATTCTGATTTGATTGTTCCTGATATAATAAAGCTAGGTAAACAGCACCGATATTGCAAAAAACCGAGTTAGGATGGGTTCTCATGGGACCGATACATAATTCATGTCTGTACCATGTCTCTACCAATAATTTCGCATCACATATCATAACATCCGAAAAAGATGATTTAGATGTTATGATTCAAAAATTTGGTTGACAGAAGAAGTCGAAAATTCTAACATTTTACCCGCCTGAAGATGAGTTAGCAGAAAAGATATTCAAAGATACTACAGTAATTTTGCCTAGTGGTCGATTCCAAGTAAACCTACCTCTAAAAACTAATATTCCTGTCCTAGGCGAATCTTTCAATCTGGCTAAAAGACGTTTTCACAGTTTGGAATCGCGTTTTCAGCGGGACAAGGAATTATTTCATATGTATAAAAATTTTATTGATGAATATGTTTCATTAGGTCATGCGAGATACATACCTTTAGAAAATATACCAATTCGGAAGCGAATAAATATTTTTTACCGCATCACGGCGTTTTCACAAAAACTACAACGGGAATAAAAATAAGGGTTGTTTTTGATGGTTCGATGAAAACAACATCAGGTTTTTCTCTTAATGACATCATGTTGAAGGGATATCAAATTCAACCAGATTTGTTCGACATTATCTGTCGTTTCAGAACTTTTACTTACGTGTTCACTGCCGATATAGCTAAAATGTACAGAAATATTAACATTAACCCTGATCAAACTTATTTACAGAATATACTTTGGCGAAATAACCCATCAGAAGAACTTAAATGTATTGAGCTCACTACTGTCACATACGGAACTCGAGCCGCCCTTTTTCTTGCTACTCGAACTCTAAAAGAACTCGCCCTCAAATATAAAGATCAATTCCCTTTGGCTTATCGTTCTATAATGGAACAGTGTTATATAGACGACTTTATATGTGGTGCTAACTCTATGGAAACTTTAAGTGAGATGCTCATTCAGCTCGAATCATTGTGTAAATCTGCTCATTTTTCTCTTCATAAGTGGAAATCGAATTGCTCTGAGCTAATTAAATATTTCAATGATCGAAAAATGGAGAAAATAGATAAAAATGATAATTATACAATTAAAATGTCAAGTGACCCCGATAAGTATTGGGTTTGATGTGGAACCCCTGTAATGATGAATTTTTAATAAAAATTCCGGATTTCAATACAAACATTTTCGTCGTTACTAAACGTGTCGTTTTATCCACTATAGCTAAAATTTTCGATCCTCTAGGTTTAATAGCTCCTGTTGTTGTAAGATTTAAGATATTCATTCAGAAGCTATGGGCATCTAAAATTGATTGGGATAACGAGTTGAATTCCGAATTACTCGATGAGTGGCAAACCTATTTAAACGGAATTGAACATTTGAAAAACTTAAAAATTCCACGCTCACTTTATTTGAAATATCAGGTTGTGAAGACTGACCTGGTTGGTTATTGTGATGCTAGTACTAGAGCGTTTGGTTGTTGTTGCGTTTATTTGCGTATCACTTATTCTAATGACATCGTTTCAACCCGGCTTGTCTGCGCTAAATCCAAGGTTGCACCACCCTAAAAACGCTATCACTACCTAAACTTGAATTGAATGGTGCCTTGTTGTTGGCAAAGTTGATAAATAGAATCATCGGTATATATGCCACTATTGTGTTTAATGAAGTTTATTTGTTTTCAGACTCAGAAATTACATTAGCATGGATTGACTCTCATCCTTCTCGCTGGTCTACATATGTATCCAATAGAGTTTCTACCATACAAAATTTAACTTCAAGTTTTCGGTGGTCTCATGTAAAGTCTTCTCAAAATCCAGCTGATGTAGTTTCGCGAGGATTAACTGCGAAGAATTTATTAATGAATAATATTTGGTGGAATGGTCCAAGCTATCTTTCTGATGTAAATTTTAAGCTATGTGATTTAAGTTTAATTCCCGTCTCGATAACTTACCAGAACAGAAAAGGTTTCAATGTATGATTCCAGGGTTCGGACAGATTCCGATTTGGAATGTATATTCCAGACGTTTTCATCATTTGTTAGATTGCACCGTACATTGACATATTGTTTTCGCTTTTATAATAACTGTAAGTCAAGAAAAAATTAGAGGGTCCTCTGAAGGTTTTTGAACTCCGGTGCAGCCTCTCTATTATTGTAAAGCTCATACAACATACTCACTTTGCAAATATATTTTCTTACCTACGTCAAGGTTCTCAAATTAGAGATAAAAATATAATTAAATTAAGTCCATTTCTGGACAGTGATGATACAATACGAGTTGGTGGTAGATTATCGTTGTCCAATCTGCCCTATGATCAAAAGCACCCTATTTTACTGCCGGCAAATGATCATGTAGTGAAATTGATGTTGAAATGGGAACATGAAAAACTTTTACACGCTGGTCCACAGACCGTACTGTCCAATTTTAGATTAAAATTTTGGCCACTCAATGGACTTAAAGAAATAAAACGTGTTGTCAATAAATGTTTAGTTTGTTATAGATTTCGAGCTAAAAATGCGCAACAAATTATGGCAGATTTGCCTAAGGTTAGGGTGTCAGTAAACAGAGTTTTTTCCCAAGTGGGACTGGACTACGGAGGTCCGTTTATGATTAAAAGTTCAAATTTGCGGAGGTCGCCTAAATTGCGTTGTTATATATGTATTTTTGTATGTATGGTCACAAAGGCCATACATATTGAATTAGTGGGTGATTTGACTACTGACGCTTTTATTTCTGCGCTCAAGAGATTCATTTCCCGTAGGGGATGCCCATCTTGCATTTATAGATAACGCGACCAATTTTCTCGGTGCAAGTAATATGTTAAAAGGACTGTATGACTTCTTCAAGTCGAAGGGTAATGTGAATACTATTGAAGAATATTTAAGCACACGATCTATACAGTGGAAATTCATACCACCTCATAGCCCACACTGGGGAGGATTATGGGAGGCTGCAATAAAAAGCGCAAACATCACTTGTATCGCATAGTTGGTAATGCATCTCTCACGTTTGAAGAGTTATATACAGTACCTACTCACTCAAATTGAGGCGGTGCTGAATTCTAGGCCCTTATGCCCCCTTTCGAATGACCCATCTGATTTAAGTTGTTTGACCCCAGGTCATTTTCTAATAGGGACACCACTTACTGCATTTCCAGACATTGACCTAACTGAGATACCAATAAATCGCCTGTCACGTTGGCAACTTTTCACAAAAATATACCAAGACTTCTGGAAGAGGTGGTCTATCGAATATTTGAGCACATTGCAGAATAAGCCTAAATGGTTGAAGCATACAACAGATATAAAGGTTGATGATTTAGTTTTACTTAAAGATAATAACTCTCCCCCCTTGAATTGGTGCAAGGCACGTATTTTAAAGGTTTACCCAGGTGCTGACAATAGAGTAAGGGTAGTTGATTTGAAAACTAAAGAAGGAAGGGGATGTCCGCAGGGGGGTGTTCTGTCTCCGATACTGTGGAATCTCGTCCTGGATGGCTCCTGGTGGAGTTAAGGAAGGCTGGGTTCGTTGTGGTGGCCTATGCGGACGACCTTGTATATTAATCAGGGGTAAGGTGATCAGTGTCATTGGGGATCTGATGCAGAATGCTCTGCGACGGGTCGAACGATGGTGCTTGAAAAACGAGCTCTCGGTAAATCCTAGTAAGACAGAGATGGTTCTCTTTACTAGAAAGAGGGTGCCTAGCAACTTACGACTTCCCAGTCTGTTTGGAGTTGGGCTCACTCTATCCGAACAAGTTCGTTATCTCGGGGTGATATTGGACCGCAAACTTTTGTGGAACAAACATTGAGACTCAAACGAATAAAGCCCATGTAGTATATTCTGGTCCACTCGGAGGGTGCTGGGTAATGGATGGGGCTTCAACCGCCATTATGCACTGGTTGTATACTGCCGTGGTGAGGCCTATCCTGACCTATGCCTCTGTGTGTGGTGGCCTTCTATGGAGAGGGCCGTCAACGAGAACATTATGACTAAATGCCAGAGGAAAGCTTGTTTAAGTATTACAGGCGCTCTGAGGTCTACCCCTACAGCAGCGAGGAATGTCTGCTGGGTCTCCCTCCTTTGCACTTAGTTGTGAGGAGGTGGCTATGAAGACAGCTCTAGGAATCTGGGACGGGGACAATGGCGCGATGGAGGACTCTTCACTGGGCACGCGAGGGCCCTCAAAATGGTCAAGGATGCTCACGCTCCCCTTCTCCAGAGAGGTGACCGCGTGGGCACTAGGTTCTGCTTGACGCTTCGACGAACCCTACAGGGTAATTGTTCCCGACAGAGACCTATGGTCTTCATCAAACAGGCTTCTTAGTCCAGAAGGTCCCACCTGGTTCACTGATGGCTCTGTCACAGCAACAGGGTCTGGGGCCGGAATCGTGGGTCCTCACTTTAATCAGGCTATCCCTCTGGGGAAGGACTGTTCCATTGTGCAGGCTGAGCTATTTGCGGTTCTTGCATGCGCACTGGAAAACATTCGCAGGGGATACTCTGGCCAGCACATTTAATATGTTGGCGACAGCCAGGGAACTCTGAAATCTCTATCTGATGTTAGAGTTGATTCTCTTCTGGTAGAAGAATGCAGAAAGCTCTGCGTGGGCTGGGCTCTGATAACTTTTTGAAGTGATCTGTTGTCCGGCTCATGCGGATATACCTGGTAACGTCAAGGCAGATGAACTGGCTAGGCGGGGAGCCGGATTAGCATTTGTTGTCCGGACCTTCGCTGCCAATCTGTCGCACATCTGTCAGAATTTTCTTCAGGAACTGGCTGAACAGGGAATTTTCCTCGGAATGGAGCGCAGGGGTGGGCCTGAGGTGGTCGAGGATTCTCATTGAGAGACCGTCCTCGCGATCTGAGGTCAATAGGCTTCTGCTGCTGGAGAGGAAACAACTCAGTCTGGTGACTGGTGCATTGACTGGTCACCTGTTTAACAAGCATTTGAAGAGAATGGGATTGACGAGCTGCTCCCTATGCCGGTGGTGCAGGAGTACTGATGAAACGGTTGAGCATATTTTGTTCAACTGTGAAAACCTTACTGAGTTAAGGTCAACACACCTAGGAAATCCAACACCTTCTATTCCTATGGTGAGAGGGACCACTCCTGGCAGGCTCGCGACATTTCTGTCTTCGTGTCTGAGGAGCTGAGTCTCTGTAGAATGATGCGGGTGAACATGGGCCACTAGGCCTCAGTTCGGCCGGTAAGGCACCGCACAGAGAAGAAGGAAGAAAGAAGGAGTGTTCACAAGGCCAATAACAAAGGTGTGTCCTCTACCATCGAATACAGAAGATCAATCAAATGTGTAGTAGGTAATTATTTTTTCATGAAAAGATCAATTTTGAAGTTGTTTATTTATTCACAAAGGCGGGGGAGGATGTTTGAATTTCCCTCCCTCAATTCAAATGCAACTGACACTTGGCGCATGTTTCCACCTCTCCTCTTATATTAGTTCTGTACGTGTACAATAGTGTTGTTAAATTTTTAAGATTAAGATTTGACGCTCTGCTATTAACACATATTGAATAACAAATAAAGTATTATTATAGCTTCGTCTCAGAAGAATAGTTTTTTATTTGTTACCCCCTTTTATGTACGATCAAATTCGTTACAGGGGTTGAAGATAAAAAGGTAAGTTGAAGTTGAATTTTCAGCGATAGGAAAATTTTTCATCTAATTGTTTTGATTTCCATTAATTTTTTACTGATAGTTTGAAATCTTGAGTATATAGGATCGTAGAGGTCGTAATGAATAAGCATGCAAGTTGAAACCTTGAAAACTATCAACCGGTAAAAGATAAATAGCTTTCGAGTCTACAATATGATATCTTTAGGATGAATGTTTCTAATAAGATTTCTAATTAATCGCAAACAATTCTTCATGTTGATCATTCTCGCTGAAACTGAACAAAAAAAGGAAATAAACAGCGAGCTTCCGATTATCTTCACGTTTGGTACCTTGATGAAATAGATATCATACCACAATAGATATCCGATCCAATTATCGGAATCTCTATTCGCTCATAACAATCTGAAGAATTCTCTCCTCATCTTGAAAACAAATCTGTGAGGATAATGACTTCATCTTTTTAAAAGAAAATTTAAAATCGTAATATTACTACCAATTCGTATTAAGCAGGTTTGAAAATACCTACATCGAATATTTCTCTCCTACATCGTCTATTCATTATTGTAGCTTCAAAATTCCAGTTTTTGTGATAATAGCCTTGAATGATACTTGGGGTGATCGGTTCAATTACTAGAAACTAGAATTCAAACGATGCTCCGTACCTAGGAAACCGCAACGAACCACAACAGCTGTTGTTTTTAATCAACTTTTGTGGAAGTCGGACAAGGTTAAAATTTTCGATGATAGGTCGACAAATGTTCGATTTCAAATTAATTTTTCACCGGTTAATAGGTAGAGTTCCCTGATCGAGCGGAGAAGCCGCAATATAGATAAGCCCTCAGAGGAAGAAGTAAACTTTACTTACTTTACATCTACAGCTGATGTTTCGTTACTACAGTCATTCAAATGTTTCGTTCGGACCTCTGAAATATTGAAAATAAAATTGTTTTGGGTTCTAGAGTCAAAATGATTAAATTATTGGCATGTCTAAACATTTTAGATGAATTTAAACGAAAAAAATCAGTGAAACTTAGTTGGGTCTCGAAACGACGTAGGTATTAAATAGGAAATGGCACTGTTTTAAGGATATTAATATTCGTTGCCAGGCAACAGTAGTTCGTAGTTCATAGAGTTGGACTGGTATTTTAATTTCAGTGAATATAATTTAGCCAGTAGTCAAACTCTATGAACTACAGACTACCGTTACCTGGCAACGAATATTAATATCCTTAGAACAGTGCCATTTCCCTATTTAATACCTACGTCGTTTCGAGACCCAACTAAGTTTCACTGATTTTTTTCGTTTAAATTCATCTAAAATGTTTAGACATGCCAATAATCAATCATTTTGACTCTAGAACCCAAAACAATTTTATTTTCAATATTTCAGAGGTCCGAACGAAACATTTGAATGACTGTAGTAACGAAACCGTTCGATATTTTACGATTCTGTTTTCATCTTCGTGATTGATAATTCAAGAAGTACAATTGTATAAAATTTCATCCATTTCGAGTGAAATTTTTTCATCGCTGTAGAGATGTAAAAAAAAATTTGTGTTCGATTTTTGAAAAAATTTTTTCACAGAATCACAGAAAGTCTTAGAAAATTGTGTTCATTCAGAAAACAAAAGTCAATTTGACAACCGCAAAAAAAAATTTGGAACATTGCAGGTTTTCCGCCATTTTGTAAATTTTTTTTCGGAGTTCGTCAACTTTTCTGGATAGAGGACCCAAAAATACTGAGATTTGACCAAAAACCGTTACACCAAGTGTTATACATAACTGACCACACTCATAAGAATCTTGCTCAAAAATGACGTTTGACACCCTGTATCTCGCTTATGCTTCGAAAACGGGATATATTGTATAGGCAAAAATGATTCTCCCGATGTCCTCTACACGAAAATATGTTTGTCCAGTTTATATATGAAACACCCTGTATATCTTGAAATCTATATCTATACACCTATCACAGTCTTAGTTTATCTTAAATCTACAAAGTTTATAATGTTATTTACCTAATCCAATATTTATTTACGAAAATCTCTTAAATTAATCACTGATAATAGTGTTTTACTCTATTTTTGTGCACTTTTTTGAGTTTGTTCTTGTCCGTTTTCACAATAATGTTCGGATTCCGCACTTCCACTATTTCATATGGACCGTTGAATAAAGGGTCAAGCTTATTGTCCATGTGTTTGTTATTTATAAGCACTTTCTCTCCTACTTCGTAGTGTTTTTCATTACATTTCTTGTCAAAAATCTCTTTTCTTTTTAATTTTATCTTCACCAAGTTTTCTCTAGCATCTTTCCAAGCTGTTTGCAACCTATATTTGAGTTGAATTGGATAGTTGTCAAAATTGTAGATAGGATCTACTTGACTTTTTAAATTTTGTGGAAATCTACTAGGTTTTCCGAAAACTAATTCGTATGGAGTATAGCGAGTTGAAGAGTTCACGGTATTGTTATATGAAAAGCACCAATATGGAACCCAATTACTCCAGTTGTTACTTTCCTTAGCTGTGTGCATTCGAAGGAAAGCTCCTAAGGGTTTATGCGAATTTTCAAGTGCACCTAGTGTTTCGTGGTGATAAGCTGTTGAATTGATTTGTTTAATTTTGAGTAAATCACACGATTCGTTGAATATTCTTGATAAGAATTCTGTGCCTTGGTCTGTAACAACTTCAGAAGGTATACCTACCATACCTTAAAACAAAGTTTTCAATAAAAGATTTCGAAACTTCTTCTGCTTCTTTATTAGGAAGCGGATAGCACTCTACGAATTTGGTTAAGTCACATTGAATTGTGAGTATATATAGTCCGTTTAAGAATGATTGACATCTCGGGTGGCTGTGGGAAATCGAAAATATGTTGGTATCGGTCCGTTCGGTGAATTTCGATTTGCCGATTTTAGGTTGGTGTTGAAAATATCACTGACTTTGACTTTTTCCAGTTTGAGTTAACCTATTGAAGATATTTCGAATTTATTTGTGAAGATTCTGATTTAATCGGCAAGTGGATTTAAATATCTCTTAAATCTACTTTGATTTGATTACTGAATTGAAAATGGCCGGAAAACAACCAGATACCTCTCACCTTACTGCAAGGGAACGCCAGGCAGTGTATCGGTGTTACTGCGAGTTCTTTAGGGATTCAGCAGATATTTCTGCTAGTATTAACGCATTGTGCTGTTATTTCAGGTAAACGATCATGTACAATGTGTTTTCTGATTAAGTAATGAGTTTTTAAATTTCAGATTTCTCCTAGAACTGTCCTAGAATTTCGGAGAAAAAGTAGAAGGCAAGTTGGTAGAGCCAGAGTTAGCACTGGAAGGAAACCTATTCCACATGATTATACCTTCAAAGAGACATTAAATGACATTATTACCATTTTTTCTAAAATCAAAAACGAGTATATCACTTAGGGCTGCCAGACCTCCCGATTTAGGCGGGAGTCTCCCGATTTCTCATACTCCCTCCCGCTTTTCAAACTGATCTATAAACCTCCCGATTTTTCGGGAATCCGCCAGGTACTCCCGATTTTACATTGATTAAATTAATAAATATGAATATGCTAACGCGTAACGATACATGAAATCTTTGGACATTTCGCATTTCTGTCCTCGTCATTTTAAACATCTGTTATCTTACAACTAGCGCTATCTTTTATATGTCTTATGAAAGAAGAATGAGTATATTGTATATACAGGTTTGGAAATTCACATCTGAAACATACGATATACAATGCATCAGACAGAGAATTTTTCGGTCCAGTTGCCCAGATGAATAGTCGAGACAATCACTTGCTGTAACACACTGAGTTCAGTTGTCTTACTTCTTTATTTAGTCTTGTCTCTCTCTTATCGTTTAGAGGAGCGTAATTCTTTAGTATGGTAGGCAACAGTAAATACTTGAATCGAGTATTACGGGCAGCCTGACAAATTAAAAATTCTATACGTGTAGTTCGGGTTCCCTACCATACTGCGATAAGAGAGAGACGAGACTAGATTATCGCAGTAAGACAGTTGAATTCGTTCAGTTATCGCACTTCATTATCTCGCCTATTCATCTGTGCAACTGTAGGGAAGAATTCTCTGTCTAACGCCTTGTGTATCGTATGTTCTCGATGTGAATTTCCAAATCGGTATAATTAGTTGTTACAGATTGACGATCGCCGTGCTCGGTCGGTAGAATCTTTAAAAATTTGCTCTTAAGTTTTCTCGCTTCCCCACTCAAACGCGAATAAAGAATTTTCAGTCTAATGTTCATGGTTTGGAGGAATGAAATTTTTATAAAGATTTATATTATTAACAATTTTTTTTTAGTTTTTATATATAATAATTTTTTATGTTTTCGTGTTATTTTGTTATGAAATATAGTTTCTGTTGTTCAAATTGTGGTATTTCGTAATCCCGTCCGGGGGGGGGGGGGTGTTGCGGTGTTGGGTAGCATCGAAAAGATCCTCCCGCTTTTCGTTTCTGCAGATCTGGCAGCCCTAATATCACTTTGGATATCATTTTTGAACTGGCTAAAAAGCACCTGGATTTCGATCATTTTATGTCAACACTTTATAGAATAATAAAAAATTGGTTACCTACCAGTATGAGAAGTTGATCGAAGGAAAATTCTTATTGATAAACATAAAGATATCGTGAATATACGGTTTTGTGGTAAATATCTTGAATACTTGAGAGAAAATGTAAAATTTGTTTATCTAGTTGAAACATGGATATTTGAAAGTGGCAGTCAAATCCGCCAGTGGACATTAGAAAGTAATCCCAAAGGTTTGTTGATCAAATACCTACGACTGTTTCTCGTTAAAAAGTAATTTGGCAACGGCTACATGAACATAAGTTCCTATAATTGATTAACTTAGGAATACTTAAATCCTTTGTTGGATTTTATAGAAAGTTGAATTGTTAATACAATTTTAATGTTTACTGTAACAGTTATTTTACATGTTATGTTCGCTTTGGAGCACTGCATTTAGAAGATAATTTAATATGTAAATAAATAGTAAAATGTATAAGGCTATTATAAGTATTCCACTGTACTTTTAATAATTATTTTCAATGAATCTATGATTGTATATAATATTTCTGTCTCCAATTAACAATAAAATTTTGGAATAATGTTCTGAATTAATTTTCTCAATTTTGTACAGAAGCTTATTTTAGATTTTTACTGTGAATTGTCAGTTTTAGAAATGTTGAATAAGTGTGTTCCTTACCCATATAGTAAGGATTGAAATAAAGATTTTATGCTAAAACTTTAACTTTTGCTTTCTTTGAATTCCAAACACTCAAAGGAACTCAATCAACCTTTATCTAAAATAATACCGACAAGACCTAAATAAAGCTAAATTGACAATCGTTTCCATTAAAAGCCAAAATATTCACCATTTCTCTATTCTCGACTGAGTTCAAACAGTGTGTTATCTATTGGATCTAAAGAAATAGTACTTAATTAATATGATGGATATGTTAAATCAACAAACAAATACTGAATTATTCATATCAAACGTCACCAAAGCATATACAGGAATGAAATCATTATTTAATCTGTGCAATAGTATATTCTGAAACAAGTATGAATTTCATACAAAAATTAAAACATCTTGTGGTCCACATTTTTTCACTTCATTTAATTTTAACACCTTTGCCAAACAAGCTCTGTTTATTTTTTTAGCTATTCAATAAAATATTCCTCTTACTGAAACAGACAGAATCGGTAATAAGTTTATTAAAGTTATACAATTAACATACCCACTGAATAGATTCTTTTATTAGTGGTTTTGTCTTATTATGTATAACCAATTAACGAATTTGGCCACACATTTCAGAATATCAACAAGTTCTTACTGTTTCGTTTCACCAGTTTGGCTACCTCAGTTGAATTTGAGTTGAACACAATCATTTTTAGTTATAATATGAAAGTTTGTCAGAAAAAAGAACATTTATCTTAATTATCTTCAATAGAGTCTCAATCTTCATGGGTGAATTATGAATGACATCTCATTAGAGTACTTCGATAGTTTATAGTTTTATTTATTGAGGCAGCGATATAGTAATAGAACCTGAATCCCATTGATTGAACTGGACTGAAATAATAAATGACTGTTTATTTTTCATGATATTCATAAGCTTAGGGGCTATACTTATTCTGGTTTCCTCGCTCTTTAGCTGCAATTTGCAAATGATGGTAAATACGAAAATTTGTCAATACAGTGTCAGAAATTATATACTGCTGGTAGGTTTAGAGATTTACACAGTCCTAATGTTATTTAAGAATCAGGAACATTCTCAAGCTTAGAAATTTGCTTTGGAAAACAATATTAACAGTTTATCATTAAATGTGTTTTTAGGTTATGTTTATTTATTTCCCTTCTTTGACTGATGAACCCACAGAAATTTTTAGTGATTTTAGTAACTAGAAATAAAGCCCCGACTGGACGTTCATGGCATGCTTCGATGTCAATAATTCTTAAACGGACTATAGTTCATTTCAAAATGATTGGCATCTCGGGCGGCTGTGAGAAGTCGAAAATATGTTGGTATCGGTCCGTTCGGTGAATTTCGATTTGCCGATTTTAGGTTGGTGTTGAAAATATCACTGACTTTGACTTTTCCAAATTTGTAAATAATCTAAGAGTTAACCTATTGAAAATATTTCGAATTTATTTGTTAATATCAGTTTATATACTTGATTTAATCGACAAGTGGATTAAATATCTCTTAAATCTACTTTGATTTGATTACTGAATTGAAAGAGATTCCTCTCATCTTACTGCAAGGGAACGCCAGGCAGTGTATCGGTGTTAGCAGATATTTCTGCTAGTATTAATGGCATTGCGCTCGTTTTTCAGGTAAACGATCATGTACAATGTGTTTTCTGATTAAGTAAGTTTTAAAATTTCAGATTTCTCCTAGAACTGTCCGAAGAATTTCGGAGAAAAAGTAGAAGGCAGAGTTAGCACTGGAAGGAAACCTATTCCACATGATTATACCTTCAAAGAGACATTAAACGACTTTAGTTTTTCTAAAATCAAAAACAATGAGTGTATTTGATGGATTTTTACCTGGATGTGATCTAATTCTTGACAGTGGTATCAATGATACGGATTAGCATAAAACAATGAATGGGGAACTATTTCATTAATGGATTACTGAACAATTAATACCTTCTCTGCAGTTATTCGATACAAAGTGTGTCATTATCATGGGTAATGCACCATATCATTCAATCAGAGTTGATTATATACCTACAACTGCTTCTCATAAAAAAGTAATTCGGCAAGGGCTACAAGAACATAAGTTTCCTATAAATGATAAACTTAAGAATACTTGAATCCTTTGTTGGATTTTATAGAAAGTTGAATTGTTAATACAATTTTGATGTTTACTCAAACAGTTATTTTACATGTTATGTTCGCTTCGGAGCACTGCATTCAGAAGATAATTCTAATATGTAAATAAATAGTAAAATGTATAAGTCTATAAGTATTCCACTGTACTTTTAATAATTATTTTCAATGAATCTATGATTGCATATAATATTTCTGTCTCCAATTAACAATAAAATTTTTGAATAATGTTCTGAATGAATTTTCTCAATTTTGTACCGAAGCTTATTTTAGTTTTTCACTGTAAATTGTCAGTTTTAAGCAATGTTAAGTGTGTTCCTTACCCATACGATAAGGATTGAAACAAAATTTTAACTTTTGCTTCCTCTGAATTCCAAACACTCAACGGAACTTAATCAACTTTTATCTAAAATGACACCGACAAGACCTACAAAAGCTAAATTGACAATCGTTTCCAATAAAAGCCAAAATATTCACCATTTCTCTATTCTAGACTTAGGGAAAACTGTGTGTCATCTTTTGGGGATCTGAAGAAATAGTACTCAATTAATATAATGGATATGTTAAATCAACAAACAAATACTCAATTATTCATATCAAACCTAACCAAGGCATATGAATGAATGAAATCATTATTTAATCTGTGCAATAGTATATTTTAAAACAAGTATGATTTTCATACAAAAATGATAACATCTTGTGGTCCACATGTTTCACTTTAATTTTAACACCTTTGCCACACACACTCGGTTCATATTTTGGCTATTCAATGAAATATTCCTCTTACTAAAACAGACAGAATCGGTGATAAGTTTATTAAAGTTATACAATGTGGTACAATTAATGTACATACTGAATAAATTCTTTAATTTGTGTTTTTGTCTTATTATGTATGACAAATTGGTCCACACCTTTCAAAGTATCAACAAGTTCTTTTTGTTTCGTTTCACCAGTTTGGCTATCTCAGTTGAATTTGAGTTGAACACACTCATTTTAAGTTATAATTACAAATAAATTTGTCAGAGAAAAGAAAATATATCTTAATTATCTTCAATAGAGTCTCAATCTTCATCGGTGAATTATATGAATGACATCTCATTAAAGTACTTTGATAGTTTATAGTTTTGTTTATTGAGGCACTGAGGCAGCGACATAGTAATAAAACCTGAATCCCATTGATTAAACTGGACTGAAATATAAATGACTGTGTTTATTTTTCATAATATTCATAGTTTAGGGGCTATACCTATTCTTTCTTCGCTCTTTAGCTGCAAATGATGGTAAATACGAAAATTTGTCAATACAGTGTCAGAAATTATATACTGCTGGTAGGTTTAGAGATTTACACAATCCTAATGGTATTTAAGAATCAGGAACATTCTCAAGTACCAAAACTTGCTTTGGAAAATCAAAATTGTATTAAATATATTTCTAGGTTATATTTATTTTATTTATTTCGCTTCTCTGACTCTGATGAACCCACAGAAATTTTTAGTGACTTTTTAGTAACTAGAAATAAAGCCCCGACTGGACTTTCATGGCTTGCTCTGATGACAATCATTTTGAAACGAACTATATATTTATTATTTTTCACATCAGTAGGTAGAGGACCTACAAGATCAAGAAAAATTTTCTGAAATGCAGACGAAGCTGTGTAGTGATTGTCAAAGGTTCTTTTCTAGGTAAAGAATGTTTGTGACGTTGACAATCATCACAATTCTTTACAAATTTTTCAACATCAGATTTCAAGCCGTTCCAAAAATACTCTCTCTTAATATTATTAAATATGCGTTGGATACCTGCATGTCCACCGGTAGGAAGCATGTGAAAATCGTTCAGAATAATTTGCCTTAGTTCTCTGTCTTCGATTCGCGTTACATCTCTTATTACGTAATCTTTAACGATGTTCCTAGAATTTCCTTTTTGTAATTTGTCAACATGTTCAAAATTTTTCATTACTAGCTAGCTTTATGACGTACAATTCTAATACATCATTTTCTGCGCATAATGCTTCCAGTTTCCTCAACGATGTACCTAAGTCGTACGCTGATCGGATGTCCTGGTTAATAAAAATGATTTGTGAATTCACATTATACAGGGTGTTTCATTGGGAAAGGGAAATACTTCACAGGTGCATAGGTGGCACCAAGACGGTTCTAGAGATATCCCATTTATTGGGTCTCATTGTCTTCATAGCCGAGATACAGGGTGTTTTATGAATTTTGCCCGTTTATTTCTGAGGCCGTACCAAACGAACCACCCGGTATATTTTCTTCATATTTGGCAAATATGTTCCTAATTGAAAGCCCAAACATATCATGCAATAACCGCCTCGAAAATCCAGGTCCGTGTTAACAAAAATTATGAATCGTTCGAATCCTCGAAACAACACCCTGTACATCGGAATTTTGAAAATCTGTTTTAATATTCGAAAACACCACTAAAAACTAAACTGAGACGTATACTTCAAATTCTCGCGCAGAAAGTTTTATTGCACAAATTTTCAAGGTGAAAGTGAAGTTTTTAGGAACTTGGATACCCGAAAGTGTTTCGAAGTGACTTTTAACAATGAATTATCAACAATATTGAATACATAATTATTTCAACATTACTTTGTAATTGATTCCCACATTGGTTTTCCTTTTTATAGCCGTATACTTGAAAATCCAGATCCGGGTTAACGAAAATTATGAATGGTTTGAATCCTCGAAACAACACCCTGTACATCGGAATTTTGAAAATCTGTTTTAATATTCGAAAACACCACTAAAAACCGAACTGAGACGTACACTTCAAATTTTCGCGCAGATAGTTTCAAGCACAAATTTTCAACGTAAAAAAGAAAATTTTAAGAACTAAGATACCTGAAGTGGTTTGAAGTGACTTTTAACAATGATTATCAATAATATTGAATCCATAATTATTTCAACATTACTTTGTAATTCATTTCCACATTAGTTTTCATTTATTGAGAAGTGAGTTGCATCATAACGTATAATAATTATGGATTCAATATTTTGATAATTCATTGTTAAAAGTCACTTCAAACCACTTTCAGGTATCCAAGTTCTAAAAAACTTCACTTTTACGTTGAAAATTTGTGCATTGAAACTATCTGCGCGAAAATTTGAAGTGTACGTCTCAGTTCAGTTTTTAGTGGTATTTTCGAATTTTAAAACAGATTTTCAAAATTCTGATGTACAGGGTGTTGTTTCAAAGATTCAAACGATTCATAACACAGGCCAACACACATTTTGGTGCCTGCGATTTTTTAACTGTTCCTGAGTAATTTTTGGATGCAGAATGTAAAAAAGTTTTCAGATTTTGTCTATCAGATCTAGTTTTTGAGATTTTTTAAAAAATTGTGTATATAATTTACGTTATAACTGTTATAATATATAATATTACTTTTGACAGTTAAAAAAAACAAAGACACGTGGATTTAAGTACTTATTGCAAAAACTTAATTTACATAATTACATTAGTCACAAATCACATAAAAAATTTTTTTTATACGATTTTCTAGAATGGAGTTTACTAGGGCAGTCTCGCTGAAGGCTCCAGCAGTAGTCCGCCATCATGTGGCTATCCTATCGTCCTTGATAACGATCTTCCATAGTTTTAACATTGTTTAAACAATGGTTTTAATATGCTGGTGGAATCTTTCCCCCTGTTCTTCACTACAATCACCTAAGTTTTCTGGAAAACGATCTAGGTGGCTGTGGGGGTAGTGAACTTTTATACTCATGTTGCAGCCGAGAATATTGAAATTTGAAAGCATAGTTTCCACTAATTCTCCGTAATTCTCTGCTTTATGATTGCCAAGAAAATTTTGTACTACTTGAACAAATGAACTCCAAGCGTTAGATTCAGTCTCGTTCATTGATGTGGTGAATTGTGAATCTTTAACAAGTTGCCTTATTTGAGGACCATCAAATATACCAGCTTTAAGTTTTTCCGTGCTAATGCCAGGATATTTACGTGACAAATACCCAAAACAAATTCCATCTCGATTTAAGGCCTTCACAATTTGCTTCATTATGCCTAGCTTGATATGCAAGGGCGAAAGTAAGATTTTTTCTCTTGAAACCAAAGGTTCGTTGATCACGTTTTGTATTCCTTGAATCATGACATCTCTTGAAGGCCAATTTTTGTTAATTCAGTGCTCATTTTTAGCGCTGCTGTCCCAAAGGCACAAAAAACAAGGATATTTTGTATAACCACTCTGCTGTCCAAGGAGGAAGTTAATCATTTTTAAATCAACACAAATTGACCACTGATGTTTTTCGTATTTAATTTTTCTCAAAACTAATTAATGCTATTGTTTCATATTCTTCCTTCATGGTAGTAGAATAACCAATGGGAATTGAGCCATATTTGTTACCGTTATGTAAAAGAACACATTTTAAACTACGTTTTAAACTGTCAATAAAAAAACTCAGTAATATACTAAATCAAGTACAGCCAAGCAGGTATATAGAAGGATCGGGTCATAGGCAATTACAGGTATAAAAGTAATTAAGAGCATTGTATTGAGTAGTTCCTAGTATAGGAACATTGGTCAGGGACAATTCCAGGTATCCATTTGGCTAATAAGATTCTGGGAAATTTCTATTTTGACGATTAAGTACATATTTATCTCTTTATTTGTTGTCCTTTATCAGAAAAAATATATCATTTAACCTGTAACGTGTATCTGAAAAACTAGAGCTGATAGAAAAAATCTGGTGGCATTTTTGGAATCAGCACATTAAAAACATCTAAAATCAGATGTTAGATTTCTGGCACCAATTTTTTTTTTCATTTTGTTGGCCTGTGTAATTTTCGATAACCCGGACCTGGATTTTAAAGTATACAGCTATAAAAAAGAAAACCAATGTGAAAATGAATTGCGGAGTAATGTTGAAATAATTATGGATTCAATATTGTTGATAAT
Organism: Propylea japonica; assembly: GCA_013421045.1. Classification (NCBI taxonomy): domain Eukaryota; kingdom Metazoa; phylum Arthropoda; class Insecta; order Coleoptera; family Coccinellidae; genus Propylea; species Propylea japonica. The sequence goes on along the minus strand of CM024239.1, from coordinate 84,401,077 downwards.
TTATTGTTAAAGTCACTTCAAACCACTTTCGGGTATCCAAGTTCCTAAAAACTTCACTTTTACCTTGAAAATTTGTGCAGTAAAACTTTCTGCGCGAAAATTTGAAGGATACGTCTCAGTTTAGTTTTTAGTGGTGTTTTCGAAAATTAAAACAGATTTTCAAAATTCCGATGTACAGGGTGTTGTTTCAAGTATTCAAACGATTCATAATTTTTTGTAAACCCGGACCTGGATTTTCGAGGCGGTTATTGCATGATATGTTTGGGCTCTCAATTAGGAACATATTTGCGAAATATGAAGAAAATATACCGGGTGGTTCGTTTGGTACGGCCTCAGAAGAAACGGGCAAAATTCATAAAACACCCTGTATCTCGGCTATGAAGACAGTGAGACCCAATAAAAGGGGTATCTCTAGAACCGTCTTGGTGCCACCTATGCACCTGTGAAGTATTTCCCTTTCCCAATGAAACACCCTGTATAACAAATTTTTATTGTACTGCTCCGAACGTTGATTTTCCAAATTACGAAATTCTTTTTCTGAAATTGGCCTTAACTCCATACTTTTCGCTGGACGTTTCAAAACTTCGACTACAACAGGGTGATCAATCCTCTTATCGTCGGAGGCTCAGAGGAAGAAGTACTTACTTCTTCCTCTGAGGTCGGAGGTATTCGTCTCGTGTTGGTTAGAACCTATTTCATTTTTAGTTCGAGACCTCGTCATGACGCTAATGTTTTCAACTCCTACATTTGTCATTTCTTTGAGATCTTTTGAATCTAGTTTGATACGCGATAATCAGGGTTGCCAAAAGTCACAATCAGTTTTCTACTAAATGAAGGAATGAAATCCACCAGAATTCTACTAAAATTTTTTTCACCTGAATCTACCAGATTTCTACCATTTTTTTCACGTTCTGAGGGACTATTCTTGAAAAGTGAATGAGTTATTCGAAAATTTATTTATTCATAAAGCTTATACTAGTTTACAATTTTACCACTGAGGTGCAGTTATATGTTCTGTGGGTGCAGGTATCTACGCGGAAGGATATTTCAAGAAAATAATATGTAAAGAGGCAGCACAATCGATGAGTGATTTGCGCACCAAAGGAGTCCAACTTTGCGAACATAAATTAATTCTAATAATCAAAGATATTCTACAAGATTTCAATTATACTCCGTTCACGAAAGGTTGAGCCGTCGGTTGGTCATGAAAATTTGGCATATTCCACTGTGTATATTAAAATTTCAGGTTATGTTCTTTATTGTCTTGTCAGATTGATACGCAATGTTGTCAATATTGCATAGAGTTCTCTGATAACTCAAAAGCTCGTCGGACGTTCGGCAACGTTGACTTTATTTTACTTTATGACAGTAAATAATGCCAAACCCCAGACAAATAATGGAACGCCTACTATTCGCGCAACCTCTCGTGAACGGACTATACACGTAATCACGCTATGACTCGCATAAATCTTCCGTAATGACAACAGATGCGAGATGCTTAGCCTAAAATCCAGGCCTGAACAAAAACAACCAGAAATCCGCTAGAATTACTTCGTTGCCCACCAGAATTTCTACAGAAGGACACAGAAGGAAGAAACAGAATATTGCTGATATTTATTGCTAAAGGTACTCGGGTTACCAACTACCAGATTCAAATTTCAGTCACTAGATCGACATCGCATTCCACCAGATTTAGTAGAAATTCTACTAAAGTGGCAACCTTGGCGATAATGCATCTGCTGTTACATTTCCTGAACCTTTCACGTAACGAACCGTGAAGTCATATTCTTCTAAAATCAAACGGAACTTGGTTAATCTACTTGATGGATTAGTCATATTGAACAAATAAATCAGTGGTCTGTGATCTGTTAAGATTCTAAATTTTCGTCCATACAAATAAGGTCTGAAATGTTTGACTGACCAAACTATTGCCAAAAGTTCTTTTTCGATTGTACAATAATTCTTTTCTGCTGGATTCAAACTTCGCGAAGCAAAAGCTATTGGATGGTCATTAGCATTTGATAAAACTGAACCTAACTCACATGTTAAATATCTGTACGTATCTATGCAATCAATGTTTTTTGGAGCTCCATAAACCGCAAGAAGAAACCGAATTCCTTTAGTAATTAGTATTTGAGGTGAAGAATTAATTTCTGTAAATACTTTTGCGCAGTCAATAAAATCATTTTTTTCAAATAATTTTAATACTGAATTTTTGCCCCTTCTAAACATTGCTGACGTAGTATCGCATCCGGTTATCGCATGTAAAAATAAAATAAAGTTTTGGCATTTCGGATAAGCTGATAAACTTTTTGAAGAATATATTTCTGTCCGTTGCTGCGCCTTCCCAGGTTTTAAAAAGTAAATAATTTTATCAGATGGAGTCCTTGCAGTGAGTAGTACTAATAAATCAACATCTTCACCCACTACAATAGCTGTATTTCTTGCATTAAGTTGTTCTATTGCTGTTTCAATTATGAGGACATCGGCGTCATTAGGAGCTTGTTTCACGGCAATATTTTCAGCTGTTAATTTGTTACTCAACATAGAAATAAAACGAGATTTATTATTAATGTTTGCAAAAAAATGTTCTTGATTAACTGGAACTGTCATAAATTCGTCAAACATTATGTCGGTACCTGAGGATGTTTTTGTAGCACGACGACGTTGTTCTGCAGCTTTTATGTTCTTTGTTGTGTCACTGTAGCCATCAAATACTACCGTAACTGTATGACCATAATGTCTACGTAAATACTGAACATATTTTTCAAAAATTACGTAAAGGTAAGGGACCGGCGGTCATTTTAGAGTAAATTTTCTTAGAATAGTATAATGTATACATAGAAGAGGCACGAGTAGGCATTTTTGCTTGCTTGAGTACCTAAATATGTATATACGTGGCAAATGTGTGCATACTATGTAGAACATGATTCTACAAGCGCAATATCTGGGAAATAGTGGGTCTTAGAGAAAAAATCATGGGAACCATTTTTATAGAGAATTTTAAGATCTACAACTTTGCTCCGAGGTACTTTTTCGATAAAACTTACCGTTTTCGAGAAAAATCCAAAAAACCTAAAATTTTGACCTTTGACCCCGAATAAGTCCCTAAGCTCACATGGGACTGATGGGGACTTTTGAGACTTCATTCCTTGTGGTAAACCTAAGGTCTCTACAAAAATTTGGCTTTGTCGGAATTTTCTTTATTTCAATTGTCTAAATTGACCGGACTATCAAGAATGAATTCGTTCTGTGCTGGGTCGAGTTCCCTTTGTTATTATTTTTAAAATAATTCGCGAACTGGCGCCCGCGACCTTGACCGTTTCTCTTTAGTGCTGAATTGCTGAAATACATTTGCTTGTTTGGATTTTCCTTACGGCGGTCATGACCTCGATGAGACGATGCATTATTGAACTTTGTCTGGCTTTAATTATTACTGTTGAAATCACGATTAAAATTTTTCATTGCAAAGACTTTTTGAGTAGTTGTTGAAGCTGACATTTTTACAAGTTCCTCTTCTTTAGCTGATGCTACAGCATCTTTGAGGTTATTAAAATTTCTTGCCTTTATTATAGTTCTAATTCCGTATTTCGTAAACCATTCGAAAATGCGCCCAAAGCAATTTTTTCATTCACTTTGGCTAAAACAGATAATGCTTCTGGTGCATTATCTGCTTGAGCGATAGTTAGATCTAGAGACAACTGTTCAATTAGTTTAGTAAAATCTTCCATTGTTTTATTCTCCTGTTTTAAACTATGGAGTTGGGTGGATAATGCTGCAGGTGACCTTTTGGTTATTAGGATTTTTTCATATCTACCATCAAATCTTCAATTTTCTGATACTTTGTTCAATCTTAATTTAGCATTAGGCGTTGATTTAATTTTTAGAACATAATTAAGAAGAGAATTTCTACCTTGCTCATCGAGCATATCTTTATATAATTCTATGGCATCAATTAGTTGCATCACAGATTCTTACCGCCTCGGTGGCTGCAAGGACATGGTGCTTGCCTACAAGTTCTTGCGAAGCTGTAGGTCTGGGTTCGAATCCCGGCGTGGGTATGGAAGTTTGTGTATGTCCTAGTATGTCTAAGAACAAAAAATTGTGTAGAGTGGTATGTAAGATGTGAATGAAAGTCAATGTTGAAATGTTTCTGTCTAGATGGCCTGACGGCCAAGGACATGGGTAAAAGAGTAGAATGAATGAATCACAGATTCTTCTGTATTATTCATTGGTGGCAATAAAGAGGATGCTGTCCTCCAATCGAATTTTTCACTCATGGTTGATTTCTCTGTATTTACTTTATCTTCGATTGATTTTTATCTTTTCTGAAGCAATTTTCTAGATTCTAAAAGTGAATTTTCTATGATGGTTTGGTAAGTGCTTAATGTTTCGAGAGAACTTGGTTCGGATTTGACATTTTTATTTAATTTATCAAATTTGTATTCTAACTTGACCAATTTATTTACTCTGTCGGCTCGTTCCCTACGTTTACGCGGTTCCCTTTTGATATTATCAAGGAATTTTGAAGCGATAACACTTAACTCAGCATATAGTTCAATAATATCCATTCACATCCATTAGGAAAAAAAATCTTACGGTTTTTCCTTGGTATTGTCCATTACACCAAATCCTGGTGATGATGATCCCATCTTGGCTAGAACTGTGTATCGTCAGAAGAAGAAGAACCACATACCATCACTGATGTAACCATTTAGACCTCTTACAGTATAGAACTGGCAGGATCGCCATGTAATGTACACAACTAGGGTAGGTTCGGCCAATCGCCTATACCGTAGACTGTAGAGGGATGGTGGAATGATACACTTGGACTCATCAAAGGTGTTTAATTAATTGGACATTTCACTGAATGACCATAGTAACATGTAATAGGACTCTCCTCTAAACAATTGATACTTGTTTATTTATACAATCCAATTGTTAGTGTTTATACTTAATATTAAACATAGTCGGCAATGGTTATACATTCAAAGATTACGCTACGCGTTATTTCAATAACATTTTAAGATGATGCGAGGTTGGACCGGCCTTGCCGTCTCACGTATGGTAATTATACAGGCTGTGTGTACTACTGACACATACTACAGTCCCCTCTGGAGCAGTACCGGGTAGATGCCATCCCTGAACGAAACATTTGAATGACTGTAGTGACGAAACCGTTGGATATTTTACAATTCTGTTTTCATATTCGTGATTGATAATTCAAGAAGTACAATTGTACAAAATTTCATCCATTTCGAGTAAAATTTTTTCATCGCTGTAGACATGTAAAAAAAAGTTTGTGTTCGATTTTTAAAAAAATTTTTTCACAGAAATTCTTAGAAAATTGTGTTCATTCAGAAAATAAAATTCAATTTGACCACCGCAAAAAAAATTTGGAACATTGCAGGTCTTCCTCCATTTTGTAAATTATTTTTCGGATTTCGTCAACTTTTCTGAATAGAGGACCTAAAAATACTGAGATTTGACCAAAAACCGTTACTTTAAGTGTTATACATAACTGACCACACTCGTAAGAATCTTTCTCAAAAATGACGTTTGACACCCTGTATCTCGCTTATGCTTCGAAAACGGGATATATTGTATAAGGCAAAAATGATTCTCCCGATATCCTCTTACATGAAAATATATGTTTGTCCAGTTTATGATGAAACACCCTGTATACTGTAGTACATATTCATTAGATTGTTAAGAAATTTTTTTTGTATAAGATTTGAAATCAATTTTCATTATGACCGATTCTTCCTCGATGATGCCTTTTATGAAATATTGTAGTCGTTTGGCACCGTGACTACCTTTCTGCGCTATAAAAAATAAGGTCTTCAGTTACCATACTAGAGTTGATTATTTGCCTGACGTCAAGATAGCGCCACCTAATAGAACGAGTATGGTTTGCGACAATACATTTCATTTTCTGTGGCCGAGTTTTTTCTTACCGATCTTGTGCAGGTGATATCTCACGAAAGCGTGACGTGTGAGTAGCCCAGTAGACGCCTCAACTCACAAGCAGTCTTTTTGATTATCTTTGACCTGGTGTATTAATCCAGTAAGAGTGTTTCTGTCGCTTTTCCCAATCACCGACCTCCTCCCTTAGCATTAATATGATGAATACGAGTTCGGCGAATCAATGTTCTGGTTGGCAGGTACCCAAACTAGAACTAGCTTGTACTCGGCAGGTCTTTTTTGAGGGATTGAACACAGCTCTAAATGCTCCTGGATTTATAATTAATGACAATCATTTGTCTTGTGCCATATGACTATCAGAGGCAATGCAAATTCTAGCTTCCCCGACTGACAGACTCGAGCCCATCTCTCTATGGTTAGAATTTAGATTTTTCTAATTCTTCCAATTCTAACTTAGCTCTACAGTTCATTTAAGGAGAGTATGAAGTGAAGTCAAATTGATAGAAAATATGCTGTCAGACAGAAGGTTCCGTGTTTTTGTCGACGGGAATAGTAGTAATTTCAAAACATTGAATAACGGTCTTCCACCTATTCTTTTTAATTTATATTTGTGTGATATCCCTACAACTTCATCTGAAAAATTCATATACGCCGATGATATTGCTTTGGCTTTCCAGCATTCAGATTTCAAAATCATAGAGAATAATCTTTCTGCAGATTTAGAAATTCTAAAAAATTGTTTCTTCGACTGGCGCTTATGTCCAAATGCTAACAAAACCGAAGTCTCGTGTTTCCATTTGGATAATCATCAGAAATATAAAAAATGGAACGTACTTTTTGGTAATTCTTTTCTCAAACATAATTTTAATCCTAAATATCTAGGCGTTAAACTAGATTCTTCTCTTAATTTGATTTGGATGATTTACGTATGAAGCTGAAAACAAGAAATAATATAATACAAAAACCTGCTGGTACTTCATGGGGTGCGAACGCAACAACTCTCCGTACTGCAGCTCTAGCCTTAGTGTACTCTACTGCTGAATATTGTTGCCCTGTTTGGCTCAACAGTGCACATGTACATAAGATCGATGCACAATTGAATTTTTCCATGAGAATAGTAACTGGAGCAATAAAATCAACACCAATTCCATGGTTACCACTGTTACCAGTTCTTTCAAACATTTCTCCTCCACATATCCGCAGGCAGGTCATTACTTCGAAAATTTGGAACAAATTTAATTCTTCGACAATTTATATCAAATACATATAGACATAAGTCTACTTTCCGTTGTTGCTAAGATGTTGGAGAGGTTGATTGCCAAAAAGTTGATGTCTTTTCTGCTGGACAATAACATCATTCCTGAGGAGCAACATGGTTTTGTGCCGGGTAGATCAGTGATAACCAACCTTCTCAGGTGTCTTAACGAGTGGACATCGTGCCTTGATGCTAGCATACCTGTTGATGTAGTGTACTTAGACTTCGCAAAAGCATTCGATAGAGTTCCTTCTAGGAGACTACTGGCGAAGTTGGAGCATTACGGTATCAGAGGGCAACTACTAGGATGGTTCGCGGATTACCTAAGAGAGCGGCGATTCGAAGTGAGAGTGGGCGACGGATCATCAACAGTGCGAGATGTGGTTAGTGGAGTTCCTCAGGGGTCAGTTTTGGGCCCAATTCTGTTTTTAATATATGTAGCAGATCTCAACGCCATAATATGTTGTGAGTCTTCTTCGTTTGCAGATGATACCAAGCTCTTTGCAAATGCACTTACCTCCCACCGTCTGCTACAACAGGATTTGATTTCCATCGCAACCTGGTCAAATGAGTGGCTAATACCACTAAATACCTCTAAGTGTAAGGTTCTTCACCTCGGCAAGAACAATCCTAGACACACCTACTTTCTCGGCGGTCATCCAATAGATTCAGTAACCGAGCACAATGATCTTGGTGTGGTCATCTCAGAGGATTTGTGCTGGTCGAAACATGTTTCACACATCGTGTCCAAGGCAAAGAGAATATTGTATCTAATAAGGAGATCATTTCCATCTTGCTCCCTTAGAACGTGCAACCTACTTTATACTACATATGTTCGTCCAATCTTGGAATATGGTGGTCCCGTCTGGTGTCCCACCCTGAGGAGGGACGAGTTGCTGCTGGAGAACGTTCAACGTAGTGCGACGCGTATTCCATACGGCCCTATGAGACCTTCGTATGAAGAGAGGTTGAGTTTGTTCGGTCTAACTACGTTCAGTGAACGGAGGTTGCGTGGTGATTTGATCGTAACGTTCCGAGCGTTACATGGCCTCTTCGGTAGTGATTTGAGTGATCTCTTCGAACTAAACTCGAATAACTTACGTGGACATCCACTCAATCTGAGTCGGGAACGCTTCAGATCGTCGCAGCGGGAGAGTTTCATCAGTAATCGTGTGTTCTCGAGATGGAACTCTCTACCTGCTCGGGTGGTGTCGGCTACAAGTGTAAACCAGTTCAAAAATCTTTATGATGGGACACAGAGATGATTTTTTTTTCTTGTTTTTGCATTTTTGCCAATCATGTTGATATTTTGTTTAGTATTTAGATAACATTGTGGTTACTTTATTTTAATTTTAGTACTTTATTGAGAAATTAATAGGCAATGCCTTTTCTCTTATTTCTGTTATAATAATAATAATACTCTCATATATTCCAGACAATAAGATTCCTTGATTAAAATCACGTAAACCTTTTTGGTCAAATTATTTTCTGAACTCAAATGAAAGTGATAAAGCAATTTGGCAATCCGAGTGGAACTTATGTAATATACAGAACAAAGATTTAATAAATAACTGATCCCTCGAATAAAGTTCCTGGATTTGATCTTCCAAGGAAAATATGGACTGTTCTCAATCGTATAAGAACAGGTCATGGACGTTGCAATAGTATGCTTTTCAGATGGAATTCAGTTGAGAGTCCTAGTTGCGAATGCGGAGAAGCAGAGGAGACAATTGAACACCTAATAAATAATTGTTCCATAATATATAAATTTCAGGATGGCTTGAGGGCTATACATGAAATTACCGAGTCGTTTCTGAATTGGGTTATTAATTTTAAATCGATTTAATAGAGTTTCAAACATTTTATTTTTCTGTTTCTTTTTACTGCTTTGATTTTTTTCGTTTCAGAATTCCGAGGCATCCTGGAGAGGGTTATCGTTTGGACTGAATAAAGAAGGAATCCTTCAACATTCAAATAGTTTTTAAGTGTTATTTTTGTTGAAACGGCGAGACAGGGTTTTTTCTACTGGGGTTTTTCCCTGAGCTCTGGTATCATACGAAAAAACAGTATGGTACCTCGTTTTGCACCAACCTCAGTTCGGGATTTTATTTTTGTTTTATGTATTGTATGTATTATGTTAGCTCTTGATTTCAAAAGAATATATATGAAGTGAAGGAACCTCGTAGCCCCTACTATCGTGAACGCGGCAAAGTAGGCATCTTTCTCTCTTTCTAGTCCAATAAACCTGACATATTCCAGTTGCGCTCGAATATGAATGACAACTAACGAATGTTGTATGGATAAGGAGGGGCTAAAGTTTTGCTCACTGCATACTCCGGTGAAATATAGTATAGATCATTCACTCCACTATATCACCATAGCCTGAGATGAATATTAATTTCGTACGATAGTTCGTCATGAAATGAAATGAATAGTTTGAAATTTATTTTATTCGCCTAGTAATTTTTTCAACAATTTATCACATTTAGCCATATCTGCCCTATCTCGTGTTTTCGATGCTATTTTCCCCATTAATGCCAAATATACTTTTTTCTTTCCTTTTTTGTACAAATCCACTATTTTTTCATTCTCCTGTAACACTTCTTCACACAATTTTTGAAGTTCTACTTCGTCTGTTATTTGGTATAAATTTTCATCCTTTACGATCTGAAAGAACATTTAATTTATGATATATCATATAAGTTATGAAATTGAAATTATCAAATTACCTGCAGAGCATCTTTCTTACAACCATTAGAAAGCGTTTTGAATAAATGACGAATGGAATTCCTACTAATTTGTCTCGTGTCCAACAAATGTACTGAGTCAGCTAAAAACTGTATCCAATGTGATCTAAAATGAAATAAATCCTCTGTCAAAAACGAATATTTCCTTATCATCACGATAGGAATTTAGTTGTATTCGGTACTATAGATATTTTAGGCTAGACTCATCATATTGTTCATACTTTCTCAGAGAATCTTAACCAAATAATAATTAACTGAGAAGTATTTTTTATAACAACTTATTGCTAATTTCAAATGATAATGACTGAAAAATTGAAGATGTTTTTAATATGACAAGAATATACTCACATTTCCTGAGGTCTAGAATCAAAATCATCGATAATTTTGGAAAATTCATAAATAATGATGTTGGCCAAAAGTTGAGGTTTCACATTTTTGAGTTTAAGTGCATCTTCGAACAATTTCAATAAGGTATCATCATTCTGAAATAATAGAAATATTAGAAAATATGAAAGCAATCATAACTGTTATTGTAGACATAAATAAATAGTATTTTTTGATTAACAATATAAAGTATCAGACTCAAGAGCTCTATTGCAGGTATCAGTATTAATAGATAACATGTAATATTGCAAGTATTTAGAGGTTAGGTTAGGTTACATTGCTCACGATTTTTCGACTTCATTAGGGGTAGCATCTAATATTTGAAATATTGACAGGTTTGAAACGTTTGAGTTCCATTTTTGGGTCGGATTAACAATAAAAATTCAACATAAATAATAATAAATATTCGCTTCAATTGAAATATAACTTACCACTAAAAGTATTGCTTGATTTTCGGTTAATCCCAGTTTTTCATTGAGCCGTATTCTTGTTTGAGCTGGTAATTCCGGTAATGTTTTCCCAAGTGATTCCACATTTACCGATTCTGGAATAAAGTCTTCAAAAGAGAGATATAAAGGAGGAAGATTTGGCTCAGGCATGTAGCGATAATCCTATAAGATTAGTAAATTAAAAATAATAAAAATCTGTAGTAGTCAAAAACTTCTGCTCGCTTGTTCATATTTGTAATACAACAATTCCAATTTTGAAACATTCATCAATTGAAAATTAAACCCACTATGAATATTTCATGCTTTTAATTCATTTTTTAATATGAACCAGAATCTACCAGTCAAACAATCAGCAAAATATCAAAATTCGCAGATTTCAGTTTGGTCGAATTTTTGTTAATATTGGGGAACCCAAAAGGTTCTCTCCTTGATCCCTTACTTTCTAATTTATTCATATTTCATAGTAAATTATCCTCACTAACGAGTGACTCGCCGCTCGTCGTTGATTTTAAGATGCAAAACGCCAACTTTTGTTGTCAGCCTAGTTAATGACTATCTCACACTTAGTTGTCAACATTGGGCTCCGCCCACCAAATATCAAACCAATTTGATTTCACATCAACATATTCTTCAATCTGGAATATCAACCACCAACCAGACTAGAGACGTTCAACTTGGTCGTCAACACGGAGTGTGACAACTTAGTTGTCAACTAGGTTGATCGTCTGTAGGCCGGTTAACGATTCAGCTCTTCCCTTCGCATCGCCTAGATTAGCGCACTGAGTGCAGGTGAGCGTTCGAAAGTACAGGTAGAGTGGGTACAGTTTGGTCATATATTTTTGTACGGCATTCTCAAACACCGATAGATCCTTGAAAAATAATACGAAAACGCGCAGTGCCGTAAAAAAATTGTGAGCCACAGAGTCGAAATTTTTTTTTATTTTTTGACAATTACCAGGGTAAATTTGGTCATTTGATTTTGTACGGCATCTATGTCATACTATTTCAATACTGCTTCTAATCCATTATTCCGCAACGCCGTACAAAATCATGCGACAAGGGGAAAAAATCGAGGGTTGCAATCCCCTCTTTTTCCGTGGTCCAGAGGGTGACTTGACACAACATGAAACAAACTTATTTTGAAAGTATTTTATGCATAGATAATATTTTTTCATATGCCGTACATTTTAGTTGGTCCAAAGGGGAAAAAATAAAAAATCCATATATAACGAAATGTAAGGTGAAATTTTTTTATACGGCATTTAGATAGTTTATTTGTACTGACTTTCATGGTGTTTTCGTGCTTATAGGTTCCTAATTAGAAACTTTGTTTGTATACCATTGATTTATACCAAAATATAGACATGTTGTCACTAATAATTCCAAAGTACAACATATTTTTGAGAAGTACTCATGACACTGAAGTTAGCAGACACCTGTAAAATTTAAGAAAGTTTAAAGAATTTGTACTTACAGTTTTTTTAATTATGTCGATGTGCATTTTTTCTCAATTTCTAAAAAATAATTTTTTCAATTAAAAAAAAAACATGAAAATTGGTACATGTCTGCTAATTTCAGTATCATAAGTACTCGCACATTTTCGGAGCAACGTTCTGTTACGACCAGAAGGGTGAAATTGCTAGTGCTAGGTTGGAAACACGAACACTCAGACATACGTAGCTGAGATTTATGTGCAGCCATTTTCATTATTTTGAGAAATGATTGAAATGAATGTTTTGATTGAAAATAGTGAAAGTGATTAATGATTTTAGGCAAAATAAAGTGTTGTGATAAGATTCATCGTTTATGTTTCAGCAGGGATCTAATAAGATAAGAAGCATTTTGTTTCCAGCAGGTATGTTTTTCTTTGTTTTCAGTATCAACTTTTTTGTAATATAGAGAAACTTGTCTCTGTAATATACAGGGTATCCCAAAAATACCACGCGAAAGTGACACTGGAGATAGATTGGCATTAGGTCTATCAGATAGCATCAACATGACCTCAGTTAAAGTCCGCTGGTTTTCGAGATATCACCACTTTTGTGTATTTTTTGAAAATTTCCAGTTTTCGGTCTTTTATCGCCTAGGATTGCTAGAAATTACATCAAACTCATGTTTTTTTCACCTAGGATATCCTGAATAGTTGCTTCAAACAATGAGGTAATAACTTCACCGAGAACTAGAACAAAATCCTTCAAAAAATGTCTTACTTGTTGTATTTTATGCTGTAAGAAAATTATATCAGACTGAATTGACAAATAATCAAAAAAATGATTGTTTTATTTATTGACTTCATTACAATGAAACAAATTAATTATAATATATGTATGTATCAATAATGTTTGATGTATATACAGGGTTGGGATAAAGTATGGCACCAAACACATATCTATTGAACGAAAAGGACAATATTATTGAGATTTTTACCCTAAACCCAGTATGTGAGCATTCGCAATCCCAAGATCTACCAACACAGAACACCTGTGTTCTGTGCTATCAATATCTGCAAAGATATACAGGAGGTCCCATATAAATTAAAAAAGTTGTTGATCGGAAAGGAAAATATTTTTTTAGATTATTCCACTAAACCCAGTATGCACGCATTCGAAATCCCAAGCTCTTTCAAAATCTGTAAAAATATATAGGGTGTCCCATTTAAATTAAAGAAGTTGATGGCATTTCCGGTTAAACCGGAAGTATCTCGTTAATGAAAATATGCTCATCAGATGCATTGTGGTCCATTACACTCAGCTGCCAAATTTCAAAAATATCGCCGTTTCGTTTTAAAGATATTAGTTTGGTGCCAAACTTCATCCCAACCCTGTATTAAACCAAAAATTATACAAAACTGTTGATTCTGGGATTGACAGTTTCAATTCTTGGACATAATATACACACTGTTTCAGTTCAGTTAGACGTCATAGTGATTTTATCATATTATCAATTGTTCTCTTCCAGAATATATTAAAGCCGTACTGTATCAACCTGAAAGATATGGCCTGCATAAAAATGTACGGCATATTTTTTTCCTAATTTGTCAACGTTATTACAATTAAAAACAAGGAATAAAATGTAGAAAACTGCCATATTTCATTAATCTATGACATTTAAACTTTTACAATAATTTGCAAAATTTCAGTTTTTGTATTTCTCTTTAAATTTTTTTAGAACGGTTTTTTTTTAACGGGAATACTATATAACAATTGTTTTCTACAATATAATGTTAAAAAAAAATTTCCCGTACAGAATCAAATGACTTTAAAGCTTTTTAAATCAAGGATACGAAAAAAATTAAGATAACTATTGATGTACATTCGAATGAACAATCAGTTTTTGACGGCATTATTTTCAATAGTACTTTTGAGTGCTAGATAATATTTTGGAACCGAAGCCGTACTTTTTCAAATCACCCTCTGGACCACGGAAAAAGAGGGGATTGCAACCCTCGATTTTTTCCCCTTGTCGCATGATTTTTGTACGGCGTTGCGGAATAATGGATTAGAAGCAGTATTGAAATAGTATGACATAGATGCCGTACAAAATCAAATGACCAAATTTACCCTGGTAATTGTCAAAAAATAAAAAAAAAATTCGACTCTGTGGCTCACAATTTTTTTACGGCAGTGCGCGTTTTCATATTATTTTTCAAGGATCTATCGGTGTTTGAGAATGCCGTACAAAAATATATGACCAAACTGTACCCACTCTACCTGTACTTTCGAACGCTCACCTGCACTCAGTTGGACAGCTTACAAGTGACGGCATATTGCTGAATCTTATTATTATATGCTCTTATATCGTTCTAGATAGGTCACCTGGTGGTTCAACTGACCCATAATTTTTTCAACACGGGCCTGTAGTCTATGACTACGAAACAAAAAACGGATATATCTGTGTTTTTCTGAGCTCCTCTATATCTAAAATTATTTTTTTTTTTGAAATCACTGGAAACGCCATTTCCGTTGTCCCTCACTTTATTCATAAGTAACTTGAGTGTCGCTTCTGTCATTCTGAGGTAACATTTATTTCTGCTGAATGCGGCCATTCTTACCTGTTTTTCTTCTTTGTCACGTAAGGGTAATGTTGTTTTACTGATAGCATTCCAGGATCTTGTTTCGTTTATTACATCATGTCCACTTTCTTTCATTGAAATTTGCCTTTCGATCTCATACTTAACAGCCGAAGCTACTCCTCTTATTGACCCTATATTTTTTATTTCAGTCCTCACACCAAGTGGTTCGTTCTGCCTGTGAATGGAAACGTTCGCATCAACTCTTAGGGCACCCTCTGAAATATGTTCTTATTGAAGATCGATGTATCTTCGTGAAAACTTATGGTAGAGAAACTCGTTATATTTGCAGGAAGAGTTCAATTCATGCAAATAATTTTTGTGCGCTCGTTCTACTCAAACGAGTATGTCTGTTAATTTCTAATATTGATCCAAAAATGGTCTTAAACGATAGGGTTCGACTTCCTGATGACGAATCCGTGGTTAAATTAATTAATGTCCGTGGAGCGGGCCGTCCGTTAGCACGAAAACTTTCGTAGAGATTATCCCAGAGACTTGAAATTATTGGGGTGAGTTCGTTCCCAAATGCTACGTTAAGGTTCGTTAACCAGCCAAATCAGACAGGATGTTCCATAAAAATATGGCCATTCAAAATTTTTGTTCCTCAATATCTTCTACAAAACGAAACCCTTCGAAAGGTCATAGGCAAAATGATCATAATACGCATTATGCAAAATTTTATGTCCATAAAGTTAACAGAACCACAGAAAATTCAATTTGAGCATTGAAAAGAAGAAACTTCATATTCTCATAACAAGACAAGATATCCGATTCGAGTGAAATTTTTTTGTGAATGAAGATTCATAATATACAAAATGTTCATGTCAATTTCAAGAGGATCGCATCATCTGAACTATAGAATTTAATCCAGAATATAATTCCGCTCGTGCTGAGTTTTTGCATTCAGCATGAATCTCAAGTCCTATACAAAATTTCGAGGTAATAACAATATTGCTTCACCAATGAACGAGCGCTTAAAAGCAGTATGCTTTTAAGCGCTCTGGGCTTTTCTCAAAATTTTGAGCGCTCGTTCTACTTAAACTAGTGCTGTATCGTTTTGCCCAAATGTCTGTTATTTTCTTTTCTAATTTTGATTCGAAAATGATCTCAAACGTAGGATTCGACTCCTTGATGATGAATCTGTGGTCAAATTCAATTCTGTCCGTGGGGCCGCGGCCGTCTATCCGGCCGTTATCACGATAACTTTTGAAGGCCATCTCCAAGAGACTTGAGATTTTCAGGCTGAGTTCGGTTACCAATGCCTTTGTTAAGTTTGTTAACCAGCCAAATCGTACAGGGTTCCATAAAATATGACCATTCAAAATTTTTGTACCTCATTATCTCGGACGAAACAAAACCAATCGAAATGAAATATTGAGGCCACATGAAAGATGCTCATAATAAGCCTCATTCAAAATTTTGTAGCCATAGAGTTAACAGAATAGAAAATTGGAATATTGAAAAGAAGAATCCTTATTGTATTTTCATAACAAGATTCAAGTGAAATTTATTTTGTGATTGAAGATATAGAGAGGTTCATGCAAATTTTCAAAAGGATCGCATTATCTGAACCGTAAAATTTAAGTTTTTTTAAATTATTGATTTTTTACATATTTCTTTTTTCGAATAATTTCCAGAATGAAATTCCGATCGTGTTGAGACTTTACTTTCCTAAGGCGTTTTCGGAAACTTACTCAGGGTTATTAACTCGATCCATTTGGTCACGTGACGGATCTACTCGGATCACGGACCCGGGTTCTGAGTATACGAACACATCAGGTTAGGATTTGAAGTGTCAGACGTATCAATAACATAACCAAATATTTTATGAATTTATTTTTTTCAGTCCCAGTCTATTTTCGGATTGTCTCTAGCTTTTCTTGCATGTATTGGCTTTTCTGGAATCTTTCTTATAATTTCTGGTGTGCCCTTTCATGTTTAAGGTAAGCGTCCGCCTATCGGCAGCGAACGAAGCGGATTTTAGAATTCTTTGTATAGAAACTAATGGAAGCGCGTCCACCTACCCGCGCCGAACGAATCGGATCACCGGCATTCCCTGCAATAGCCCAACTATTCCGACGCGTGCCGGTGACGTCATGCGGATTTCTATCTGTAGACGCGCTTCTTCACGATCTACCCATATAGTCTGGGTGCCGGTGCGGTGGGACAAATTGCAAATTAAAAAAGTCATATTATTGGTCCATCTTTTTTTTAAATGATGTAAACGGCTGCATTAAAATCAATATATCCATATTCCAGGAAACTGCCACTTTCTTTTCGAAGAATTTGCAGCTTTGACCTTCTGTTGAGATTCCATACATATTCAACTGAGGCAGAGCAAATTCAGTTTGTGCATATATAGCCTCTCTGTATTTTGTATTCTGTTTCAATAAATGTGGTTTCAACATGTCTTCAAAAGTTGTAAATTTAGCTTGAGACATACGAAGATATTGGTAGAATTTGACGTCATCGTTCAACAAATCAGGAACAAGGGTGTGATATTCTTCATGTTGCGATCTCTTTTTGAATATATCGTGTACCCAGACATTGTGTTTCCTTTTCTTAGATATTCTGGCATTTTCTTCCTCTTCCGCTAATAAGCAAGCAACTACGACAAATTGTTCCTTTTCGATTGCTTCCATTGTCTCACAAACACATTCTACACACACGCGATTACAGCTCTTGAATGAATTGGCATACAGAGAGACCAGTCGATCTAAAATCTTGAGATTGGTCGGTAAAAATCGTGAGATCTCACGATCAATTGTGAGATATGTCATCTCTGGTGGCATCGACAATCCGATTGCTAGTCGTTTCCTAGAATGCGTTCGCTCCGTCCGCTGCGCATAGGTGGACGCGGTGTAAAATTAATCCGCTTCGTCCGGTCCGTCCGCTTCGTTCGCTGCCGATAGGTGGACGCTTATCTTTGATGTTATTTTTGAGTACCAATGTTGAGGAAGTGAAGAATTTGTTTTTTCAGTACCAGTTTATTTTCGGATTGTCTCTAGCTTTCCTTGCATTTACTGGCTTTTGTGAAATCTTTCTTGAAATTTCTGGTGTGCTCTCCCATGTTTAATGTTATCTTTGAGTATCTATGTTAAAGAAGTGAAGAACGCTGTAGCTTAGCAAAAAAAAATCTGTATACAAAGTTATAAAGAAGTTGTTTCACATTATTTTTTTGGCTCATGAACCACACATTTTACAATGAGCCAAATTCTCGTCTCTTTCCATATTTTTTAGGAATAGAATTATTGCAATTACTAAGAAAAGAGTAGAAGACTTATTCCCGCCTCTTTCAAATACAAAATTGAACTGCAGTGCGCATGCGGTGACTGTATAACCCTGCTCTCGAGTAGGGTTACGATAAATCAACCAGGGTCAGTGATAGAGTTAATAGCACCGTAGACGCGTTCGGCAATTACATCCCAGATCGGACAGATTTTTTGTCACGTGACTGCAGATATGTCTGACAAATCTGGAATTGTCGAACGATCTAGAGCTAAAAGATTGACAACTGACAAATCGACGTCTTAAAATTGTTTTGGTATTTGTTTACAACTACAAACCACATTTCCAAGCTTTTCTGGACGGTTTGAAATGAAAAAATCATTTTGCAGATGTTAGTTATTGATATTTAATGTATTTATTAGTGTCCGACCGAATGTTCGGTTTCGGCCGAGTTTCGGCCAAAAATCAAGTTTCGGCCGTAGTTTCGGTTTCGGCCAAAATTGGCCGAAACTTTCGCCGAAACCGAAACTGATTTCGTAAGTTGTCGTGCACGCTCGCCTAACTTCGTACCTCAGATCGTCGCAATAATTTACGTGGCGAAAACGTAGACAAACTACTCTTCTTGGCGTACAATATAAGACTTTTTAATTTTGAATATTAATTACATGAAAAACCAAAGAAGTAACCCTAAATATGAGATAATCAGAAGTTTTGTTTTTTTGATTTTACAGCTGTATTCTATTTAAATGTTTACTCTGGTTTAGTTCCAATTTGAAAAAAAAATAAAAATATGTATATATATTTTTTATGTTACATATATCAAATAAATGATCACAACAAAATTAATATACTGTGTTTCCATTTCATGTCCGAATTAAAGCAGAATAATGGGTAAAATGCAACAAATTTCGGTATTTCAACAATTTTAAGGAATTTTATACTTAATCACGTGAGTTTAGGTTTCGGTTTCTGTTTCGGCCGAAACTGAAGCCACGGCCGAAAGTTCGGTTTCGGTTTCGGCCGGAAAACCAGTTTCGGTCGGACTCTAGTATTTATCTATAATTATTGTGCTATCAAATTCGAATTCCAGATCTTATGTGAAAATAAAATTATTTCGAAAGAGAGAAATTCACAGTTTGTGAATTGAATTTGATAGAAATGTCAAGATTTCAAGAAGATCCAGGGATAGCATTAATAACAGAACATGATACAACATAGTTTTAGCAGAATAAGTTATTTTTATTGTAATTTTGTCACAATCTTATATAGGAACTACAAGTTTCTTAATACATATGTATTTCAAAACAATATGAAACTTACATCACTTCTTCAAGATTATCTATTTTCTATACATTTATTTCCTTTATCGAGTAAATTCATCCTCACTTACGCAGATTTTGTATATTTTTTGCTGCTATTCTTCTCGCAAATCCATTTCAAAATCGGCCAGAAATAAATACAGAACATACAGCAATCAAAACTAGGTACTAATAGGTAGATTATCTTGTTGTTGTTGTTTATAACACAAATGAACACAAGTAACACCTAACCTCACATTAACAGATTAATCTTTCTCCTCCGTATTACGACGCCGAGCAAAAAGATTTCATCCGGACGGTCCAGATGTCAATTACCGAACGAAACAGATTTACCTCCCCTACATCCAGACGCAATTACCGAACGATTCCGAGCAATCCGACAAGTCCGATGTAATTGCCGAACGCAGTGCGTACTTTCCGAAGACTGGTTAGACGTTCAGGTTAGGTAAACGAACGCGAAGTTTAGGGATCGCGTTAACCCGAGTAAGTATCCGAAAAGGCCTATATACTTAGCATGAATCTCAACTCCTATACAAGGTAATAGCATTATAGCTTCACCAATGAACGAGCGCCTAAAAGCATCTGATAGGGGTTTTTCTTAAATTTTAATTTCATTTATCTGATGAATTGTCATAATTACAATGTTTACATTGGTGCTGTCAAGTTCATGTGTTCAGTTTATGGATATTTCGATAATATCGAAGGTATACACTCAATAAAATCGCAAACTAACGAATTATTTTGAATATCTTTTTCAGCTTCTCGTTTTAGTTGTAATTGTTTGTTTAGCATCTTCAAAACGAACATTAACAATCATTTAGCGAAAACTCATGAGAACAAAGCTCTAGAGCAGCTTAGGAGCTTGAAACTTTGAATACGTACACACGTACTATAGTACAGTGGAACTTCCGTATAATGAAAGCGCTAAATCCGCAAAAAAAATTCGTTATGAAAAAATTTCGTTATACAGAAGATTTGTTTCTATATTCAGCAATGTTGCGGTTGACTTCACTGATAAATTGAAGTTTATCATTCAAACTTAAGCACTCCCTTTTAGACATTTTCGCAAAATTTTTACACTAGCGTAATATTTAGACTGAAACCAAACAGCCAGGGATGTATTGAAAACTGTTTCAGAAGGATCTCTCTGCCCACTGTAAAGAATTAGTTTAAGGTAGGGATTTATTACCTACACATACCCATTCAAAGGGTGATAATTCTTTGAATATTTCTTTATAGAGAGAATTTACTTTGTTTTAGAGGGTGTTTGAGAAATTCGTTATACAGACTCTGGTTGTAGGGAAGTTCCACTGTACTCTTATAAAAGGTTGACAAAGCTGAATTAGGCAATCAAATCATTGATTCTGATTTAAATTGATGGTTTAACATAATAACTGTTTCAATTTCATATTCCCATTCCCATAATTAACTGAATTAACACATATCTTATTGCAAAAATAATGAAAATGATTATTCATTGAATAAATACCTTCCATTTTACAGGAACACGTTCCTATCCGTCTTAATATTGCCACTAATTCTTTCACCAATGCAGCAGCTTCTTCTCCATCACTAAGATCAGGTTCAAAAACCAACTCCATTAATCCCATGCCTGCACGATTCAAATCTACTAAGCTACGATCGGTGTCATGTAAACTTTTACCACTATCTTGTTCTAATTGTAACTGTTTAATTCTAACACTTTTTTTGTAGGGGTTTTTATGAATGCCTGGTGTATATGTGAAAAACTGAAGCTTTCCATTTTGTGCTAAAGGATTTCTCTGTTGAGTAATTTGGTAACCAGCCTGAAAATTGTTTATTTTAAGGGCCAGAATTTATTTAATATGTAATATTAAAAATTGCATGTACCTAGTACAAATGAGCAATTTCCAAAAATAATACAGTAGAGACCCATTGTCTGGACTATTGATTTACATATTCCCGATTGAATGTACACATGAGCATATATGGACATAAATGAATAATATTCAGTAATCAGTAGTATTATTTTTGGAATCTGATTAAGTATATTGCAATCAATTACAGTGATTAATATTCTCACAAATACTTACAGGCATATCTCCATAAAAATAATGTTTTCTATCAAATGTAGATACCATATTGACATTGCAATTTAAGGCTAATGCAGTTACAACACCAGCTTCGACACATCGCTTATTCAAGACAGGAAGAGTCCCAGGTAATGACGCATCCAAAAATGATACATTACTATTAACAGGTGATAAAAATTCAGATGAGGATGGAGAAAATAGTTTCGAATTTGAGATAATTTGAGCATGTACTTCTAATCCAACAACACTCTTCCATTTCCTATAAGAATAAAATTGAACAATATATGATTATGAAAGTGTGGTCATTTTACTTGTTTATATTTGTAGAATACTGCCGAAATGACTGCCTAGAGTTCACAAATTTCAACATTTCATTTATATCCTTATATTATTTCAGTATTTTAAGAATGTTATTTGTTGAATGTTTTTATTTTGAAGTGAATTAAAGTAGGGTTAAGACTTAAGTTGAAGTTAAACCATAGATACTGACAGGAGCTGACAGGAGGGGAAAACCGAAGGGATGATCTATGATCCTGAATCGAACGAAGGGCAGCACGGACCAGTGGCGTAGGTATTCAGTTCAGCATAACGAATCTGTACGGCGAATTTAAATTCTACTTTTTATTACTATGAAAGTAGATCAAATGGAATTTCTAATATTAGTACACCATTTCGAATTGTATGGATAACATTCCTTCGGTATCATTTCGTAAAAATAAATAGTACGGGAGGTACCTCACTGCTTACGACTCTAAACTAGAACATGTGGAAACACTGGAAACTCAGATCAATAATAAATTAATTAATCAACTGAGTTATGAATGACAGCAAATGGTCAAGATATTTCGCTCCCCTTACGCGTTAATAGAGACCATCAGTCGCTAGATTTATAGAACGAGATTTTTCCGTCGACCTCACTATGAATGGAGAATGAATTCTTGATCAAAATACATTCTTATTTTGCACAAGACATACATTCGACCCAATAAAGTTTGTTCCTATGTTCCAGTAGAGTTGACATTAGTGTATTGCTTCTGAATGCTTTGTGTTCATATGCCCATGACAATTGCACATTAAAATAGCATAAATTGAACATTAATGACCCACTGGTGCACACCAGTTCTCCCAATGGAAAACGCTTTAAATGTGATATTAAGAAGTTTCTAATTCTTGTTATTTCAAAAGTCATGAAAAATATAAGACAGATGTTGTACATCAAACAATATCATAAAATATTTTTTTGTACCACTGGGACCAATATGGATTTATTGAATATCATTTTTGACTTCATATTCCACAAGAATAATTTCTTGCACTGCTCGTAGGCACCCTCGATTCGATTTCATTTTTAGACCATTATAAATGGATATCCCATAAGAAAATTTTTTTACATTACCTGGGAATATAAAACTTACCGGCACTCAGAACCTTTCACCCCGTATCCGTAAATACTAAACTTTCTCATTTTCGATTTAGATTCTTATTGAGACCTTCATGAGTTTATTGAGTAAAATTTTGAAAGTGACATTCCATAAGAAAAATTTATTGCATCACTTGCAGGCACCCCTCTCACCCTGTCTTCGTGAGATCCGAATTGTAAGCAAATGACTCGTCCATTTTCGATGCTTTGTAGATTTTTAATTTTCAGGACTGCATCATTGCAATCTTTATGATTGTATTCAGGAACATTATAAAACTGTCATTTCAAAACAGAAACTTCTGCAAGGTTGATTCTGGGTTTTGGCGATTAGATTAGGTAGATATTGCTCTCCCTGTCTTCTTCTTTAGGGTGACCAGACGTCCGTCATTCGCACGAGGAGTCCGTCATTGATAAGCGTCCGTCAAAGTGTCCGTCAAAACTCAAAATCTTGAATTTGACTGTTAAAATCAGAGGAAATTTCTTTTTCCGTCGATCTCAGAATGAGAAGTGATATATGTGTTTACAAAGTATTCAGAGGCACTACTTATTTCAAACAAGAATTATACACAAGTCATGTTGAGATCTTCGAAAAAATCTTGTAATAATCTTTGGTGGACCAAAAAAAAAAAAGGTCATCAATACCGACGAATTTTTTTTTTTTGGATTGTCCGTCATCGAACAACGATAGATCTGGTCAGCCTATTCTTCTTAAACAATTGCCTAAGTAATCCCATACAGGTGATTTTGCCATGGACCTATTTATAAATCTATGGATTTTGCTGGCCAGTTCATTGAATTTCTGAATATTGTTCACTTGAAAAAGGTTTTGAGCCCTTATGTGCATTGTGGTGGTACCTCCCCAGATCAATAAAATAATTCTTTTATTGATCTGAGGGTGCGACGTTGAATTTCAGAAAAGGAAAATTTTCTTTCAGAAGTTAACGATTCAATTTCAGGAAATGTACGTGTACATGTAGTATTAGGTACATAGAATATCCCCCGAATTACACTCGTGCAAAAAAAACGGATAATTTCGCATTACAGCGTGTTATCATTGAAAAACTGCATTCGGTCATTTTCATTTTGGGAGAAAGAGCCCTCCACCTACGATATCGGACTCTTCTCAAAAATGAAAACGAATTCATGCAGTTTTTTGACAACACACTGTCATGCAAAATTATCGGTAATTTTGATGCACTTGTGTAATTACTTACCTACGAAAATTTTATTCATCTGTCAAATTCGACATACAACAATGTTCCGACTGATTTTTTATTGTTGTTTTAGCCAATGAGCATACAATTAGGCGATAATTTTGCACTAGTGCAAATTATCGATAATTCGCACTTGTGCAAAATTATCAGGTCCTTTAAAATAAATGCAGACGTAATTATGAACGTTTATTACTTATTAGAGTAACATGAAAACTGTTGAACAACTTACAGCGACACAATACGATTTGATGGATTCACAAAATTTTCTTATTAAATTTAACTCTTGCAATGAAAATGAATCGATAATTTTTGACAAATCTGCTCTCATGCAAGTTAAACTGTAAAAGGCACTCGAGCGCTCCGCGCACTCGTGCTCTTTTTCAACTTAACTTGCATTCGAGCATATTTCCCAAAAATTATCGATAATTTTCATTGCACTAGTTAAATTACAACTGAAAATTTTATTCATCTGTCAAATTCGACAGACAACAATGTTCCAACTGATTTTTTATTGTTGTTTTAGCCAATGAGCATACAATTAGGCGATAATTTTGCATTAGTGCAAATTATCGATAATTCGCACTTGTGCAAAATTATCAGGTTCTTTAAAATAAATGCAGACGTAATTATGAACGTTTATTACTTATTAGAGCAACATGAAATGCAATGTGACAGCAACTTACAGCGACACAATACCATTTGATGGATTCACAAAATTTTCTTATTAAATTTAACTCTTGCAATGAAAATGAATCGATAATTTTTGACAAATCTGCTCTCATGCAAGTTAAACTGTAAAAGGCACTCGAGCGCTCCGCGCACTCGTGCTCTTTTTCAACTTAGCTTGCATTCGAGCATATTTCCCAAAAATTTTCGATAATTTTCATTGCACTAGTTAAATTACAACTGAAAATTTTATTCATCTGTCAAATTCGACAGACAACAATGTTTCGACTGATTTTTTATTGTTGTTTTAGCCAATGAGCATACAATTAGGCGATAATTTTGCATTAGTGCAAATTATCGATAATTCGCACTTGTGCAAAATTATCAGGTCCTTTAAAATAAATGCAGACGTAATTATGAACGTTTATTACTCATTAGAGTAACATGAAAACTGTTGAACAACTTACAGCGACATAATACGATTTGATGGATTCACAAAATTTTCTTATTAAATTTAACTCTTGCATTGAAAATGAATCGATAATTTTTGACAAATCTGCTCTCATGCAAGTTAAACTGTAAAAGGCACTCGAGCGCTCCGCGCACTCGTGCTCCTTTTCAACTTAACTTGCATTCGAGCATATTTCCCAAAAATTTTCGATAATTTTCATTGCACTAGTTAAATTACAACTGATAATTGCATTGTAGAAAGCGAAAGAGCCAAGCTATATTGTCCCCCTTCCCCTCGAACACCTGAACGATTTAAATTTTTTGATCCATTCATGAAATGAAACCAACCATTATATGTATAATATTACAATTGAATAAAATTAACGAGAAAAAATCACATAAAAACAGGAAAATCAATTGAACATTCTCGAGTCATAAAAAATAAATTTCTCAATTTAAATTACATACATAATACTAGGTGTTTCATTGGGAAACAGAAAAAAGTGGGGGATCAGTAAAGCACCTCTAGACATTGAACTCAATAAACATTGAGTTCAATGCCTCTAGATGGTTCCGATTATTACATATTTTATGGGTCTAACAAGTTTCATTACAGAGATACAGGCTGTTTTATAAATTTGGCCGATTTCTTCGAGTGGCCATAACTTACGAATCACGCCGAATATTTTAATGATTTTGGTACGAACATCATAATATTTCTACATAAGCGACCTGACTATCTGTCACTTCCGAAATTCAGGTCCGGATTAACAAAAATTTCATATGCCCTCGCATCCCGAAACAACACCCAGTATTTTGTAATTTTCAGAATACGATTTGAAGTTTTAAAACAGCTCAAAAAACTGAAGCGAACTATGTACTTTTCATTTTAGCTCATGTTCTTTGTCTACTATCTTTTAATCTTCGTGTTTCACGTTTATTCATTTCGGGAATGAAAAATTGATGATTATCTACTTTGAGCGGTCATAAATTATTAACGACCCGGAATAATACAATACAATAACAAAAACTATGCAGATAATTATAAACCAATATCTTTGATATCTAAACTAGCCAAGATTTTTGAAAAAATTATATACTCGTATGTTAGGCTTTATAACTTTGTGGATAAATGCAGTATACTATCTAAAAATCAATATGGTTTCGTAAAAATAAGGGCACAAAGGATGCAATATATAAGATAACACAAGTTATATATGAAAGTTTAGATAGGAGTAAGCCAATTGCCATAGCATTTCTAGATTTAAGGAAGGCTTTCGACACAGTGGACCATAAGATCCTAATGCAAAAACTGTATAACTATGGAATTAGAGGTAAAGCATACTCACTGATGACAGATTATTTACAGAACAGGAAGCAAAGAGTTAGAATTAATTATAGCGTTAGTACCAACATGACCCTAAAAACGGGAGTGCCACAAGGAACAATTTTAGGTCCATTACTATTTATACTATATGTAAATGATATGTTTAGAGACAACGTTATATCATACGCAGACGATACAGCGATAATAGTAGAAGATGAAACATGGACTGGAATAGAAAGAAAGATGAATGAGGATTTGAAGTTGATGTCAAATTGGTTTGCAGTAAACAGATTATCGCTAAATTTAGATAAAACAGCATAAATGACTTTTGGAAATTATTGTGATAGTATACCAAAGAAACTAGAGATAAGAGTGGGTTCAAGAATTTTGAATAGAGTGGATAGTTACAGATATCTCGGCATTGTTTTTGACTGTACCTAATATGAAGTGGGAGAAACACATAAATTTTCTAATAGATAAAACCAAATATTTGATATTTCTCATCTATAAATTGTCTAAAATCATGAACCTTAAAGCCTTAAGAACGATATATTATGCTCTATTTAACAGCGTCGTCGGTTATGCAATAATAGCATGGGGAGGAGCATATTCCAATGTTTTAAATTTACTAAGAAATATTCAAAGAAGGTTACTGAAGATAATTAATAAGAACACACCTGTAAGCATTAATAACCCACTGAATATAGATCAAGTATATGCTGTGGAAGCATTGTACTACCACTATGAAAGCCTCAAAAACAAGTTTATGACATCTGATAGTGTAACAAGAAACAAAAGTATACAGATACCAAAAAGAGAAAAAACTGTTAGTGAAAAGAGTAGTTATATCAAAGCAATAAAATTATTTAATAGTCTGCCAATCAACCTAAAGAAGATACAAGGAAAAAATGTGAAAAAAATACTGAAAGAATGGATTGTGGTCAACGTGCAATGAATAGAGGACATATAAAAAATTAATATATACATAATAAAATTATTAACTTTGGAGATATTGTAGATGACATCACTAGGAAAATTATAAATGTTACTATGCAACTGTTGTTACTTAAAATATAAAAAAAATTAAAAAATGATATATTCAGATATAAGTTAGATATAGGTAATAGTAATAGTAATTTATTGATTCTCCTACAGTCATTGTAACATACAAAGAAGAGAAGACAGGTCAAAATATAATTTTAAATCAATGAAAATGTAAAGTCTCTGCACTTTTGGAAGTGTTCATCTAGGGTATATGGTTCACTGTTTATAAGGAAGCTGATTAGTTCTTTTTTAAATATTTTAATATCACTTATTCCATGAAAGTTCTTGGGTAGGTTGTTGTAGATCTTCATGCACATCTATTCTGTACTACTTTGTGTGAGAGATAAGTGTCTTCTGGGGTACATGTATGGGCTCATTTTCCTAGAGGTGTTGTGGCTTCTGTATGGCTCGAACAATTTCTGATTGCTGAGAAGGAAAAGTAAGCATCGAAGAACATAGATTGCTGTGAAGTAAGGATGCCTGCGCTCTTAAAAACACCTCGGCATGTATCTCGATATTTCAATTCGGTAAATAGCTCTTATGGCCCGTTTTTGCGTTAAAAATATTTTGTTCTGTAAGATTGAAAGTTAGCAAAATACAGTATTCTCAACTCCTCCTCTCGAACATGATGCTTCATAACATTAAGTGTATAAATTACTGAGTTAACTTTTTATTCAAATTTTCAATATGTGCCTTCCATTTCAGGTTATTGTCAAGCCAGATTCCCAGAAATTTAACTTTTTCAGCAGGTGCTGTATTTATGTTACCCAATGTTATGCTGTCAGGAATTATGTATTTCGTTCTCTCTGTGTGGAAGAAAGTACACTCTGTTTTATTTGTGTTCAATATAAGTCCGTTTCCTGCACACCAGTTTTTGATTTTGCCAAAGATGATATCTGCCTTATGTGTTACGGTATGTATATTTTCTGCAGATGCCTGGATGTTAGTATCATCTGCATATATCGTGATGTTGGTTTTACATTGCCTTACGATCTCTTTTATTATCTCTTGGATCTCTTGGACTAATACAGTTGGAAGGTCATTGATGTAGACTATGAAAAGAAAGGGCCCCAAGATGCTTCCTTGTATGACTCCCATCGTGACTTTTTCTTCTGAGGACATGTATGTTATACCGTTGATTGTTATTATGACTTTTTGTGTTCTATTCTCTAGGTAACTTTGTAATAGTTTTAGTTGGTTGTCTCTTATGCCATACAATTCTAGTTTTCTCAATAGTATTGCGTGGTTAACACAGTCGAATGCTTTAGTCAAGTCCAGGAACAATGCCAGAGGAATCTGCCCATTGTCAATTGCCTCTAAGATATGTTGCAGTAGTTCGTATATTGCTGTTTCTGTACTTTTCCCATTTATAAATCCATGTTGGTGGTCAGATAGTACTTTTGTTTTCCTGAAGAAGGACATTAGTCGATTTGCTAGTATTTTCTCAAATATTTTAGATCATGATGTTAACATGTTTATTGGACGGTAATTTTCTAATTGTTCAAGACAGCATTTTTGTGAATTGGTTTCACTTGTGCCATCTTCAAGGCTTCAGGAAATATTCCTTCGATGAGTGATCTGTAAATCATGTGAGCAAGTACATCGGCGATAGGTTTGATGGTTTTTTTTATTACACCCATGGGTATTTCATCATATCCTCTTGACGAATTATTTTTCATTGACATTACCGTTTGTATGATTTCTGTAGATGTCACCGGGAAAACAAACATCGACTTTTCCACTCTCTGGATTTTTGTGTTATCTCCAGCATTTGGGAAGTCTTTACTTAGGTTGGGTGCCATATTGACATAAAAATTGTTAAAACTATCTACAATTTCTTGGGGATTGCCAGTTGGAACGGTGGGTTTAATTTCTTTATTGGAACTACCTTTTAAACTATTAATGATTTGCCATGTTGTTTTTGTTTTATTGTTGGATGATTTTATTTTTGTGTGTAGTAGTTTTTTTGAACTCACTGATTGCTCTGTCATATTTTTTCTTTTGTTTCTTATATTCCTCGGAGAGTTCTGGCTTCTTACCCGAGGCGATGAATAGAATGTCTAGTTTTTGTTTGATATTTCGTATTTCTGGATCTTTATCGAATGGAATGCCTGGTTTTGGAGTAATTTTTGCAGTTTTGTAAGGAAACGATATTTCAAATAGTGTGTGGTATGTGGAAAGGAAGAGGTTCCACATATCATTTATTTTTTTTGTTTGATAAATATTGGTCCAGTCTGTTGCTGAAAGTTCCTCATCAATTTGCTCACAGCTTCTTCGGTATATTTTCGTATTTTTTTTATTTTTGGTCTGAAATTTGTTGTTGTGTTGTTCAATCTGAATTTAAAGCATTGGGCAAGGTGGTCTGATACATGTGGTTGGATGATGGAAGTTATGCCATCTTCAATATTTGTACAGATATTATCAATACATGTTTTTGAGTTGGATGTTATTCTTGTTGGTTCCTTGATTATCAGTTTCAGATTATATGCGTCTAAAATGGACTGAAATATCTGGGTGTTCCTATTTTCTTCATCTAGTATATTTATGTTGAAATCACCTGTAACAATAAGTTTTTTGTTTTTTTCGGTACTTAATTTTTCCAATATCATTGTGAGTTTCTCAAAAAAAATATCAATTTTCTTTGGATAAGTGCTTGGTCGGTATATACAAACAAGAACCAATCTCAGATTGTCTTGTCCTTCAAATTCTAGTGCCGAACATTCCATAATGTAAGGTACAGTGTGATTACTTAAATCTTGCCGCATTTTACATTTGTGTGATAGATTTTCTTTAACAAAAACTGCACTGCCACCATGCCTGTTTAGCTCTCTGCTGAAACTTGTAATAAGCGTGTATTTCTCAGATTGTAAGCTATTAGTTGTTCCTGTGACATCCAATGTTCCGTCAATGCCAGGAAATCTGTGTTTGTTTCATTGATGAAGTGTTCAAGGCTATTTATTGATGTACTTAGTGATTGTATGTTCATGTGTGCCATTGTGTAGTAATTACCATGCTTTCTCTTCTCTGTTTGGGTGTTTTCACTGTTCAGATTTTCGAAATAAATTTTGGAAAGAGAATTCTCTTACGATTACTCCCTCTGGCCACATCTCTGCACAGCATAATGACTTAAATGCTTGTTCCGTGGGAACGCCCACACTGAAAGCTGAGTTTTGGCCTTGTGTATTTAGCTTTTTCACTTCCACTCCATCCAATTTGTGAGTCCCCTGTAGGTAGTCTTTTATATTTTGTTCTGTTATGTCTTTTCCCTGTATTCTCCCGACATAAATCCATTTCTTTTTAGTTGCCCCTTTTATAGTTGAGTTTTCTATTTTTTTGTTTCCTGTGCATATTAAATTGTTCTTATTTTTATTTCGAGTTTTGTAACTTATTGTGTGCCATTCCTCCGTTTTTTGGCCTGTTTTATATGATGGTAGATTTTCGCTTCTGTTGTTTCTGTCGCTTTGTTTGTTTACGTTTATGTTTTTGGCTTGTCATTTTGACATTTCCTGTCATCTGCGGTAGTTCAGATATTATTTCGGCATAGGTAGGTGTAGGTTGATTGATACCATTTTGTTTATATTCCGTAAATCAACTTGGTTGGTTTGGTTGGTAATTTTCTGTTCCGTAAATTTTCTGTTCCGTAAATATGAAATTCTCGGTTGGTTTCTGCGAACAGTTTATTTACGGAATCCGGTTACAGAAAAAAGCGGTAATATTCAGGAACCAGAACAACCAAGGATTTTCTTCGGTTTCTTTGGTTTGTTATGTTTTTTTTTTGAAATTAGGTTATTTGATGAATATCATGGGTTCTTTCAGAGTTGAATCGTTGTGCTTGCTGTGATTTTATGTTCTGTGCTGTGATTTGTGTTGTTGAATTAGACTGAATATTTTTTTCATTGTATGTCGTGTCGATTTATTTTCAGATTTTTTTGTTTCGTTAATTCAGATTTTTAGCATTTTTCCGATGTATTTCTTCCTTGTAAATATGTTGTATTAAAACTCTCTCTGATTAAAATATATATTTTTTTATTCTATTATTCGTAGGTACCCTATTTTTTAATTGCAAATATCAAAATAACTAAACTGACAATATTTACTTCATGGTAAAATAAGCAGGATAAAATGTACTTCAAGTACTTTTCAATTTTTTTAGAGGGAACAATATCTGGTTGAATGATAATTTTTCTGTTTTGTATACCCAAATGATTCCTTCTTCTGTTGATCATCATTTTCATCTTCCAGTTCCTGTGGACTAAGTGAATAAAATTATTTTGAAGTTGAACCTAACCTAAATAATAGTCAGACAGCAACCGAAATACGTTCCGTAAATAAACTTCAAACAAAACAACCAGAGATGACCGCTGTCAAAATATTATCGACCGCTCTGGTTTCATCGGTTGATTACGGAATATATGCTTCTGTTGTTTGGTTCATTGATTCGTGTTGTTTACTTTCCTTATCTCTTTAGTTTCGTTTTTTGCGTTGATTTTTTCACTTTGTATTTTAATCTTTTCCAATAAGAGAGCGTTGTTTTCCAGTAATATTTTGTCTTTTCTTGACTTTCCTTGAGTAATTCTTTTAGATATTTCACTTCCATGTTGATCAGGTTGTTTTTACCCTGGAGTTCTCTTAATTATCTGGCAAGTTTGTCGATATTACCTTCTTCATGCTTGCACATCGTTGATTTTTGGTTTGGCGGATTGTTCCATACATTTGTGGTGGAAAATTTCACAGCATTTATAACACTTTATCGAATCCACTACTTTTTTTTTGCAGTGAGAGCATTTAAACTCTAATTCTTTGCAATTTTTAGTAGGATCGTCTTCACTAACGTCATCGTCGTGCGCCATTTTGAATATTATGTAACCAGCCCCACCAACAGATAACTATGTTTATCTCTGTGGGATTTTGCACCGACTGATGTAATTTACTGGTTTAAATAAATAAATAAATATTTTCATGATATTTGGTACACGCATTCTTGTGTTTCTAGACCGGCGACGCTTCAGTTATTGAAAAAATCCAGTTGCGGATTAACAAAAATTGTAAATGCATATTGCATAAGGGTGTTTGAAAAACACCCTGTATAACAGAAATTTCAGCGTATGATGATTGGAAACAGCCAAAAAATAGAAGTGAATTTAATGCTTTTCATTATCCCGCATTTAAGTACTTAAGCTAGTTGATGAAAAATATGCGGGAAAATGAAAAGTACACCGTTGGTTTCAGATTTTTGTATTCCCAAATATCAAAGTAGATCTCCGAAATCCAAACATACAGGGTGGTTTTTGAGTATCCTTATGCATAACCTATTTTTTTTCATCCGGAACAGGGTTTTTCCAATTCAATTGATATAAGATTGTGAAGATTCCACACAAAAAAATTTGTTTATACCGGGTGTCCCAGTAAGTCTCTTCCAATGAATTATCTCGGCCATTTCGCAAGATACAAATTTGAAAATTTCATGTTCTGCAATTTTCGAAGAACCTTCGTCTGAGAAAATCGAAAGTCACTTCCGGTTTGACCGGAAGGGACGCTGAATTTGTGATTTCAGAGCGCACATGGTATATTTTTCACCATTTTTTATTTCTACTCAAAATACAAAAAACCTTTCCCACGATATATCACACTCTGTATTTTACTTTTGACGGTTATTCTTTATTGCATGTTATTTACTCTTACACTCACACAACTATTGAGAACTGTAAAAGTTGCAAAAAATGATGTATTCACATGTTTCCATGGATTATCAATTATTTTTGAAGTCAAAATCAAGATTTTCCCCATGAAATCAGAACTAAAACACAAGTGTCATACTGTCATACATCGTTGAAAAGGCATTTTTGAGTGGGAATCAAAAACGGCAAAAAATATATAAGGTGCTATATGAAGTAAAAAAAATCAGTGTCACTTCCGGTGGTGACGAAAATGCAGAACATGAAATTTTCAAATTTGTATCTTTCTTCTTCGCGCGGTGCCTTCCGGCCGAACTGAGGCCTAGTGGCCCATTGTTCACCCGCATCGTTCTATAGAGACTCAGCTCCTCAGACACAAAGACAGAAATGTCGCGAGTCTGCCAGGAGTGGTCCCTCTCACCATAGGAATAGTAGGTGTTGGATTACCTAGGTGTGTTGACCTTAACTCAGTTAGGTTGCCACAGTTGAACAAAATATGCTCAACCGTTTCATCACTGCTCCTGCACCACCGGCATAGGGAGCAGCTCGTTAATCCCATTTTCTGCAAATGTTTGTTAAACAGGTGACCAGTCAATGCACCAGTCACCAGACCGAGTTGTTTCCTCTCCAGCAACAGAAGTCTATTGACCTCAGGTCGCGAGGACGGTCTCTCAATGAGAATCCTCGACCACCTCAGGCCCACCCCTGCGCTCCATTCCGAGGAAAATTCCCTGTTCAGCCAGCTCCTGAAGAAGCTTCTGACAGATGTGCGACAGATTGGCAGCGCAGGCTCCGGACCAACAAATGCTAATCTGGCTCCCCCCCTAGCCAGTTCATCTGCCTTGACGTTTGGAACAGACTTAGTGGGACACCCACTATATTCAACAAGTAGAGAGTTGATAGGGGGAGATAGACTTTTGACGATGTGTGTATTTCAATCACCAGAAAACAACATTAGATTTTTACAGAAGAAGCTTTTCAAATTATTGACTGGGTAAGGCATATGATTTCACGAAAAATTTCAAGTTTTTTCTTTAAAAAAAACACACAGTGGGAGAAAGGGGTTTTTATGATACACTACACCAAACGTACGGCACGGCTTTGTACCAACACGCGAAGCACTTCAAGAAGATCAACAAAAAGTTGGCATCCCTTTATAACAGAAGAGTTTTCCTGCTTCAGTGTAGGATGCTAAACATCTACCCTAGGCACATCATTAATAGTCTCAAGTCTATATATACCTTACAATTCGAAGGTGGTCCAATCAGAAAGAAAGTTGATATTATGATGAGAAAGTTTAGAAGGAACATATTGAATTTGGAGATTGAGACAACTATATGGAAAATAAAGAATTATGAACATGAGGGGAAGAAGGTGATTGAATTTTGGAACGACAGTTAACAATGAGCCACTTCTTAAAACTGAATCATATAATAAGTAGCTGTTTCAATGCTTATTCAACAGGATCAAACAGGCTAATATTTCCAAGTACAGTCGCTGACCAGGGAACATACACCTGTGGTTTCAACTGCAGATAGTAGCTCAAAACAGCATATATAAATTACACCAATGTCTCCTTACCCCCAAAGGTGGAAGAACTTCTACAGTTCGGCCCAAAGTTCAATGTTCCTTTTTTGAAGAAAGAAATACCTGTCCCCAGAATTATCGCAGATGTTGAATATTACATATCCTCTCACGAAATGAATGAAACTTTATAGAGATACTTTGAGAGCAGATTTTGTTAACCTTCTTACTAACCACTTACACAGAGTCAATGGAAGGGTAGATGTCCATGATAAGATGGTGAGGAATTTTAATATAACGAAACGGTTTCTTAAAGATAACAATGACATCTAGTGAACAAATCGGACAAGGGTGGATCCCAGGGCGGATATAGCTTTTTTTCATGGGGGGGGGGCTAGTAATGATTCAAGATCGATAAATCAGGTTCAAAACTTGAAAAAAATGTGATCAAAATATTTAGGAGAAATAATATAATAAGAAAAATAATAGTAAAGTAATATTAGTAAAAAAAAAACAAACAAATGAAAATATATGTGCACCACGTTGCGAACTTTTCTTTAGGTTTTCGATATTCATGGGGGGGGGATAATCACCTACCTTAATTCCCCCCCCCGTAAATCCGCCCTTGGGTGGATCAATAGTGATCATGTACCGTGAGGACTACGTTAACCATGTTAAGGGAATGCTGAGTGATGCCAAACACATAGGTATAAATTACTCAAAAAAGATCCCACATCTTCGTTTCAAAAAGAGCTAATGCTCTTGTAGACTCTTTATTTGAAAAATCATTCATTTCTGAGTATGAAAAGAAAAAGATGAAGAAACACAACTCGGTTCCTCCCCGACTATATTGCCTGCGGAAAAAACACACAAGGAAGGTCTACACATGAGGCCGATAGTCAGTGGAATTAATTCTCCCTCATCAAATATTGCAACATTCATACACAAACACGTTAAGTGATGTAGCAACTACATTTCAACACCAAGTGAATAGCTCTTTTGAGTTTGTTGAATTTTCGAAAAATGTTGTCTTACCTGACGGATACGTCTTGGTTTCATTGGACGTCACTCCTTTGTTCACTAATATCACACATGCCCTCACTGTACAGATCATTAAAAAGATTGGCAGACAATATCAGCCTATACATGCCTGGATAGAACACTTTCTTAATGTTAGTGTGACTTTCTGTTTGAAACCAGTTATTTTATGTTCAATGGAGAAACGTAGGGAAGGTGAGGTATTATGATCCCCTTAAGGGAAATTTCAATTGTGGCTAAAGTTGAAGCAAAACGCAAGATTTCAATTGTTGAAGGTAGTGAATTTACTTAACTTTGTATCTGCCTACTATTTTTCATTTCATCTTGTAGTTTTTTTGTATTACAACATTTTTGTAAAAGTTTAGTAAGGATCATTTTAATACACCCTTGTGGATAAAATATCCCTGGGTAGGGGCAAGATGATCCCTTCTTCTTCTTCTTCTTCTCTTCTCTTGCGGTGCCTTACCGGCCGAACTGAGGCCTAGTGGCCCATTGTTCACCCGCATCATTCTACAGAGACTCAGCTCCTCAGACACGAAGACAGAAATGTCGCGAGCCTGCCAGGAGTGGTCCCTCTCACCATAGGAATAGAAGGTGTTGGATTTCCTAGGTGTGTTGACCTTAACTCAGTAAGGTTTTCACAGTTGAACAAAATATGCTCAACCGTTTCATCAGTACTCCTGCACCACCGGCATAGGGAGCAGCTCGTCAATCCCATTCTCTTCAAATGCTTGTTAAACAGGTGACCAGTCAATGCACCAGTCACCAGACTGAGTTGTTTCCTCTCCAAGCAGCAGAAGCCTATTGACCTCAGATCGCGAGGACGGTCTCTCAATGAGAATCCTCGACCACCTCAGGCCCACCCCTGCGCTCCATTCCGAGGAAAATTCCCTGTTCAGCAGCAGTCCTGAAGAAACTTTCTGACAGATGTGCGACAGATTGGCAGCGAAGGCTCCGGACCAACAAATGCTAATCCGGCTCCCCGCCTAGCCAGTTCATCTGCCTTGACGTTACCAGGTATATCCGCATGAGCCGGACACCAGATCACTTTCAAAAAGTTATCAGAGCCCAGCCCACGCAGAGCTTTCCTGCATTCTTCTACCAGAAGAGAATCAACTCTAACATCAGATAGAGATTTCAGAGTTCCCTGGCTGTCGCAACATATATAAATGTGCTGGCCAGAGTATCCCCTGCGAATGTTTTCCAGTGCGCATGCAAGAACCGCAAATAGCTCAGCCTGCACAATGGAACAGTCCTTCCCCAGAGGGATAGCCTGATTAAAGTGAGGACCCACGATTCCGGCCCCAGACCCTGTTGCTGTGACAGAGCCATCAGTGAACCAGGTGGGACCTTCTGGACTAAGAAGCCTGTTTGATGAAGACCATAGGTCTCTGTCGGGAACAATTACCCTGTAGGGTCGTCGAAGCAGAACCTAGTGCCCGCGCGGTCACCTCTCTGGAGAAGGGGAGCGTGAGCATCCTTGACCATTTTGAGGCCCTCGCGTGCCCAGTGAAGAGTCCTCCATCGCGCCATTGTCCCCGTTCCCAGATTCCTAGAGCTGTCTTCATAGCCACCTCCTTCACAACTAAGTGCAAAGGAGGGAGACCCAGCAGACATTCCATCGCTGCTGTAGGGGTAGACCTCAGAGCGCCTGTAATACTTAAACAAGCTTTCCTCTGGCATTTAGTCATAATGTTCTGGTTGACGGCCCTCTCCATAGAAGGCCACCACACCACAGAGGCATAGGTCAGGATAGGCCTCACCACGGCAGTATACAACCAGTGCATAATGTGCGGTTTGAAGCCCCATCCATTACCCAGCACCCTCCGAGTGGACCAGAATATTACATTGGCTTTATTCGTTTGAGTCTCAACGTGTTTGTTCCACAAAAGTTTGCGGTCCAATATCACCCCGAGATAACGAACTTGTTCGGATAGAGTGAGCCCAACTCCAAACAGACTGGGAAGTCGTAAGTTGCTAGGCACCCTCTTTCTAGTAAAGAGAACCATCTCTGTCTTACTAGGATTTACCGAGAGCTCGTTTTTCAAGCACCATCGTTCGACCCGTCGCAGAGCATTCTGCATCAGATCCCCAATGACACTGATCACCTTACCCTGTTATATGATGGTCATAGTAACAAGCATAGGCCACCACCCAACCCAGCCTCTCCTTCACCCACCGGGAGATTCCACAGGACGGATTCCACAGTATCGGAGACAAACACCGCCCTGCGGACATCCCCTTCCTGGCGAGCCCCCTATGGTCGAGCCGCCCAGCCGAGCCACACGAGCTACGTGAACCAAGCAGAGACCCCGTCCACCGACAAAGAGTAGGCGGAACACCATGTCTGGCCAACGCAGATTGCATCACACCAAACGCAGTGTTATTGAAGGCACCTTCTATATCAAGAAATACAGCTAGGGTGTACTCCTTGTTATGTATTCCGTCCTCAATACAGTTAACCACTGTGTGAAGAGCAGAATCTACTGATTTGCCCAGCTGATACGCATGCTGGGAGGGGTGCAGTGGTATAGCCACTAAAGCATCGTCCCTGATGTATCTCTTTCCACCAACCTCTCCAGTGTCTTGACTAAGAACGAGGAGAGGCTAATTGGTCGAAAGTCATTCGCTTTGTATGCGATGGTTTTCCAGGCTTGGGTATGAAAATTACCTTCACCTTTCTCCAGGACAATGGAATGTGACCTAGAGCCAGACTCGCACGAAGAACGTGAAGCAGTGGGGAGGCCAGCACTTCCAGCCCCTTGGATAGCAGAGCCGGAACAATGCCATCCTCACCAGCTGCTTTATAAGACTCGAAACCGTTGATCGCCCAACGAAGTCGAGAATGTGTGACTACACGTGCAGCCAGCTTCCAGTCCTCGTATGAGGCCCGTCGATGGCATACACCCTGTGTGTCTACATTCTCAGAGAGCAGCCAGCGTCTCTCTAAGAGATGTCTTAAGCTTTCTTCCTCTGAGCCCGTCTTTTGCCCACTAGGAAGATTTAAGTAGTCAATCCTCGGAGGGCCCCCGGCAGAGAGGACCCGCCTGAGCCTGTTAGCTTCAGGCGCACCCTCAATATCACTACAGAAGCGCCTCCAAGATTCTCGCTTAGACTTTCTTATTAGTCCTTTGTACACTCTCAGTGCCGACTTATAGTCGTCCCAGTCACTTGCAAGCCGGATCTCATTGCCTTGTTAAAGAGATGCCTGCTGGTGCGTCTGGCATCATTAATTTCAGGAGTCCACCATTTCGTTTGACCTTTCGGTCTACGAACCTGGGACTGCAACTGCTATGATAGGCTGAGATTATGGCCTCCTGAAGCTTTTCAGCTGCAGTGTCCAATTCTCTCGAAGTCCTAGGTTTGGGATGCACCTGTCCCAGGTTTTCAGAGAGGAATGCCAGATATCTGGACCAGTCTGTTTTTCTGGGGTTCCTGAAGTTACCGGATCCTTTGTCGGGCTGCTTCCACTGATGGTGAAGCAGATGTGCCGGTGATCAGACAGTGAGATCACCTCCGTGGCTACACGCCAATCCATTATGCAATCAGCGATGGAGCTCTGCTGCCATAGTGACGTCAAGAACCTCCCTTCTACTTGACGTGATAAGGTAGGCTCGTCACCCTTATTGAGAAGGTGTAAACTGGTTGAAAACAGAAAATCAGCTAGAGCCTCACCCCTGGGGTTCACATCAGTGCTGCCCCACAGAATGTGATGAGCATTCGCATCACATCCAATGAGCAGGGGCCAGCCTTTCTGCTCACAGAATGTCACCAGCTCCACCATCTCCTTCGATGGTGGTGGATCCGGAGAGTCGTATGGAAGGTATGCCGAGCATACCACCAAGTTTTCCAGCGGTCCCCTGAAATCAGTAAACCGGGCCGCTACTAGATCCCTGAAACAGAAATTTGTTAATAATTGAGCCCCCAAGTCAGAAGAAGCGAGTATGCACGCCCTCGGATTTGTCCCTTGGGCGAACAGAAGAGCCTACTTCCACTGAAGGAGAGACCCCTCACCTCGCCACCTCTAATCCAGGGCTCCCGAATCAGGTTAATGAATGTCTGCACCTTCGCCAGCTGCAACCGAAGAATATCGGTTGCCGCAATGCAATGGTGCAAGTTTATTTGTGTTACAATGTGTTGGCCGCCATGAGAAGAGATGAATCCTCAGTCGGCCAACTGTTCCGTTGTACCCGCAGATCCTGGAGGATCAGCAGATCCCGGAGGATCAACAGATCCGCAGGACCAACGGGTGTGTCCGATTGTGCAGAGCCTGAACAAGATGATCCCGGGATCATTTTGTACTATGAGTTAATAAATATCAAATAAAAATGAAATAATAAACTCTGCTGTTTATTTGAATGATAATATGTATTGTTTCATACAATTTAAGTATGTAAGCATCACACAAAACAAAATATTCGATGGGTTGAAAACTAATATTTTTCTTGGGCGTTTCTCAAAGTCGAGAAGAATTCATCCACCACATTCTTATTAAAACCTCGCGCACGCATTGTAATGTCTGGATATCTACGTCTAAATCCACGAAGCCATTCAAGTCCAGCTTTTCCTTTAGCTTCGGAAAATTGATGCGGTAAATTATTTCTTTCTGCCATTTTTTGGTGAGCCGAGGTTAAGAATTTCTGAGTGGTCAGCCCGTATATTATTCTGGACTCCATGCCAACAAGTTCCAGTTCTTGTTCCAGGTTGAACACTGTTTGTTTTGCTACCTAACTTTTTAGCTGAGCACAGCTTTTTTTTTTTTTACCTTTGGCTCTTCTTTCTAATACCATCACAGGGACCTCAAATTCTCTTCTCGCGGTTTTGTAAGCCATACCATCTCTGATGCCTTTTGCATATGTTCTTCAGGCCTCTTTTGGCGATTAGTTTTACATTTATAAATTCTCGGCATGATCTGTAAACAAAAACTATTATGGCGTAAAATGATTCCAGGGATCATTGTAGACACACAGAAGGGATCATTTCACCCCAAATACCAAATTACACAATATCGATCAAAAAAAAACCTTCACATACCGCGTGCGATGATCGAACATGGCTTAATATTAGCTAACTGCTACTAATACCCCAAATAAAACAACATTTCAGTAAACACCTACATGTAAAAAAAAAAAAAAAGTCCAAAACCTGCTTACCTTAGATCAGAGCCACACTTTTTGATTATTTTTTTAATAAAATCACGCCAAGCACTCGCACCGCATTGACATTTTACAGGTAACTTGCAGGGGCGCAGGGGAACATGTTTCATCTGTATTTGGATTGATGGTACAAGCTGTTTCTGATTTACGGCGGGGGATCATTTGACCCTAAGGGATCGTATTACCTCACTTTCCCCTACCTACAAATTGAGGGAACAACTATGGGTGGCATTGCGAGTCCCTTTTTGGAAATTTGTAATGAATGACTTGGTGATAACAGTTGTGTCCCAACTACCCTTTCCTGTGCTTTTGTGTCAAGTTCTATGTAGACGACTCTGTCATTGCTTTACCATTTGACATGATTGATGAAACGGTAAAAATTTTCAATAGCTACCATGACAGGATACAGTTCACGTTTGAAGTTGAAACTGGAGGTTCTTTACCCTTTTTGGACGTCTGCTTACACCGTACGGAAGAACAAAAAATCGTAACTAATTGGTATACTAAACCCACCACTCAGGTATCATACTTAACTATTATCAAACCATGCTACCAGCTATAAGATCAGTGCAACAACAACTTACTACTTCACAGAGCAATCAACTTGAGCAGCCCCTGTATCATGACCTAAACATAAAAAAAGTGAAACACATATTACGAGATAATAAATACCCCAAACCTTTCGTTGATAGAATTGTTTCAGAACTTCTACGTAAACGAAACAATGACAAAACTGTCAATACAACCACAATAAGTAAAGCTTACTTCAAATTTCCGTATGTCCCAGAACTTTACCAAAAAATCAAAAGAACCCTTAAAACGGAAAATAGTGAGCTGGTGTTTTACAACATGAAAACAGTTGGGTCGTTATACAGCAAAATAAAAGATCCAATAAATAAAGATCATAGATCAGGAGTGATATATGGGATTCCATGTATGGATTGTGATAAAATGTATATAGGACAGACGAAACAGTATTTACAAATAGGATTAAACAACATGCATACGATATCAGAGATGTGAAAAATAGAGAAAGGACATCCTTGCGTTCCCATTTTTTCAAAGACGATCACAGGTTCGATTTTTCGAATGTAAAAATATTAGACAATGAACATACAATTTTAGGAAAAGGAACATTTAGAAATGGTACATATTAACATTACAACACTGTTAATTTTAGATCTGATACTGAACATTTAAGCAAACTTTACAATTCTGTCTTGACCAAATATATGCATTTATAGTGTTGTGCGAGCTTGGTGGAAACTAATTAATGTACGGTATTTCATTGAGGAAAATGAAGATAATTCTGTGTTTGACCATCTTGATATTGTTTTACTGTATTGGTTTGTTTTGTTGTGTTTTCAGTTTGTTTTTCCTGTGATTTATTTTAGATGTAAATATTCTGGAATTTTTCAAATGAATTTTAGCCAAACTTTTAGTATTTTAAGCTGTTTTTTGTGATTTGACGTGGAATATACAGTTGATGCCGTCGTTTTTTTAAAGTTTTTACATCTGAATGTCTTATTTATAGTATAGAGGTATTTATTTATATTTTACTGTAAGTGTTTTGTATGACATTTTTATATTATTTTTGGCCTGATGAAGCAACGAGAGTTTGCGAAACGTTGCTGAATATACTTTAAGATCTTTTGAGAGTTTGTCCTTATCCCGCAAAATACAGTTATCAATTTATTATTTAAAAAAAAGTTATTCATTTTTCCTTGTAGTCTCATCAAATTTGACCACATATAACGAAAGAGCAATAAATTTGCTACAAGATGATAAAGTCTGTGTGCAGAAAACAATCTTATTGCAGGCGTGGTGAGGAGAAGAATATCACGATTCTGAAGTTAACAAAATCAGTCCTTTTTTCCAATGGTTTTTTCCGATGAAATATTAATAATTATGCACACGCTTTCTCTTCAGTAAAAAATACCTCATTTAGTGTAGGTACTTTCGATTAATATATCAACTTTTGTGTTAACATGATAGCAACGAAAAAGCCTAAAAATTCCGAGCCTAAATTTGGTCTAGTTTGAAGCGATTCGTGATTGAATCTTAGAGTAATTTTATGGAAATCATCAATTCATCTATTATGCTATCTGAGATCAGTTCTACATTTTGTAGTTGGTACCAGAATAATTCAGGAGAGTGGGGGCCATAAGATATTAAGGACTTATGTGACCACTTACTCGAAATTAGGTGTGATTAATTTATGAAAAAACCATGTATGGCAGAGAAAAAATCCTCATTCGACTATTTTTTCTCATTTCCAACATGAGTTAACATGAAGTTGGCCGTCATGAGAGAAAAACTTTTCTGACCAGTTATACTTACCGATCACTTTGATGCTGAAGAATTCATCAGATTAATCCAGAGCAACTTGACAGACATATTCGATGAAATGCACCTGTCTAACAGATAAAATGCCTAGTTTCAAATGAATTGCTGCCCAGCACATCATAGTCGAAATGTCAAGATCTATTTAATGAATATATTGCGATTCAATGGATTGGAAGATACGGTCAGATGACCACCGAAGAGCCCCGATCTCAAGCCTTTGGATTTTCATGTCTAGAATACTTTGAAAGAGAAAGTATATCTTATTCACTTTCAGACTCGGAAGGATCTCATCAACTGAATAAAATTGTGTTGTGCAGATATGCGTCAGAAACGCTATGAACTTTGTAGAGTTGTAGATTCAGTACGAAAACGATGTGTCAAAGGTATTGAAGAAGGATGTTCATTTCTTCGTTATCATTTCGATTCAAGATGAATTGATGATTTTCATAAAACTACATTAAAATTCAATCACGAAGAGCTTCGAAATAGAGCAAATTTAGGTTCGACATTTTTAGACTTTTTCGCTAGCCATATTAGGGCGCAGAATTTGCAGCTAGCACAAAAGTTGCATGTCATTCGAAAGTACACTAAATAAGGTGTGCATAATTATCAATATTTCATAGAAAAAACCATTGGAAAATAGGACTGATTTTGTTAACTTCAGAATCGCGATATTCTTCTCCTTCCCACGCCTGCAATAAGAGTGTTTTCTGCACACAGACTTTCTCATCTTGTAGCAAATTTATTGTTCTTTCCGAATATATGATCAAATTTGATGAGACTACAAGGAAAACTGAATAATGATCTTTTTACAGAAAAAACTTGAAATTTTTCATGAAATCAAGAAATGTTAAATTGAAGAATAACCATCAACATTCCGACCATGTGTTTGTTATATGAAATTTTTTGTTACAAATCACTTGTATAATGACCCCTCGAAGTTTGTCCACTTTAAAAGAAGACATCCTGTATAAGCATTGTATACAATCTTTACAATGGTATAAGTATGGAAACTTTCATGTTTTCGTTGTTTGACTACGAGTACGTACATAATAATTCCGTTGGTTTTTCTTCAGCAATAATGCGTCGTTCTTTGTATTTTCAATATAATGGGGTCAAGAATTTGGTATGAAATTCAGCTACTGTGCAATAAAGAATTTATTCAACAGCTATTTAAAAATGTGAAAAAAATATAAAGACTAGCTCAGTATACTAAACACAACACCTCTCTATCCATATTATCTTGGAATGAATTTAACTCGAATTTGATTTTTCGTTCTCAGCACTAAATCCAACAAATATTCCATGTCTACTGGAGTATCCACCGGTTCGAGGGTATATCTTCTCAATATAGCTGAAATGAGGCATTTCATTTCCATCATAGCGAATTTTTGTCCTGGAAAAATGAAACTGAATTCAATAATAATGAATGGTGAATTACTTGCTATCGAAAAAAATGTGAAATCTTACGAAAAAGTGATCTATGTAGACCAGTAAGCAGCCTTAACTCGTCTTATGACAATTAAAGAGCTTGTTTTCAAATACAAGCGCAAAAAACAAGTGCTTCTCTTTTGAAGAATCAAATATACTCTTTTCTTGCCTTC
The DNA here is from genome assembly GCA_013421045.1 of Propylea japonica. Taxonomy (NCBI): domain Eukaryota; kingdom Metazoa; phylum Arthropoda; class Insecta; order Coleoptera; family Coccinellidae; genus Propylea; species Propylea japonica. Next base: position 84,356,165 of record CM024239.1, on the reverse strand, counting down.
GACCTGAAGTGTTGATCCAGTATAGGTTTCTCTTTTTTCCTATCATCGACGTCCGCCCTAATCAGTATGTGTAAAATTTCCTTATATTCAGGGTGTTTGATAACTCGACGTGATAGTAGATATAGCTAGTATTCTCAACTGAGAGTTGAGACACTGCTACTGCTGACAGTTCAGTTCAAAATACGAATTATGACAGTAGTTTCTCAGTTAATCTCAGTTGAAGTGGGTGAAAAGAATACTATAAACTATAGTCCGTTCAAGAAAGTTTGAGCCGTCGGTTGGCCATGGAAATTTGGCATATTCCACTGTGTATATTGAAATTTTAGGTTATGTTGTTTATTTTCTTGTCAGATTGATACGCAATGTTGTCAATATTGCATAGAGTTGTCTGATAACTCGCAAGCTCGTCGGACGAGGCCGGGTACATTGGGCAGCATTGACTTTATTTTACGTTATGACAGTAAATACTGCCAACTTCAGATAAATAAACAAACGCCTACTATGGGCTCAAACTTTCGTGAACGGACTATATACCTTTTCAACTTTAAATTGAGACTTATCACATTCATATTGGGATTAAACAAATTCAAAATGAGAATAGCAACTTCAAAATGAGAATAAGCAACTTCAAAATGGGACTAATCAATATCAAATTGGGAATAGACATTTCCACTTGAATTTGATACTGATCTACAGGATGCGAAAGATTTGAGAGGGTGATTCCTCAGATTATTTTATGAAAAAAAGTTTCCAGAAATGTGTAGGTCCTGGAATATATTTTTTCCAAGACAAATGGTGTTGAAGTTTCACCACTGAGATATTTCTAACGGTGCCCTACAGGGAAAAAAGGCAGAAGAAATTTTTGTCACAAATTTAACGAATACATAATTCAAATATAATTGTTAGTTTGAAATATCTCAGTGGCGTACCACTTTTTTCGGTCAGTTTTTAAGTAAAACATCCTGTATCTTGGAAACAATGCATTTCTGGACCTACATTTGTTGGAACTTTTTTCCATCAAATGATCTGAGAAATCAACCCCTTAAATCTTTCGCATCTATTCAAGAACACCCTTCATTCCCAATTAGATTGTGTTTACCATTTTGAAGTTGCTTAATGTCATTCTGAATTTGTTCAATCCCAATTTGAATGTGATTAGTCTCAATTTGAAGTTGAAAAGGTATAGTATACTAGACGTCATTTGCAGCAAAATGCGTCTAGTGGAACATGGTCCGAAAATCTTTGGTTACAAAGATATGGCGATTTTTCAACTTTTTTGAAATTTTCTGATTCGTTATCGAAAATGATTAATTTTGTGAAAACTTCTTGACTCTAAATATGCAATAAATATTTTTCCAAAGCTAAGCAGTTGGTTCTCATTTCTTGCGAATAAGGGATTCACTGAAAATTCAGATAACCCGAGATATACAGGTGTATAGCTACACCTGATTTCCTCATAAAATCACGATGAAAGATTTGAGAATTAGTCGAAAAAAGTATTATGAACTGGGTGTACAAATGTGAGGGAAAATTTCCCTGTTTTGTTATCTTTTCAAAAAGGTATACATACATACACAGAAAACCGAACACATAACATACTTTTTCGAGTCATTTATACAGGGTCTTTCACGAGGAACTTCACCCATATTTATACGGGAAACTACTGAACGTATTTTCATGAAATTCAGCACTTATAAGTATTTCACGATGCTGATGAAATCTAAAATATTTTCAAGGCATGAGCACCTCCGGTTTTGCGGAAATGACGTCAACTTCCGTTTTTCAAATTAGAACACCATTTTTTTATTGTAGAAATAGATTCCTTAGAAAATTTCAAGTTATTTTGATGTAACATTTTTCAGTTTTGGTTGGAAAATTCTCTCTGAGCGGGAAAATTCGAAAAAAAAATCGAAAATAGCGCTCCGCTGAAACAAGAATAACTTCGAGGTTTTTGGATGGAAAATTTTCATTTTTGGGATTTTTCAAGATGTAAGATTGATATATCCACTTTAAAAATCGAAATCGCGATTCATGATACAGGGGTTGAAAAAATCGCTTTCAAAGTTAGGGATGACAAAATCGTGAAAAATCAATTTTTTCAAATTAGAACCCCATTTTTTTATGGCAGATATTGAATCTACGTTAAAAAATAATGTGAGTGTATGCATCACACCCTTGCCCTAAAATGGATATTTTCTGAGTTATTCACAAAAAACTGTTTTTCGTCTTGAATTTTCAGCTATTTCTTTTCCCTTCACGCCAAAAAGATGAAATTTTCAGGAACTGTTATTTGAACCATGCTGTAGATTTTCACCCCTTCTTGAAACCGACTTCAAGTTACTATTAGGAGAACCATGGCAAACTCTCGCAGTTATAACTAGAGAAGATGCTCAAAGTCCTGACCGTTAATTTCTAGACATTTATTTATACGTCTCAGGAATGATTCGTGCATTGCTCTTCTTATTTCATCGGGAGGAAGAGATCTGCAAAAGTGTTTAAAAACCAAATTGAGTTTCAAAACTATGAATCTAAAAATCTAAGCAAACCTGAACGCATTTCTGACTCGTTCTATGCAGTCCTCTTTATCAGTCAGGGGAGTTGAGTAGACAATATTTTTTATCCTACCCCAAACATAATAGTCTAAAGGAGTTAAATCGGGAGAACGTGGTGGCCAAAGATGTGGAACATTGTTCGCCAACCATCGATCTTCAAATAGCCTGTAGAGGATATTTGACACATTGAGTGAATTGTGTGGAGGCGCGCCATCTTGTTGATACCATAAGTCATTATGGTTCTGTACTAGCGGCTCAATTATTTGAGTCAATATGTCAGAATATCTATCTCCTAAGGGAGAACATTCTTTAAATAATGCAAACATGTGTAGTGTTCTATCTTACCAGTTAAAGTCCCATCATAAATGTGAACATCGAGAATTGCATTATTTTTGATGGCGCAAAAAACATTGAAACACCAGGTCTCTTGAAAGTTCCATTGTCTGAAATGGTGGTTGTTCTCTTCATCCCAATAATGACTGTTATGCCTATTGAAAGAACCATTCTTTGTGAATTTAGATTAATCTGTCCAAATTATACAGTCCAAAAAGTTTTCATTCTCTTGAAATCGAATCATCATAGCTTCGCAAAACTCTGTTCTCCTGACGAAATCAGTTTCCTTCAAATGCTGTACCCTATTGAATTTATATGGGTGCATTTTATGTTTTTTAATATTCTCCAAACACTCGATTGAGATAGAATAGAATAGAATAGAATAATTCCAGATCAATCTCGGCATCTTTGAGAGAATTTTGAGGATTCACACGAAAATATGCAAGAACTGTAATTTCGTTGTTCTCATCTTCTACTACACTTTTTTCTCTGTGTATAGTTTTCTTAACGAAAGATCCGACATTTCTCAAGTTTGTCATGGTTCTGTTAATGGTATCTCTCGTTGGTCTGGGTCGGTCAGGAAACCTCTCAATGAACAGTCGAATCGTTCTATCTACAACTTTATTACATTCTCCATGAAGTAGAATGAGATTTAAATAATCTTCATTGGTAAAATTAGGCATAGTGATCGATTTTATAACTTAATACGAATTATCACCAAATTAATAGTAAACACAAAATGCTACTGAATAAAGAGGAATTTGGCAGATGTAATTAATGATATCTATCATTAAAAAAAAGAATGTAAAACATGGTAAGTTTTTGCATATGGTTCATAAGGAATTATTTATTTATCACTGGAGAGAAAACCGATGGCCGATTAGTTGAAATAAAGAGGTTTCCGATACAAATTCGAATCAAAATTCGCATCAAAATTCGCCATCTATTTAGGAACAACCTGTAACTTTTTTCTCTTGCATATTAGGGTAGTAAAATCTAAAACATGGTTTAAGTAACAGTTCCTGAAAATTTCATCTTTTTGGCGTGAAGGGAAAAGAAATAGCTGAAAATTCAAGACGAAAAACAGTTTTTTGTGAATAACTCAGAAAATATCCATTTTAGGGAGGGGGTGTGATGTGCATATACTCACATTATTTTTTAACGAAGATTCAAAATCTGCCATAAAAAAATGGGGTTCTAATTTGAAAAAAATGATTTTTCACGATTTTGTCATCCCTAACTTTGAAAGCGATTTTTTTCCCCCCTGTATCATGAATCGCGATTTCGATTTTTAAAGTGGATATATCAATCTTACTTCTTGAAAAATCCCAAAAATGAAAATTTTCCATCCAAAAACCTCGAAGTTATTCTTGTTTCAGCAGAGCGCTATTTTCGATTTTTTTTTCGAATTTTCCCGCTCAGAGAGAATTTTCCAACCAAAACTGAAAAATGTTACATCAAAATAACTTGAAATTTTCTAAGGAATCTATTTCTACAATAAAAAAATGGTGTTCTAATTTGAAAAACGGAAGTTGACGTCATTTCCGGAAAAACCGGAGGTGCTCATGCCTTGAAAATATTTTAGATTTCATCAGCATCGTGAAATACTTATAAGTGCTGAATTTCATGAAAATACGTTCAGTAGTTTCCCGTATAAATATGGGTGAGGTTCCTCGTGAAAGACCCTGTATATTCTCTATTTCATTCGTGATTCGAAGCGGGCCAGGTTCCAGTGGAATACAGGAGAAAGGGATATCAGAATGACCCGAAAAACTTTGTTATTACCTGTTCAGTTTTCTGGCCATAATTTTTGATTGCAAGGAAGAATTATTGACGTACCTTTGTACCTTTCTGAAAAGCTTACGAAAGTGAGAAGTTTTTCCTAACAATTTGCACACTAAGTTCATAATACTTTTTTCGAATAATTCTCAATTTTATCATCGAGACTTTATGAGGAAAACAGGTATACGACCGTAGTATAGATCCAATGAATTATACGGGGTTGCAGACTCCAAGTTTTGCTGGACAATTTATGGCATATTAATCCAGTCAAATAAGCTTAAATTAGGCAAGAATCTCGGAATTCGAGATACCCAGGTGTAAGTTTGTAAATACTTGTATATTGACACCGTAAAAGTTGTCCCAGAATCTACATATGGTAGGGTGTGAGCAACTATTAAATTTTGAGGTCAAAGGTTACAAAAATCGGTTTTTTGCGCTTTTTTTTGTATATATCTCATTTCCTATGGGGTATTTCCTATTTGTAGTTATTATCAATATTGTAGAATGTAAAATTCTGCACAAATTTTGTTTGAAAAAAATTTCGATATGGTGGACCGTTTTCGAGATAGAGGGCGAAGAGCGCGCGGTCACAGCATCACTTCAGGTCAACCGGAGTCTCCAGTCGAAAACGCGCAATATACAGTTGATGAACTATCGATAAATCAATTATTATGATTATTTGTCAATTTTTATTAACTATTATATTCTATTTCGTCAATTAGAAGCTGTGAATATTACTACTAAAACTAAACAAGCCAGAGATGATGCGGGTGTTCTTATTGTTGAAACTGCAATTGAAGAATCAAAGTCTGAAAAAACTGCAGTTAAAATAGGACAAGATATTGATTTACTTGTCATTTTAATTGGGCGTATACTGTCTAACGAACATGAAAATTTTCTTCAAAAAAACGGAGATATACATACTCGACTAAAAGTTTTGATAGTTATCCTCATTCCAAAACTCATATTTTATTCCTGCACGCAATAAGTGCTTCTGCGCTTTATAAAAAGGAAAAAAAAATTTTAAAAGCTTTTAAGAAACTGAGAAATTCGGATGAACTAGCTGCAGCATTTGAGGAAGAAAATTATTCGACCCAGAGATTATTAGACAGTGGAATTCGAACCTTATTGGCAGTCTATAATGCTCCGAAATCTGTGGAAAGTCCCGATTATCTTCGTTATATGCATTACGTCAAGTCCACAAAACTTAAAAACCTGAGCAAATTTCAAATATTCCACCAACAAGTGCCGCTGCTCATCATCACTTCAAACGTGTGTATTATCAAGTTCAAACTTGGCTAGAGCATGATTTGGACCCACAGGTTGGGCAATGCGAAACGATTTTCTGGAGCCTATCATGCGGATGCAGGAAAGCGGGCTTGCAATGCTCCTTAGCTTGTGGCCAATGTAATGGGCAAGCTTGTCTCAATGCTCTACCATATGAGAACGACATTAACGAAGATGGGACCTTCGACCCCGAAAGCATGGAAGACAAATGTCGTTGAAGATGATAATGAAGACCACTTCGACATTTACCAGTAGTCGGAAGACGACGAAGAAGATGAAGATAATTAGAATTATAAATTGTAGTTTGGTATATTTTTTCCATTTTTTTACTTTCAATGAAAATAAATGTATTGAATGATATTTTTTGATAAAAAGATTAATTCGTAATTTATTTGTTTTTTTTTCATCATGTAAGAAGTTATTTATATTAATTTGATTAAAATTCAAATATAATTTCTATATTTTTATTAACAATTCTGCAATTTCATGGGCAGGTAAGTATTGTTAGATAAATTAATACTGCTTTAGAAGTGGATAGGTTAGAAAAAAATGAAAAAATATAATTATTAATAAATATTGACAAATATCCATAATGAATGATTTATCGATAGTTCACCAACTGTAATATGGCGCGTTTTCGAAGGCACAGGTTGACTTGAAGTGACGCTGTGACCGCGCGCTCTCCGCCCTCGAAAACGGTCCACCGTATCAAAATTTTTTCGAACAGAATTTGTAGAGAATTTTGTATTCTACCATATTGATAAAAACTACAAATAGGAAAAACCCCATTGGAAATGAGATATTTACAAAAAAAGCGCTAAACACCGATTTTTGTGACCTTCGACCTGAAAATTTAATAGTTGCTCACACCCTTCCATATGTAGGTTTTGAGACAACTTTTAGGGTGTCAATATAAAAGTATTTACAGACTCACAGCTGGGTATCTCGAATTCCGAGGTGAACTTCCTAAGATGACTGGACAATATCCAAAACGCCAATAGGCTAGAAAAGGTAACTTATTATTTTTGAACCCTAAAAACCAAATCCATAACAACATACTGATTATTTTCTTACCTATGCAATTTCTAGGCCCGGCACTGAATGGTACATATGCGTATGGATGCCTCTTTACCGTATTTTCTGGAAGGAATCTATCTGGATCGAATTTCTCTGGATCTGGGTACAGATCAGCTCTCCTGTGCATATCGTATATCAAAATTAATATGGGAGAACTCTTCGGTATAACGAGTCCATTGTCCAAATGAATATCTTCACCCAACTTTCTGCTTATTTTCGGAACACTAGGATAAAGTCTTAGTGATTCCTTAATACAGCATTCTAAATATTTCAGCTCCTGAAGATCCACGTTGGAAGGATCTCTGTCATCATTGCCGAAGACTGAATTCAATTCTTCAATGATTTTCTCCTGCATAAAGAAAAGAGAATTATCGTTTTGACTTCTTTCGAGCGTTCATTCTACTTAAACGGGTGCTATATAGTTTTTCCCAAATGTCTGTTATTTTCGAATTTTGAGCCGAAAATAGTCTCAAACGCTAGGGTTCAACTCCCTGACGATGAATCCGTGTTTAAATTCGATTCTGTCCGTGGGGCCGTCCGACCGTTAGCACGATAACTTTCGAAGGGGTTGTCCTAGAGACTTGAGATTTTCAGGGTGAATTCGGTTCCCAAATGCCGCGCTCAAGTGTTCCATAAAATATGGCCATTCAGAATTTTTGTTCCTCAATAAATTAGATAAAACGAAACTAATCGAAATGAAATTTAGCGGCCACATGCTTATAATAAGCTTCATGCGAAATTTTGTGGCCATAGTGCTAACAGAACCATGGAAAATTTAATTGGAATATTGAAAAGAAGAATCTTTATATTTCCATAACAAGATTTCAGATTCGAGCCCCTGAATGTTCATGCAAAATTTCAAGAGGATCGCATCATCCAATCGTGCTGAGATTTCGCATTTATACCGGGTGGCCCACCACTGACGCGATGGTCATTTTGAGGGTTTAAATGATAATATTTTGAAAAGCTTTTTTAATGATAAGATAAGAGGGTAATCGAATGCACAATTTAAAATTATTTCCATATATACGGGGTGTTCCAATACAAAGATACAGACCAAAGTTACACTTTTTTAGATGTAACACCCTGTTTATGACCTCAAAAGGAAAAGCAAGCTCAAATTATGATGAGTTCCTTCAGATCACTCTGTACATCTGTTGCACCATTCACGAGATAATCGCGAAAAATTTTGAAGATGGAGTCACTTTAAATAGTAATTTATGGAGAACACACAATGAATGTTTTGTGAGTAGACATATTAGCTAGTCCCATAAAGAGTAAAGATTTTAACTCTGGAATATACAGAGTGATCCTAATTAATTCTCAAACATCTACTACGAATAATGGTCAAAAACTATCTTATTTCAAATAGCACACCCGGTATTTCTTCATCTCGTTGAACGCAAATATCAATTTCGAAATTTTTTTCATAAGATTTTCCTACACCTAAACCCTATAGTTTCTCAGCAATTTTCGATTTTCATTCAAAACTAGTAAACCAACAATTTCAATTAGTGATTATCATAGAAAATTTCTTTATTTTTCACTTGTACATTATATGTTTATTTTACCTTAGAAACGGTTGCTATAAATACACTCATTATGCCCGTGGGCATTTTAGCGGGCATTATGGATCATAACGCCCGCGTTCCTGGAACAAATATACTTATTAATAAACGTTCTCAAACTATTCAAAAAGGATATTCGTACCTTGTTTTATTCGTATCTATTTATTTTCCTTCTCAAAATTGCAAATATTCTAGGGCATATTTTTTGTCCTGTGAACTCGCTTGGGAAATGTCACTTACTCCGATCTTATTCCATTCATCCCATCAAATTCATCGTTCCTGAAACAAATATTTTTCAGTAATAAACGTTATAAAAGGATTGAAAAAATATTCATACCTTGTTTCATTTGAATCTGGCCTATTTCGTTCACAATGAAGAAACATTCTCAAGCACTTCCCACACGTAAACACACATGACACAGATCTGACAGTTCTCATTAATTTTCCGATGAGAATGACATCGAAAAATGATGCAATTTAAGAAATGTCAGAATTCAACATTTTCTTTCGTTTTTTTTCGATATCTTGATATATTCGTGAAAAATAAAATCTTGTATGCACCACGAGCGTTATTAGATCCTAACGCACTTGGTACATAAATAACTATTATGATGAGTGATTTGGCAATTGCAGAATGAATCCCAGAGAATTAATTAATCAGAATACCTGTTCAATGTGTAGTGAACTGAAAATCGAGAATTGCTGAGAAACTATAGGGTTTAGGTGTAGGAAAACCTTATGAAAAAAGTTTCTAAATTAATTTTTGCGTTCAACGAAGTGAAGAAATACCGAGCGTGCCATTTGGAATAAGAAAGTTTTTGACCTTTATTCGTAGTAGATGTTAGAGAATTAATTATGATGACTCTGTACATTCCAGAGATAATTTTTTTTCTCTTCATGGGATTAGCTAATATGTTTACTCAAAAAAACATTGTCGGTATCGCTTGAGTAATTGGTTTCTTGATAAATTACTATTTAAAATGACTCCATATTAAAAAATTTTCGCGATTATCTCGTAAATGGTGCAACAAATGTACAAAGTGATCTGTAGGAACTTATCATGATTTGAGCTTGCCTTTCTTTTTTTGAGGTCATAAACAGGGTATTACATTTTAAAAAGTGTGTGCGGTCTGTATGTATTGGAACACCCTGTATATATGGAAATAATTTTAAATTGTGCGTTCGATTACCCTACACTGTCATAAAAAAAAGATTTTCAAAATATCATCATTTACACCCTCAAAATGACCATGGGTGGTTGGCCACCAGTATATTTAGTATCAATCCTTTACAAAATTTTGAGGTAATATAGCATTATTGTTCCACCTATGAACGAGCGCTCAAAAGCACCTGCTCAGGGCTTCTTGAATTTTGTGAATAATGTCATGAGTATTTATGAGCTTATTTAAGCAAAGTGTGACGAAATGAAAGAGATGATAAGAATCTCGTTCAATATACAGGGTGAATCCTGTTGAACTGTACATATTTCACACAGAGATAGAGGACACTTTGCTGGTTTCAAAAAGACCCCACATAGAAAGGTCTAAACGATTCGTTTGAATTATACAGGGCGATTTCCAGTTTTGGGTCATATTTTCAAAATGCTCTATTGGAGGAACGAATAACCACAAATTCATCAAATTTGGTACGTAGGAGGAGGACTATATCAATCTCCATACAGCCGAGTTAACAGATTATCAGTTTCCAGGACCGGACTCTATTTTTCTGATATTATCGAAATTTATGAAAAAAAAACACCCTGTAGATGAAAAAGTCAATAAACCTGTCATGGCAGTTCAAACTACACGGAAAACTCTTCAATGAAGAGTAATAAAATCACGTGGCACACCTACAAATTTAGAGAAAAAAAATATTGAATATGCGTACTCGGAGATAAATTTTTTGGACGGCCTAATTCACATGGAAAACCATACCCAAATGTATCAAAAGTTGAAGACAGGAGAATATTATCAGTTTAAATCCTCTCGATATTCAAATATTCCTATATTCAGGTAATTTTCGTCAGTTTCCAGGACCGGACCGGACTCTATTTTTCTGATATTATGGGAATGTATAGAGAAAATCACCCTGTAGATGAAAAAGTCAATAAACCTGTCATGGCAGTTCAAATTTCACTAAATACTCTTCAATAAACAGTAATAAAATCACGTGACACACCTACAGATTCAGAGAAAAAAAAATTGAATATGGGTACGCGGAGATATTTTTTTTTTGTACGGTCTAATTCACGAAAAAACATACCCAAATGTATCAAAAGTTGAATATTAATGGTTAAGATCTTCTACGCATTCAAGTATTCCAATATTCAGGGACGGACTCTCATTTCAGATTGGGTTTATCAATAGATGATAGGTCGAAAGATTCGCCCTGAATATGGAACACCCCAAAAAACTGTTACGGGAGGCGGAACAACATTAAATAACCTACAAGAAATTTTCATGAAATCGCGAGACGCAAATAAATTTAAAAAAAATTGAATATCGTACTCAGAGATAATTTTTTGGGCGGCTGAAGTTTAGTAGAAGAACTAACAGAAATGCATGAAAAGTCGAATATTATCAGGTTACATCCACTCCCATGAAAGTATTCCATAATCCCTGGATTTCGGTATAGTTCTCCTACTAAACTTCAGCCGCCCAAAAAAATTATCTCGGAGTACGATTATTCAATTTTTTTTTAAATCTATTTGTGTCTCGCGATTTCATGAAAATTTCTTGTAGGTTATTTAATGTTATTCCGCCTCCCGTAACAGTTTTTTGGGGTGTTCCATATTCAGGGCGAATCTTTCGACCTATCATCTATTGATAAACCCAATCTGAAATGGGAGTCCGTCCCTGAATATTGGAATACTTGAATGCGTAGAAGATCTTAACCATTAATATTCAACTTTTGATACATTTGGGTATGTTTTTTTCGTGAATTAGGCCGTACAAAAAAAATTATCTCCGCGTACCCATATTCAATTTTTTTTTTCTGAATCTGTAGGTGTGTCACGTGATTTTATTACTGTTTATTGAAGAGTATTTAGTGAAATTTGAACTGCCATGACAGGTTTGTTGACTTTTTCATCTACAGGGTGATTTTCTTTATAAATTCCCATAATATCAGAAAAATAGAGTCCGGTCCTGGAAACTGACGAAAATTACCTGAATATTGGAATATTTGAATATCGAGAGGATTTAAACTGATAATATTCTCCTGTCTTCAACTTTTGATACATTTGGGTATGGTTTTCCATGTGAATTAGGCCGTCCAAAAAATTATCTCCGAGTACGCATATTCAATATTTTTTTCTCTAAATTTGTAGGTGTGCCACGTGATTTTATTACTCTTCATTGAAGAGTTTTCCGTGTAGTTTGAACTGCCATGACAGGTTTATTGACTTTTTCATCTACGGTGTTTTTTTTTCATAAATTCCGATAATATCAGAAAAATGGAGTCCGGTCATGGAAACTGATAATCTGTTAACTCAGCTGTATTGAGATTGATATAGTCCTCCTACGTACCAAATTTGATGAATTTGTGATTATTCGTTCGTCCAATAGAGCATTTTAAAAATATGACCCAAAACTGGAAATCACCCTGTATAATTCAAACGAATCGTTTGAGACCTTCCATGTGGGGTCTTTTTGAAACCAGCAAAGTATCCTCTATCTCTGTGTGAAGTATGTACAGTTCAACAGGATTCACCCTGTAGATAAATTAAGGTAGCAGAATCAAAAGATCCCATATTGTTAAATAGAAATTAGAACTTTAAGTGAGTGCAAGTATCAAACAAAAGAATGAACTTTGATAAGTTTATTCGTGGGAGAGTTTTGAAATTTCATCGTATTTTCGTTTTTTTGATGAAACGCAAACTAAAACTTACTTGACATTCCTTATAATTAGCTAGAAGCATCAAAGTGAAGCATAGTGAAACTGATGTCGTGTCATGACCCTATAAATAAAAAAGTTTAATTATTAATATTTTCTTTTCTGCTTTTTCACTTTAAGAATTTTTATGGGGTGTTTTATGGGAATGACAACAATTTTCCGAACTTCGACACCATTAGCAACAATTGCTGATGTGACAACTTTCAGTGATACCTCGTATAGAACCAACTAAGGTTCCCTCTGAACAGTGAAACAATTATTTGAAATTCGATAGAAAAAGTGATATTTCCACCCTGAACACTTTGAACGAGGATAAACGAGTCCGGCCCTGGAGTAATGGAACAATCTGAAAACAATGAAAATCAGTTAAACATAATTTTTGGTGGACAGGAACCACCTTTTAAAGTGAAGTTATTTTCAAAATGCAGTTGTAGAAATCTTTAGAACTGTGTTTTGAATTGAATTGTACAACCAACATTTTAGCAACAGTATTAACTGTTGATTCGTTCTTTTGACCATTGCTGACCTATCAAGAAAAAAACCCTTTCAACTAGGGATTGCAAATTTACCGAATTTCAATTTACCGGTAATTCGGTAAATTATTTGAAAATTTCCGATTTACCGGTATTTACCGGTTTTTTCTTACCAAAAAAAAATTAACCGACAAAATGAATAACTAAACCATATTCAATTCTTAATCAATAATAAACACAGGAAAGTGAAACTCTAGGTAAACTAAAAAAAATATGCCAGTTGAACTAGAAATAGTCTATATATAATAAAGAAATATCAGTCGTTTCTTACTTAATCTTTCGATTTTTTTGTTTTATAAAAAAGGCCCTAAGAAAACGCAATTTGTCCAGACTGTTATCCTCAGAGTAAAAAGTAAACCTAGAGTTGCCTTCACGCATTTGTTATGCAGCCAAGTGGAATCTGTTTATACGCGCAAACAAACTTCCGGCGTTGCGAAATCGTGCCGTATGTTTATTCCGTATAGGGATAATTGCTTTGCCGCTCTACCACTATGATACTAACGGCTTGCGTCTGTTACAGATAATTCTGTCAATTTGGCAACATTGTCTGTTAGTGTTCAGTTTCTTGATGCGATGTGTTTACATTTTCATTTCGATTTGACGTTCATAAACTGAATTATTTCAATGATTTGGTGGCAGTTTATTGTTGCTTAAGGCTATTCCGTTAATTATAGCTAGCCTATAGGGCAATATTACGAAAATGTTGTATTATATTCAGGAATGGGAGAAATGCAAATCTAACCAATTGTTTATTTCACCCCAGTGTGGCAGTGAAATGCTTTCCATCTCGCTGTTATGCTTGGTTGATTACAATGCAGTACTTTTCAAGCGTAGGGGCATCTCTAAGTTATTTCTTACTCTGAGGTGCTATCACTTAGCCGCGACCTAATCTTAGTGCAAAGTGTTTCTGCCGCAGAAAAGGCTCTTTCGAACTCCACACGAGTTGTCATTAGTGCTGCGATAACCATTTTCAAGTATTTCCCCTGAATCCACTCCTTCCGAAAATATTGCATTTCGGTTTTCACACACTGCTGAACATTGTTAAACGTAGCCTGATGGATGTCTTCTGATTGGAAGGGTACTGTTTATTTGAATTTTGTTTCTGATCGCTAATTGGAGCTTTTCTTTAATGGACAATGCAGCATGATCCGATTTGGATGTTGTCAGCTTGGCATTTTTTACCGAAATTACCGATAAGAGATGCCGATTTCTTCGTCGGTAATTTGAAGAACTTTTAAGGCGGTAAATCGGTTAACCGGTAAATCGGTAAACCGGTATGCAATCCCTACCTTCAACGATTGAGTTATGCCCTGTGATCACAAAGTAATACCATTGTTTAAGGAAACAATGGTAATACTGAAAAATAGTCAAGAATTCTGACAAGCAATCTTGAAATGTATCTTATATACAGGGTGTCTACTTTTAGAGTGGCCAAACTTCAATATACGAGTGATTTTCAACAAAAAATGTCATATAACACATGGTCGAAATGTGGACAGTTTTTCTTCAATATGTACCTATAACATTTCTTGATTTCACGAAATATCTATTCCGAGTTTTTCCACTAGCCTAGTCAAATTGACCACAATTTCGGAAAGGGCAATAATTTGCTACAAGATAAGTGAGTCTGTGTGCAGAAAAAACTCATATTGCGGGCGAGGTAAGGAGATGAATATCACAATTCTGAAGTTAACAAAATTAGTCCTATTTTCCAATGGGTTTTCCGATGAAATATTAATAATTATGCACACGGTTTCTTTTCAGTGAAGAATGCCTCATTTAGTGTACTTTCGATTGACATATTAACTTTTGTGCTAGCTGCTCGCCCTCCGTCATAATATCATGGTTAACATAATAACAAAAAAAAGTCTAAAAATTCCTAACCTAACTTTGTTCTATTTTGAATCTCTTCATGATTGAATTTCAATGTAATTTCATGAAAATCGCATTATACTCATGCAATAGATCTTGAAATTACGACTATTATGTGCTGAGCAGCCTTTCATTTGAAATCCGACATTCTACCGGTTTGATGGGTGCATTTCATCTAATATGTCTGTCAAGTTGGTTCGGATTAATGTAATGAATTGAATGTGATCGGTAAGTTCTTCTCTCATGACTGCCAACCTCACGTTCATAATCATCTCATGTTGGAAATGAGAAACAATAGTCGCATGAGGATTTTCTCTCTGCCATACTGGTTATTTCGTGATTTAATTACACCTGATTTCGTGAAAGTGGCCTCATCAGTCCATAATATCTTATGGCCCCTTAATCACCTAAATTATTCTGGTACTACCTACAAATGTATGTAACAGATGAATTCCATAAAATTACATTCAAATTCAATAACGAAGAGCTTCAAAGTAGAGCAGATTTAGGTTAGGAATTTTTAGATTTTTTCGTTGTTATCATGTTAGCCATGATATTATGGCCGAGGATGAGCAGCTAGCACAAGTTTGAAAACTTACTTCAAACACGAACGTATCAACTTCCTCCTGGATTCCCTGATCATCGATGTTGACTCCATCTCTTTGAGATTTAATGAGCAGATCTAACATGGCCTGTTTTTTATTGAAACTGGATGATGCATTCTTATCATCATTCGAGTTGCTTGATTGAGAGAAATATTTTTTCCTTGTGTAAATCACTTGTTTTGAAAATTCATGAAGAATTTTCACGAGGCTGACCTCTTGCAAATACGTTTTAGAAAAACGGTATATAGGATCTATGAGCAACCATATTTTAACTGCTCTCTCAACCAACACAATCCCAAATTGATTGACAGCTCCACGATATTTTTCTCCTTCCTCATGGTGATCTTTCAAAGATATTCCCATTGCCGTTTCTGGAAGATAACATTAATGATGACAAAGTAGTAGAGCAAGAGACCACAATGGGCAAGTTTTCGTTATTTTATAAAAGGAGAGTTTTAATATAGGTAGACTCACAGGCACAATTAACCGCCCCAGAAATCGTAAAATTTAGGTCTGCTTTGATAGGAAGTTCATTGAAAGCAATACATGGTCAATTGTATGTTGCCTATTCCAGTATTGGAAAACCATCGGATTTGTTTGTCTATGCGCCAGGTAATCAAACAAAAAACATCTTATATCACAAAACACTATAATGAAAATAAAACGGATTTTTGTTAAAAATTATGATTCACATGCTTTAAGTTCTCCTAGGGTAGTAGGTCTCTTGGGGTCGTCACAAAAGTTCTAATTTGGGTTGAGATCAGGGCTTCGTGCCGGCCATAGTACCCAAGTGACGCTCACTTGGGTGGAGAGGAGTGACCATAGACGGAGCGTCATTTCGCCGAGGTCCGCACAACTGGGCGAGGCGATGCATCGTGCGGTCATCGCAATAAATACCCTAGTTCTCTAGGTCGCAATACATTTTATTACCTTGTCGCATGCTGCCTCGAGAAATTTGACGCGCACACGCCCCATGGATCTTTTCTTCATACCGCCTAGATGAGCGGGTGTCCATTTGATTCAATGCAAACTTTTCTGGCAGAAAACGACGCGTTCCTTCCAAACGCTTCGCTTCTCCCAAGTGCGCGTTTAATCTGTTCCGCGTCTAACAATTCGCCTCTTATTCCCTTCCCGTCGCCTAGGCCCTAGATGAGCGAGTCTCCTTAAAGCCGGTCCCAGACAATGCGTGTATTTGACGAATGTTAGGCATTGGCGGTGCTTCGCATAGTGTGTTCGGGCGTAAGTTGAGCTCCCACACACTACGCGAAGCACCACCAATGCCGAACATTCGTCAAATACACGCATTGTCTGGGACAGGCTTTAGATTCAATGCTCACTTCTTCAGCGGCAAATCACGGTTCGTCTCTTGACGCGCCTCTTCGCGTCAACCTTTAAGCTTACTCCTCTCCATTCCTCCACAGTGCTGTCACCATATTATCGCGCAGAACTGAGTCTAGCTCCACGATATTATGAGAGCAATAGGAAGGAGTGATCTGGAAGAAAAGATCTCAGACTTCTTTCTGGTAGACCGTTTCTTATTGTACGATCACTAACACTGATATTTTTCACCTCCAAATGACACATACGAGCCCCAGTAGCGGTTAATCGATATCTCAATATTTGTTTACAACAAAGCGGTCGTCTGGTGTTGAAGTACTTCGATGACGGTCTTGACCTTAGACCTTTCCTCTGTCTAAGGTCTTGACCAGTCTCCCGAAATCGTCTGATGACATCTCGTATCGTGGTTCGAGGTACAGCGGTGTGACGGTGGCTGAATTGAGCATCATTGAAAGCCTCGGCCCGCACTGCTCCAATTGCATCGAGTGTCATTTTTTTGAATCACAACACATAAATGGGACCAACAAATTCAAGTAATACAATACTCTTCACAAGAATGTGATTTAACGACTAATTTCCAAAAACATACTTTTTCACAAAACCAAATACGTTCTATTCAGTACTGAAGTACTTGACAAACAGAAACACAGTTATAGTATTCGTTTTGAAGAGTATCGAGCTCCTGAGCTGTTCCAGTGCTTGTGCGCAACCAATGGCAAGCTGTATCTCGAGCTTTTGAGTTACTTAGGAGCACGAAATATCTCAAAACGAATAGGCTAAGTGGATAAACCATAAAGTTTGTTTACAAACAGGGAAAAAATATGTAGAGGTGGGCGGTTAATTGTGCCTGTGAATGTATACAGGGTGTCCCGGAAAATGTGGAAAATCTCTCGGATTCAGATAGAACATAAAAAATAGGATGACAAGTTCCCATAATTTTTTTTTCCTAGCGGCCCTCCCTACGAAGATACGACCTCCTACATGACGCCACTGGAAATTCATTTTAGTGGAATTAATTTCAATCACTTACTTCTTTCATTATTTTTTTCGAAAACGGTTCATTTTATCGACCATGAGCCTTTTCTTTAGCTAGTATCCAAATTTTTTTTAGCACCTTACCATAGCTATGGTAAGGTTTTTAACACCCCCTAGAGGGTGTTAAAAATGTGAACATTAAAATGTACAACCCAGTCTGCTCCTGGTAAACTGAACAAGCTAATTGAAATTTGAGTGCGTTGATTTAAGAGGTCATCAATACTATTAATCATATCAAATAATAATATCGAGTAGTTTGAAACTTATTCCACTAAAATGGATTTAGGAGGTAGTATTTTCGTAGGGAGGGCCAGTAGGAAAAGAAATTATGGGAACTTGTCATTTTCATTTTTTATGTTCTATCTGAATCCGAGAGATTTCCCTCATTTTCCGACACCCTGTGTGAACATTAAAATGTACAACCAGTCTGCTCCTGGTAAACTGAACAAGCTAATTGAAATTTGAGTGCGTTGATTTAAGAGGTCATCAATACTATTAATCATATCAATAATAATATCGAGTAGTTTTAAACTTATTCAAAAAATAGATTTAGGAGGTAGTATTTTCGTAGGGAGGGCCAGTAGGAAAAGAAATTATGGGAACTTGTCATTTTCATTTTTTATGTTCTATCTGAATCCGAGAGATTTCCCACATTTTCCGGGACACCCTGTATGTATGTGGGATTTTTTGATTAAATAATGACAAAATGGGTATGAATGGAAGTTTTCACACAGTAAAAAGCTATATTATTATGTATAGTTTATTTACACTTTACTCCAAATATATGATAACTCATTTATTGTTTACTCCAGATACTGAGTTTCACTTTGCCGGAAATTTCTATCTCTTATATCTATATATATTATATCTTGCTAAAATTTTGACTGTCAACTCTTTCTCTGAACTTCAACCCAATACTCCCATGTCTACCGTTTTCCAACTCTCGACTGTACTCGAATCTACTCTAAAACTGTCGTTCTCTCTCTCTCTCTCTCTAAGTATTCTCGACTCTACTCTGAAATCGGCTGTTTTCACACTGATTCATTACCAAAGTTATTTGCGCCTCGTCAGTTCTAGCCCTACTACCCTTAAATCCCTACCTGAAGTGATCTCATTGGTCCACTCTCAGAACAATTCAAGTTAGGTAGTAGGATCTTGTACCAAGGGGAATCGTATTGTGAAATAACGACATCGTTGCCAGACCAAGTGAATTCTTAGAATTATTAGATCTGGCAAAAATGTCAACTTAACGTCCTCTGCAACTTTGGTACAGAAAGTTCCTAAGTTTTAACTGCAGCTCCAGCCCTACATCTGGACCACCCAAGTTGTACGTACTCAGTCCGCTGAAGCTTCTCACACACTTCAAGTTCTGTATCTTGAACAAATCTATATACACTACGTAGAAAATCAATTTCTGTACGAAGAAATTTAATTCCTACATGTCTCAAAACTATGCCTATAGGCTACGTTGATGTGCCGCACTACTCGCATAGTGCCTAGCTGGTCGCTTAGCGACTATCCAAGTGAACAAGCCGCTAGGTTCTAGGCGATAAGCAAGCCTCCTGCCTATGCGGACGTAGCATCGAACTTGGGCCGCGGTAGCTTTGCTAATAAACATCATGTAATATGAAATTGACTTTCAAGTTAGTTCCTTCTTCTTCTTCCACTTATTTCAGGACTTGCCTTGTATTTTCCAGCTTCTTCAGTCTCGGTCTTGGGATGCTGATGTCCATGAATCAGCCCATCTCTTTGGAGGTCTGCCTGCTGGTGTTCTGATAGTAGGCTTCTCCTTGAATGCTTTTCTTGCTTGCCGACCCTCCCCCATTCTATCGAATCTCTCGTCCTCTCCCCCGTACCCATCTGACTATATCTGTTATCTTGTCTCAGGTCTGTATAATGTCCAAGCTCCGTTTTATGTCCCAAAGGGTTACTCTAGCTATTGGTCTGAGGGGTTTCATCTCTTTTTTTCGGAGAATTGTTTTGTCCTGCTTATATCCGCTCTTGTTTCAGCTGCATAATTTAATATGGGGCGTACTGCTGTTTTGTATACACGCACTTCACTTGGGATGGACATGAATTTGTTGCCCCATATAACATCGCGCAAACACCCGGAGTTTTTAGAGGCCTTGTAAGTTATAACTCCCAAATAGTTGAAGTTCATAATAGACTACTGGCCCGTGTTGAAAAAATTATGGGTCATTTGAACCACCAGGTGACCTATCTAGAACGATATAAGAGCATACAATTAAGATTCAGCACTATGTCGTCACTTGTAAGCAGTCCAATTGAGTGCAGGTGAGAATTCGAAAGTACAGGTAGAGTCACATATTTTTGTACGGCATTCTTACCATCGAAAAATCCGTGAAAAATAATAAGAAAACGCATAGCGCCGTAAAAAAATGTGGAGCCACAAAGTCGAATTTTTTCTTAATTTTCCGACAATTACCAGGGAAAATTTGGTCATTTGATTTTGTACGGCATCTATGTCATACTATTTCAATACTGCTCCTAATCCATTATTCTGCAACGCCTTACAAAATTTATGCGACAAGGGGAAAAAATCTAGGGCTGCAATCCCCTCTCTTTCCGTAGTCCAGGGGGTGATTTGATACAACTTGAAATAAATTATTTGAAAGTATTTTATGCAAAGATAGTTTTTTTTCATATTCCGTCATTTTCGTTGGTCCACAGGAGAAAAAAAGAAAATATCCATTTATTTGCACTAATTTTCATAGTCTTTTCGTGATTTTAGGTTCATAGTTAGAAACTATGTTGAATATGGGTTTGTATACTATCCATTTATACCAAAATATAGACATATTGTCACTGATAATTTCAAAATACAACATATTTTTGAGAAGTACTCATGACACTGAAGTTTGCAATACAAAATCATGTGACAAGGGGGTTTGCTAACATCAGTGTCATGAGTACTTCTCAAAAATATGTTATATTTTGGAATTATCAGAGACAATGTGTCTATATTTTGGTATAAATGGATAGTATACAAACCCATATTCAACATATTTTCTAACTATGAACCCAGAATCACGAAAAGACTATGAAAATTAGTACAAATAAATGGATTTTTTCTTTCTTTCCCCTTTAAACCAACGAAAATGCACAGCATATGAAAAAATACTATCTCTGCATAAAATACTTTCAAAATAAATGTATTTCATGTTGTGTCAAATCACCTCCTGGACTACGGAAAGAGAGAGGATTGCAACCCTAGATTTTTTCCCCTTGTCGCATAATTTTTGTACGGCGTTGCGGAATAATGGATTAGGAGCAGTATTTAAATAGTATGACACAGATGGCGTACAAAATCAAATGACCAAATTTACCCTGGTAATTGTCGGACAATTAAAAAAAATTTCGACTTTGTGGCTCCCCATTTTTTTTTACGGCGCTAAGCGTTATCTTATTATTTTTCACGGATCTATCGATGGTAAGAATGCCGTACAAAAATATGTAACCAAAATTTACCCACTCTACCTGTACTTTCGAATTCTCACCTGCACTCAGTTGGACAGCTTACAAGTGACGGCATAGTGCTGAATCTTATTATTGTATGCTCTTATATCGTTCTAGATAGGTCACCTGGTGGTTCAAATGACCCATAATTTTTTCAACACGGGCCTGTAGTCTATAACTTGTTCTATCAGTTTATCGTCTATAGTTAGTTTGCAGCGTATTGGGTCTCAACTTATTGTCAAAGACTCTGTCTTGAGGATAGATATCTTCATATTGAATTCTTTTGCCATTTAGTTTATTCTGAAAAGCATTCGTTGCAGATTGTGTTCATCTTCTGCTATAAGGATAATATCATTGTTTAATAAACAATGATAATATTATCTGCGTAGCATACAACTCGGAACTCGCTGTTTCCCATTGTGTATCCTCTTCTTGCAGTTTTGACTCTGTTTATTATGCGTGTCATTCTATCTAATTCCTGTTTTCATTGGAATTTCATCGGTGAGTGTGTTGTTGTATTTTATTCTTGTGCGGTTAAGTGAGTTAAATTCCTTGACTATTTGTATAACTTTTCTGTTGACTCGTTCTTCCTATACGATGCGTATAACGTCTTTGAGTTTCACCCTGTGAAAAGCCTGTGTTAGGTCAACAAAGCATAGGAAGTCTGCCTTATTTTACTGTTTTACTAGATTTTTCTATAATTTATCTCAGTATGGAAATTGCGTCAATTGTGGATCTTTTATGTATGAAGCTCTGCTGCTTTTCATTTACTTCTATACTTTCCGAGAAGTACTGTGTTAATATCCTCGATAACAGTTTCATAACAGTGCTTAGAAAGCTTATGCCTCGGTAATTTCTTGGATCTTTTTTCTCTCCTTTCTTATAAATAGGGATGGTTATGCTGCTTTTCCACTCGTTTAGTACTGTCTCCGAAGACACCATCAAGTTGAATAATGACGTAAGATCCTTTATTAGTGAGTTGCCACCAAACTTAATCATTTCATTGCTGATATTGTCCGGTCCTGGAGATTTTCTATTTTTTAGCCTTGAAACTGCCGCTTCAACCTCTTTTTTGCTCATTTCAGAAGTGTCAGCATCTTGTTCTATACTAGGAGTATCATCTTGATCATCTGAGTATAGGTTCTTAAAATGGTCAGTCCATTCGCTCTGTGAAATCTTAGCCGTAATATATTATGTGGTTGGTATTTTTCTAGAGCTTATCAGATTCCATAATATCTTCCTTTGATCTCCATATAGATCATGTTGCATGTCGATTGAGAACTTCTCACAGTACCTTCGTTTTATCTCCGATATTCTTATGTGTATCTTGTTTCGTACCGTGATATATCGTTGGTGTTCGTCCTTCTACGATATCTCAGATCAGCTTTCCTCTTTTCTGTAGTAAGGCGTTTTACTTCATTAGTAAAACAGGGCTTTTTATCTTTTGTAGACGACACATTGACTTTTCTTTTGCCAACTATACTTCCTCCGTTGCTGTCAGAATATTAGTTTTTATCTTTTGCCAAGCTTGTTCTACGGTATCTTGTGTGTGTTATCTGGTTATTCTGGATCTTGTATGAGAGACGTGTTTTCTGGTGCTTACGCACGTAAATGATTCTATATTGAATTTTTCTTCATGTACCAGCTTTTTCTTTCGGGTTAGCATGCCCAATCTCATTTTACAAAGAACGAACTGGTGCCCACTGACCAACTCTGGTGATGCAAGGGATCTTATATCCAGCATTCGTGATCTGTGGCAGGCATTCACGGTTCAAATACCTTGCCGCTAAATAAATACGAGTTTATTATTCAATAATTATTTTTTCCGTCAATCTCAAAATAAAAGGTGATTTTCATGTATACGAAATTGATCATTAATGACCCATTTTAATGCTCAATTCTGCTGTTTTGATGTGCAGTCCTCATGGGACTGAAGAGAATGAGAGAATAACAGATTTATTACACTCTTAACAGTGTGCAGAGTTTTCTAATACCACTCACCACAAATAGAATTTAAAGTATATTGGCCGACAACAGGTTTCACATCGATTTCAGAGTTGGCATATTCTTTCAAGCTATCCACAAAACATCTGCTCTCCTTATTGAATACAGACAGAAAGCTTTGGAGAACACTGAAATGAAAGCCAGGTGTGAGCATTTTTCTCCTATGATGCCATTTATCTCCTAGAAATAACAAATATAATAATATATGATGAAATTCCAATTTGAGAGAAAATATAAATATTTAAATGTGCAACCAAGGTATCAATTTAGTATTCGTCCAAGAAACTTTTTATTGATAGTATACAGGGTGTCTACTTTTAAAGTGAAAAAATTCAAGGGGCGATTATACGAGTGATTTGCAACAAAAAATATCATATAACACATGGCCGAAATGTTGACGGTTATTCTTTAATTTAACATTTCTTGATTTCTCAAAATATTTCGAGTTTTTCCTCTAAAATGATCATTATTCAGTTTTCCTTGTAGTTTCATCAAATTCAACCACATATTCGGAAAGGGCAATAAATTTTCTACAAGATGAGAGAGTCTGTGTGCTGAAAAACACTTATTGTGAGCGTGGTAAAAAAATGAATATCATTTTTCAATTCTGAAGTTAACAAAATTAGTCCTATTTTTCCAGTGGTTTTTTCGATGAAATATCAATAGTTATGTACACGTTTTATTTTCAGTAAAAATACCTCATTCAGTGTACTTTCGAATGACATATCAACTTTTGTGCTAGCTGCTCACCCTCCGATAATATCATGGCTAACATGATAACAACGAAAAAGTCTAAATATTCCGAACCTAAATTTGCTCTATTTTGAAGACCTTCGTGATTGAATTTTAATCAAATGTTATGGAAATCATCAATTGATCTCTTATTTGTAGATGCTGAGACCAGACCTACATTTTTTAGGTGGTGCCCATCTTTTATAAGTCTATGGTGGTGCCAGAATAATTCAGGAGAGTGAGGGGCCATAGGATATTATGGACTGATGAGGTGACTTTCACGTAATCAGGTTTGACTAATTACAAAAAAACCATGTATGGAAGAGGGAAAACCCTCGTACGACTATTGTTTCTCATTTCCAATATGAGTTAAGTATGAACGTGAGGTTGGCAGTCATGAGAGGAGAACTTTTTTGACCAGTTATACTTACCGATCACTTTAATGCTGAAGAATTCATTAGATTTATCCAAAGCAACTTGACCGACATATCGGATGAAATGCACCTGTCAAACAGATAAAATGTCTGGTTTCGAATGAATGGTAGTAAAGTCAAAATCTATTGAATGGATATATTTGGATATAATGGATAATGAATAAGATACGGTCAGATGGCCACCGAAGAACCCCGACCTAACGCATTTGGATTTTTAGGTCTAGAATAGTTTTCTAATTCGTTTCAGACTCGGAGGATTCTCATCGACAAAATAAAATTGTGTTGTGTAGAACTGCGTCAAAAACGCTATGAACTTTGCAGAGTTGTACATTCAGTACGAAAACGATGTATCGAAAGGATTGCAGGAGGAGGTTCCTTTTCTCGTTATTAGTTTGATTCAAGACGAATTGATGACTTCCATAAAATTACATTGAGATTTAATCATGAAGGGCTTCGAAATAGAGCGAATTTAGATTCGGAATTCTTAGACTTTTTCGTTGTTATCATGTTAGACAGTTAGCCATGATATTATGGCGGAGGATGATCAACTAGCACAAAAATTAATATGTCATTCGGAAGTACACTGAATGAGGTATTTTTTACTGAAAAGAAAACGTGTGCATAATTATCAATATTTCATGGAAAAGTAGGACTAATTTTGTTAACTTCAGAATCGCTATACTCATCTCCTTACCACGCCCGCAATAGGAGTTTTTTCTGAACACAGAGTCTCTTATCTTGTAGCAAATTCATTGCATTTTCCGAATATGTGGCCAAATTTGATGAGACTACAAGAAAAACTGAATAATGATCATTTTAGAGGAAAAACTCGAAATATTTCGTGAAATCGAGAAATGTTGAATTGAAGAATAACCGTTCACATTTCGACCATGTGTTATATGACATTTTTTATTGCATTACTTCATAGGCATCACTACAGATTTTTGAGTTTTCAACATTTAATTGATAAAGAAGACTTTTTTTATGTCGACCTCAATATAAAAGGTAGGTTTAACGTATACGAAATTAATCAATAGTGACCCATTTTGTTGTTCAATTTCTACTATTAAAATGTGCAATTGTCATGGGCAACCAAACATAAAGTATTCAGGAGCAATACCATAAGAAAACAACAGTTCATGTAATAGGGCAAGTGCACCGGTTGTGGCCATTTTAAGACATTTTCCAACTTCACATTATGATTTTATCCCTATTTTACACCGAATCGAAATGAAAAATATCAGAAAACTTCATATGAATATTGTGATAGTGAATGACCAAGCAAATATGTTTGGAGGCGGATAAAATTATAAAAACTAGTAAAAAGGGGACGAGTGCCATTTTTCCAGTTGTGGCCACGTTTTCAACCAGTTGTGGCCACACACTGGTCAGTTGTGGCCAGGCAAAGGTAATACTCGCACAGTTTGAATACTCCATTTGAAATGAAACTCTCAAAAAAATATATATTTAAGCTTTATAAAAAAATAAAATATTAAAAAAATAATAATCCTTCTCATTCTAAAACTGAAAAAAAATATATATATAAAATAAATAGAAAATATATTAAGTCTCAAAATATTTCATCTCTGGCACAAAACATGCTCCGACTTCGTAAACATGTTTTCCCCGTGGACCGAGTACACGCAAACCTTTGGAGCCAAGAAAAAAGCAGTTTCGTCCATATTAAATACTCTTTCGGGGTGTTCTAAGATTTTTGTATCTGGCCCTAGCAAATCTCGATTCTGTTGGAACCAAAGTCGTATTCTTTCTTCAGAAACAGAAGCTCGTGCTTTATTGATAAATTCTGCTTGCTTCTTACTTAGTTCAGGGTGACGTCTCATGAACTATCAAACCATTTTCTCCAGGCTTTTTGTCATTAGTTTGTTCTCGAGCCCACATTCCTCAATGAGTTTTTGTGTAGAAAATATCAGTCCTTCTTTGTTTAATGGAAACCCTCGTTGGGCACAATCAAGGATCCAATTCACCAATTTTTCCTCCACACTTTTCCCAATACGCACTGAGGACCAACACGCCTACAGGTATCAGCAGATTTGCCGGACAATCTATTCCTCACGGATGTTCTGGGAACATTGAACTGCCTACAGGCAGTCGCAACTGCCATTCTTCCATGTCTAATTGCTCTCAGAGCATTCTCCATATCAATTTCTGCATACTGGAATAATTTTTTTGATGACATGATTCCTGAAAAATGGAAAGTTGAATCAAATGTTGCATCTTTGTCTGTTCTATGAAATAAAGCATTATCTATCCTTCTCTAACAGGTGGCCACAACTAGGATTGCACGCTCCGTTTCTGGCCATCAAGTGGCCACAACTAGCGAATCGTACTTTTTTGTGACCCGGTTCTGGCCAGGCAAATATTATTAGGTTGAAATGAGAAATTTTCAATTATTTGTGTGAAATATGGAAGAATATGACCCACTTAAAACTCTAATAAATTTTCCACAAAGACATCATGAGCATAACTAAAAATATCTATGTAAACTCACCTTGTGTTTCTTAGCCACACTTCTTAAGCGTCCGCTGATTCGCGTCATGTCAAGAACTAAACGATGATGAAGCAACGAATTTCGCTGTCTCTTCTGCAAAGCGAGCTTTCCAATTGGTCAAGGAAGATTCAAGGAGGGATAAAAATTCAAATCCATTGGCTAATTCGTATAGAATACGTTTTATTCGAGAAAATGATCTCGTGTGGCCACAACTGGTGCGATGGCACAACCGGTGCACTTACCCTAATTCAAGAAGTAAACCCCCCGTTTCAAATTAGAGTAGATTTTTATCGAAAAGGTATCTGTATAATGTCATTATCTCCTGTTTGTGCCATGAAATTGAAACACAAATATTAAAAAAATGTTTTTTTTAAGCGTTTGCCATCCTTATTTATTTCATAAATTTATGTAAGGTTTTTTTATGATCACAGTTATTTAATTTTACTCAGAAAGAATCAGCTTTCTTTGTTCGTATCAAAAAGATATAACATGTCATATATCGCTCTCAGATTAATTTAGAGATGACAAAAATATAAATTGTATGTGAAATTTGAATTATATTTAATATTTTGTAGACCGAATCAAAAAATAATGTCTTTCTACACATGGTGATTATCATTCTCTGGGTGAGTAATTTAAAATACTCTTTAATTCTGTATGGTTGGATTTCGAAGAACTGTCAGTTATTAGTATTCGATCAAATTATTGGCGGCATTATGACACTAAAACAAGATTACGAGAAATATGTTATGCTTAATTGTTTTATTTTAGCAGACGAGAATTGTATGGCAGCAAGTGATGCATATTCAAATATTTTCATAATTTAATCGAACATCTTACAGAAAGTAGGGGTAATAAGTCAAGTACATTGATATCCTTAGCCTCATTCTGAGAAATAGTACTCACCAGAACTCGTGAGCAGACCATCACTCAACCAAGGACGTATAACTTTGTAAAGCAAACCTTTGGTGTTGTTGGTTGGGGTCTTCAATATGCTCTGCAAAAAATGATATTTCTCGATAAAATATTAATAATGACAAGCCCTCAGGGGCTTTGGAATGATAAGTTATAGAGTACGGGTTAGCAAACCGAGCTGAACCTAGCAGTGGATATAAAATGCAACCTATGATGGTGGTGCAATTAAGGAATATGAGAATTGTCACCGCCTGAGTATCGTCAGGGCATGTCTGGAGCTGGTGCGGGACGTCAGTGGCAGGGTGCTGAGGAGGCGGGCCTTGTCATACAAAACGCTACAGCCTAACAGCAAAAACCAAGGAGACAAACGACAGCGGTGTCACCCCATACAGAAAGTGCTACGCAGGATCTTCAACCAGCGTTGCAGAAGATGCATGAAATGGATGCACAACTACTAAAAAATAACAAATATGGGTCAAGAACCAACTGCATGGATTTTCCCAGGGGTAGCAGCGGCCCCCCACCTAAAGCTTCACAAGTATTTCTTAAAAAATCATGAGAATAAATTTTATTTCATCCTACTCTACCTCCAGTTCATTATTTCTATTTTGCTTTTTTCGTCCCCCCCTATACCGAAGGCTATGGACGGCCTTGACCAAGTGGATACCAACAACGGTTATTCAATGAATTCAAGCGATGCTTTCCACGCCTACAAGTAACTGAACAGAGGACAGCTGATCAGTATCGCGTCATCCTCAGAAACAAACTTATCTCAGACAACAGGCTTTAGGAAATTAAAAATGATGTTGTGATTGAAATAAACAACGAAGAAAACCATTATAGAGAAGAAGACAAATCTTATGGAAACAGAGATGACAACAATGAAAACACACAAAAAGGAAAAACAACAGAACTTCAATTACCGCCCTAAGAAGATGATCTCACGGATAAAGAGAAAAACAGAATGGGCAACCACCATCTCAGGTCAATACTTCAGTAGAAACTGCAGTTTCTTTGTCAGTAGTATATTATCGACTTGAGCCTATCACAGCAGAAAGGTGAGATTTCTACACCCCCTACCACAACCCCCCCTGCTAAGGGGAACATTGACTCATTCCGGATAGCAAGTATCAGAGGTATTGAGTCTGACTTCTGAGGTTTTCGGTGTTCTTCTTCTCCTGGGTTGTTCATCCTTCGTTGCTTTGTTCCGGATTTCTCGGTTGATGTCCTGGTAGTCAGTCTTGCAATGTTTCCCTCCATGGTTGTTGGTGGCGTCGATCGTGACCTACGAATTTCCTCACTGTTCTATCAGTACCAAGTAGTAATGCTTTCTGCATTATGTTTATTGTAATTGTTAGTTATTATAATAGTTATTATTGTATAACCCCTCAGGGGCTCGATTCTTGAACTTCGTAGAGATGACAACTCTCGTTCGATATTCCTATATACGAGATGTCATCTCACTTCTCTCACGCATAATTCGAATAATTTCAGTCACACTTCACACTAGACACAGAATAGTTGCTCCCTTTGTCTAAGGTTGCTCCATTCTGTGATTCTCTCTATGGAAATAGTCATCTCTCTACCAGTTAGTAGTAGAGAACTCGTTCTCGGTCGGGAGAGAATTCGAGAATACAGATTCTCTCGGTCACTGAGAGAGAAATGCAATTCTCGCCTAGAGATTTTTCAAGAATCGGGCCCAGGCGTTGGATATTATTAGAAGGGATATAGGATAGGGACCAAATAAACAATAAATCACTGCATGCATAATTTAGGAGCTTATCCCAGCAATACTGATCTTTCCATTTTGATGGAAAGCTCCAATTACTATTTTAAATATTATTTGCGTCATCTTCATCATATTTTCTAATTCTGTTCAACTTTTCTACCAGCCGTCGTCAGGAAAAATACTTTAGACTTTAAATATATGGATAAGCAACTTTCACCCTACGATTATGTTTGTCATTGTTGACAGGTCTCAGAAAACAATCACCGATGACTTTGATTTATTCAGTAGGCAAACAATTTTGATATTTTTCAAGCTGCATCTTATTATTGGAGCCCAGATGTTTTTCAGATCAACAGACGGTTGACTGGTTTTCGATAATTGAAATGAAAGCTGCTTCCTTCAATTTTCTTCCTTTTAGTTTTTTGTTTGTGATATTATGGAAGCTTTACCTCATTGAATTTTTTGGTCTTCATTCGAAGCATGTTGGACAATGTTCTTTGGTTCGAACATTCAAAGGAAGTTTAGTTTTTTTAATACGTGGTCTCTATAAATTATGGTTTTTTACGCAAAATCTACAAATTTATAATTCCAGTCACATTATTCAATTTATTTCGGAATGACCAGCCTAAACTCACAGTATAGTTTGTTTAAATCAAAGTTAACATCAGAATAAAAATTTTTATAATAGTCCAACGCCAACTGCACTGTTAGAATCATTTATAGAGACCCTGTATAAGGAACTTCGTACATGCAATTGTTGGTTAGTTCATTTTCAATATCAGGTTTTAGGACATGAATCGTCCTCAGTTGTACCGGGTTTTTTCACTATAATGTGAACTCCCCTTTCACTTTGTTACTAAACGAGATACAAAAAAATGTTTCGTATAAAAGTTTCACGAATCAACTGAGGTTTTTTGATATGACTCCACAAACTGAAATATATACAGAGTGGCCAAAATTTGATGGCAACTTCATTTTTTCAATTTTCCATATTTGATTAGCTCTTTTTTCCCTGACTTCGAATATATAACATATGTTGATCTATCTTTCTTATTCTAAGCACACCAGAGTTTCAAATTTCAAATAACCATCTGGCATAGCGTTTTGGAAGTTCGTCAATATTTAGTGGCCATTTGATCTTTGGATTGGTAATGGCTACAAATAGTCCCGATTCAACACCGTTGGACACGTTTTTATAGCCGTTCCTGAAGGAAAAAAATTACTTTAGCAATAACGACAATGAATGAAAGCGGGGAGAATAATAATAATGACATAAAATCAACCAATATGAAACCCATAATTCGGAACTAACTCCCGTCAACGCAAAAGAATAATGATAATATTGTATGATTAGAAAAGAAATTTTGAAGCTTTTAATTTCTGACTTGAATCAGAGTTGATGTTATTCTTACCATACTAACATAGTTTATCATTTTCATTGGTTAAGTAATTATTAAGTATTCATTTTAAAATAATACTTTTAGGTAGATTGTTTGGATATAAAGAATTTCCTAGGTATTTATTCGTGTCATCATTCAAAACTTTGAATCTCTGAAAATTGAAGAGGCACATACACATACGCATTTATATTCGAGATCAGGAGAAAATATAGATATAATTGAAAATAGTAATCATCGAAATGAATACAATCTTCAATTTATAGGCTCACAGAACCTTCTCATGCGGACTGGGATGATTTATTCAAGATGTTGTCAATGAGGGAAGAGACAGACGGTTTCAAAAATTTGTTAGGTTAGCCACCTTAAAGGCAAAGATTTTTTGTTTGTCATTTTTCTTTATCTTAAAATCAGGAGAAAATAGCTATCGAAAAAAGGAAGAAGAAATACAGGACAGGGTGTCCCATTTGAAAAAATACGTTGCATTCAATGTTGTTCACCCTGTATTTCTTCCCATTGACGTTATTATAACTCCAAAACGACGAGCACTTTCAGTAACGCACTCTGTCACTTGTAAAATGATTACAGATCTTGGCAGGGGTTCTTAAAATTCGAAACTCTGTGGTTCTCAGAATAAAAGAAATAGACTAACATATGTTACATATTCGAAATCAGGGGAAAAAAAGCTAGCCAAACGTGGAAAAATATACAGGGTGTTCCATTTGAAAAAACGAAGTTGCCATCAATATGTTGGCCATCTGTATATATTTCAGTTTCTGGACTCATATCAAAAAATCTCAGTTGATTTCGCGAAACTTTTATACGAAACATTTTTTTGTATCTCCTTCAGTAACAAAGTTAAAGGGGGGGAGGGTCAAATTATAGTGAAAAACCCGGTACATGTGTCTAACATACCTCAAAAATATCAGGGTCTGCAACTAGTACATAGGGTAGGGGTCCCATCCATAATACTGATATTCCATTTCGAGAATTTTCTCTAAAGAATTTTGTTATCGATCGGAACACATGTTCTGAAATTAAAATGGTTCGATTGATTATTTTGAATAGATACTCAAAAATTATTTCATTCGAGATAAATATAAAGTATTTCATAAAATTTTCTCTCTCACATATAGAAAAAAAAATTGATAAAGCCCCGACGATATATTAGAAGACTTTTCGCGCTTGTTCATAATGGGAGAACAATTTGAAAACCCTGAGAACCGTTGATCTCATTATATTAAGTATGAATTCCACAGTGCTATTCAAATCTTAAACCCCTTCCTGAAATTACCAAGTTATAAACAGGAAATATGTATTAATGATTGAATTAAATAAGTATTTCTCAGAATATTCCATATTTGGGCGCTCGTTCTACTTAAACGAGTCCTCTATCGTTTTGCCCAAATGTCTGTATTTTATAATCATTTTGAATTATTTCAAGCTTTCAATTCCTATCGTGCTGAGATTTTGCATTCGTATATTGTATCAATCTTAGGTCCGTTACATTATTTTGAGATGATAGCTTGATTGTTCCAACAATGAACGAGTGCTCAACAGCATCTGCTACGGCTTTTCTAAATTTTGTTTCCCTGAAATCAACTGTTCGGAAACGCAAAAGTTCGCTGGTTCCGATCAATAAGTGAACGTTAAAAAAGAAATAGGTTTCAAGTGCCAAGTTATATTAATAACAACTTTTTCGAAGAAAATTACACAAAAATATATTAAGCATTGAAGAATTTTAAGTTAATTAAATATTTTTTTACTTTTAACGAGACATGGTAATTATTGATGCTGAAATAGATATTTGTAGGAATTAAATTTCTTCATGAGGAAATTGATTTTATACTCAGGTATGTAGGTATACAGGGCGTTTCAAAAAGAGGTGATCCCTTCTCTATGATAGATAGAAAATCGAATTGGGGTGTTTTTTGTGAAAAATGTTCGAAGCGCCATTCATATTCAAGATAAAAAGAATTGTACACATTTTTTTAAATTTTGCCGGAACTACATTGCGATGAAATTTTATACGAATATGTTTTGGAAGCTTATACATCCAATGAATTTGTTTTTATGTCTGACTCTCATAGAGGGCGCTAGTTACACGGTTTGTACCAGCATTTTGTAAGTAGAACAAACAGCTAATTTTAAATGAATCTATTCGATAAATTTTGAATCAGACTCTGTAGTCTGTACACAAGGAATGAACGCTGTCACTCTATGGTATTGTTCAATACTTGTGAGGCAAACTACATTATTTTAGGAGATAGGAGAACCAAGATTTTCATATGTATAAAGGATTATTATTTTTTCACTGTTTGCTTAAGTTCGCATGTCAGGAATGTGGTGTTAGCTGAAAATAGTTGTTCACCAATCTTCCAGCAATCAATCAACATAAAATTGAAAATCAGAATAATCATCCTGAAGTACATGTAGGATGTAGGTAACTTTTTTGTCTTGCTCATTAACATCATTAACGTAAGAAGCATACATGGAATTCACACTGTCATTAATTAAGACAAGTAACCTTCAAACAATGGCCAATTTTTGTTGTAATGAGTAAAGAGGGGGTTGAACTCCGAGAAAGAAGTTAACTTTACGTTTACGTCGTCTTCCGCGTTTATTCCTAGCGTAACGGACAAGGGACAGGAATCCCCCTGTATCCCCCTATATCATTCTGCCGAGCTGTAGTTAATCCCGAAATCCCCGCTTGGGCCCTCCTACTATTATGATATTACTGTGCATACCTAGACTTTAAAAGCGCATCACATTTTTCATAATGAAATGAATCATAATATTTCTCTGAAAAGGTGCCACTACATAACATAATAAAAAAGAAATCACACAATATTGGTCTAAAATTATAAACATTTCTTAAACTATTTCAAATAACTACTTATTATTTCCAAGTTCTGAATGTCGGATTGGGGCATCATTTGTGAATCCTTGAAACTTATAGCTTCAAGATAAAAAAGCGATTTTTCTAATAGGCCTAGATGAACTCCATTCATCACTAGGCTATGACTGAACACTCTTGTAACATTCCCTGTAACATCTTGTATAGCACTGAATTGAATATTTCCCTACACCGCAGGCACCTGAAGGTTAATTGTCTAAATAACATGTAAGTATTTTCCTAACGTTAATGATCATAATGAGCAAGAAAAAAATTACATGATGTGAACTTAAAAGATTATTATGCACATTCCTATCACGAAAAATACTGTTGATTGGATCCTGGACTATTGGTAAACAATTTCAAACTGTTTTCAGCTAACACCACTTTCTGGACAAGCGCATATAAGAACAAGCTCATTGAAAAAATAATGATCATTGTCTTTATACAAATGATAATTTAGGTTGGCCTAAAACCTGTCATAATTTAGCGATTCCTATTATATTTCCGACTAAACGGAAACAATATGTCGAATAATGATTAGAAATTGTTTTCATCTCTTTGTCATGTAAATTTTTTTTCCAAGAGTATCGATAATAATATTATAAATAATAATGAAAGAGGTCGCGGTTAGCTCCGAAGTATAAAAAAAATATATAGGGTACAGTTAAACTATAAAATCTGATTTTTTCAAATGGTAACCTTATAATTCAACAAAAATTTGTTAGAGTGTACCAAACATTTTATGTCTTCAAGCCGTTACGAATAAAATTCGAAAGTCACTGCCGAATGAACGAAACACTTGAAAAAATCACCCTGTATATAAGAAGTTATCATTATAAAAAATAGTTTATTTTGGCATAATGAACTACATAGCGAACTGCCATACTTTCATCTTTAATGAATGGACTAATATAGAATTTCGCATCTTTGAATCAATATGGCATGTGCTTATTGACACCGAAACATAATGGCATTGAGCCGTAGTAGGTATTCATAAAACTGATATGAAGGAAATCCTTCTAAGTATAAGGTATAAGTATAAGGTTTTAAGTTGAAGAAAAAGGTAGGATAACAGGCATTTTCTTCTTCACGTATTCATAATGATTACATTATACTACAGTGACTTTATACAAGACAGTGGCGACACGCTCATGTCTTAATTTCTATTGGTAGCTGGTTGTCATGTGGTGAATTCCGCCATTAAGAGGCTAATTGTGTTTATTTTCTATTGGAAGCACAGAACAGAACAGAAGAATTAGTGTTCTGTGCACAGAACCATAGAAATTATAACTTGTTAGGTTAGTATAGAGAAAATGAGAATTGTCTATGGTTAGTATCAAAGATATATATCTATGCACCATAGAAATAATAATTGTTTAGTAAATCTATGCTATGCACAGAACATAAATCATAACCAATCTGTCACTGTGTTCAGAACAGATTGTATGTTTTCTCTGGTTCAGAATTTTAACCTCCAATAATCCGACATTAGCCTCTTAATGTCGGATTTCGGCTCCGTGTCGCCACTGTCTTGTATATAAAGTCACTGTACCTTATACTAGCAATGATATCCTCCTAGAATAAGTGAAGGGATGTTTGTTAAGCATAGGTACTAATTCGATCCGAGAAAATGTATTCATCGAGCAGCGATAGTGAAAGTGCAGAAAAGGATTTGCTACAATTGAGCTGCAGTTTATAGCAGATGGAGTTGCCAGTGCTCCAATGATTTTGTAAAAATCCCAAATACCAAAAATTAAAGCGAGAAAGGATGAGGCTATTGAAAATGTTATTCGAAAGTACAATGTGACATTTGGCAAAGCAACAATATGAATAGCAGGTTAAAAAAAACTGATTTGAAGAAAAACTGGAAAAAAGCAATAAAACTGTTGGAAAGGGAGAAAAGACCGTTGAAGGCTATGGAGGGTGTCAGTAATCCTTCATTTGGAAAAATCGCAGGCAACTACAGGGTCTCTATGTATAAATGATTGTAACAGCAGTTGGCTTTGTATTATTCTGATTTTGCCGCTTCCTATGCAAACCACAGAATTTTGCGATCATGCTATGCATATTGGTTAGAGATTGGTATTCTACAACGGCAAAGTAATCCAAAGCTAACTGCGCTGTTACAATCATTTATAAAGACCCTGTACACTATCAATTACGGCAGTTACTGTACGAGATAGCGTTGGTTGACTTACACCCAGTTCCTGACCAATGCCTTTTTCCCCAAAATCCATCCCCAAAAATTGGTTTGCAAGCCAATGCACATTTTTTCCTTCAAACCTATATAAATCTTTGAAATTCCGAATAGGGGTGGAAGAACGCCGATTGTAGTCTTTGATCTCTCTCAATTCCATAACATCAGAGTCTCTGATAACATCTAACATCGCTACCACCGATCACTGCACGAATGTGTCTGCTACTGATCACACTCAAAACTATTTAAGCTTGTCCTTTTCATTCAGAGTAAAAGGATACGTTTATGAATAAGCAAATACTTTTTCGTGAAGGATATGCTCCTACCCTATAAGTATAAGGTTTTACTCAGAATATTAAGAATGCGAGCTGAAAGATCTCCTTCATTTTCTGCAGGTATAAGCTTAACCATTTTTTATGAATACGGCCCAGTATTTTTCCATCAAAATGGACCACAAGGGTCATGAAAACAGACTGCCATACATGGAATGATGAAAAATTCGACTTGAACCAGTATGGCGTGTGCTTAGTGACAACGGAACAGTATCTCATGGTCATTATCGGTGATCATCTTTTTTAGGTTTTCGCTAGTAAGTCAAAGGACCATAAAAAATGACAAGTTTAATTCAGTAAGACGGACAGTTTGAGACGCCGGCGCCGCATCGGTATGGCATACGACTCTGTCATACGCCGGCTATCGAATATATGATAAAGGGTTTCCCAATAAGAGGTGTTATTTTGATATTAAGAGAAAAATGCCATTTTTAAATATAAATGATCGGATATTTACACTGATCAACAATTGCTAGGGATCACTTATGAACTTCTCTTCATTTGTAGTTTTTTCAAGTTATCTCGTGAATATCTGTATATTATATGTTCTCTAAGGAAAAAGTAAGAAGTTGATTATATCAAAGTCTTCCTCACTTCATCGGCTCTTGTTCACAAAATCGATTATTATCTGTAGGCTGTTACAGGTGGAGTGAAAAGCAATGTGGTATTTGTTATTAAATCTGTTTTTTTCTCTCGTTCAAACACATAAGGTGACAATAATTGAACAAATGAGAACAATCAGATTATCAGTCATGCCGAGAAGACGTTTGGCTTCTGTGCAACTGGAGCAAATCATACGGTGGATACAGGAAGGTTTGCCCCAGCGAGAAGTGTCCCGGCGGTTGAATGTTTCGCAAAGTGTCGTGAGTCGGGCTTGGATAGGTTCATCCAAAACGACTCAGTAGCTTATGTTCATGGGGGTGGTCGGCAGCTCAGTACAACAGCTGCCCAAGATCGTCTTTTGATCCTCAATGCTAGGAGAAATCCCACTTACCCGTCGCGGCTCAATAGATCTCTGAGAGTTGCAACAGGAGTTCTAATTTCGAACCAGACTGTAAGACGTCGACTACATGTTCGTGGTTTGAGAGCACGTAGGAGGGTACAACATCCCCGTTTGAATAGGGAACACCGGGTTCATCGACGGCAATGGGCTGAGGACTTTGTCTAAGGCTGAGGAGCACCGCAATTGGACACTTGAAGATTGGAGCCGATGTTTATTTACGGATGAGTCTAGATTTCGTTTGGTCAACCGATGGACGTATTCTTGCTTGGAGGGAAAGAGGTCGAAGGTATGCAGAACAGTTTATGGTACCCACAACAGCTTTTGGCGGAGGTTCTATATGTGTATGGGGAGGCATTTGTTTGAACCAACGCACAGAGTTGGTTGTTCTGCAGAACACCACCATGACCAGCCAGAGATATCACAATATGATTATTGGACCCATAATTGTTCAGTTTGCGGCTGCCGTGGGCGGGAATTTTATTTTAATTGACGATAATGCCCGTCCACACCGTAGTCGTCTGGTTAATGAAGCGCTAGAAACTCATGCTATTGATAGGATGGACTGGCCAGCTCGCTCTCCAGACATGAATTGCATCGAAAATGTCTGGTCTAAGATGTCTAGACATTTGTCAACCTTAGAACAACCGATCAATAACCCGGAGGACCTTTCTAACGCTTTACGGCATATTTGGACGAATTTGCCCCAAAATTTTATAAATCGTTTGATAGAAAGTATGCCTCGTAGGGTAGAATGCTTGAGACAAGCTCGTGGGGGACCAACTAGGTACTAGCTTAACCGAAACTTCAGTCTTTTTTTCTCTCCAACTTTCCATTTTTTCATTCTTTTCTCAAGTGAACCATATTATCAACTGAAAATACTCTGATATCTGACTAAATTTATAATCTTGGAGCGAATATTTCAGAAATAAATTTAGAACAAGTAAGTGATCCCTATCAATTGTTGAGCAGTGTATTTCATTATCAAGAAGAAGCTATGCAGTTAACAGTGGAAAATAATATCAGGTAAATGACCACCACGACCACGCTCACAGGACCATATCCTTTTAATGAAATTTTCCATAATCAAATCGCAAAGTGGCTGTCCATGTCCTCGATAGCCTCACAATTCCATCTCTGAGGTCTTAAATCGACGCTGGGCTATTGGCGTAGACCTTCTCTTTCACGTAGCCCAAAGGAAGAAGTCGCAAGGTGTTAAATCACATGATCTCGGTGGCCAATTGTGATCACCTCTTCGAGAGATAACACGGTCCGGAAACTTTTCCTGTAAAAGATCAATGGTTTCGTTGCTTGTGTGGCACGTAGCGCCGTCTTGTTGAAAGTAAACGTTGTCCAGATCAATAACATCCTATTTCGGTTATTAAAAATCATTCATCATCTCTCAATAGCGCAATCCATTCACCGTAACATTTTCGAAAAAGTGAGGTCCAATGACTCCGCCGGACCACAAACCGCACCAAATAGTCACACGTTGAGGATAAAGAGGCTTTTCATCAATAACTCTTGGGTTTTCCGAGCCCCAGATGTGACAATTTTGCTTGTTGTCGAGACCACCGAGGTGGAAATGGGCCTCATCACTCAAGATGATATTTCGATGGAATTCCGGATCATTTTCATGCATTTCAACGACCCAATTAGCAAAGAAGCGACGTTCTTGATGATCGGCCGGCTTGAGTTCTTGTGTCAACTGAAGTTTATAAGCCTTGAGACCCAAATTTTTATGCAAAATAAGGTGTAATGACGTTTGTGGAATGCTTAATACCAAAGAACGACGAGCAATGGACAAACCTGGGTTTTCTTTAACACTTTCTATGCAGCAGCAATATTATCGGCTGTTCTTGAGCGACGTGCACGGGTTTTATTCTTCACATCACTAACTTGTCCCAACAGCTCGAATTTTTCCACCAATTTCTTTATTGCGATCCGACAAGGTGCTTCAAGACAACCCAAAAATGTTCAAGTTTTACGAACCGTCTCTGCCGAATTCTCACCAATGTTATAGTGAATTTTTATAATTCAAATGCGTTCTTGAAGCGTGTATCGTTCCATTTTTATTGATGGCGTAGTTTCTACTTGTCAAATGTCAAATATAGACAGCTTCAAACGTGATATCTACCGTTATAGCAGGCTATTCAAAATAACACCTCTTATTGGAAAACCCAATAAAAGAAGAATAACCTTTGAGCTCATTAGTCAACGGCATGGATTTTTTGACACATTCAAAGAAATGCGCGGCGCAACGCCGTACTTGCGTTCTGTGTTCTTGATAACACTGGCTAATTTCTCAGAAAGCCTTACAATTTCGCAAAACATACGCCGTTTTTCTTACTGACAAATAAATAAATACATCTAAGCAAATATACAGGGTGTTTCAGAATACGGTCCTGCAAATTCTCAATTCTGAGATGATTTTATACTATCAAATTTGTTTCTGAGGTGGGGAGTGTTGAAATTCGAAAAAAACTATGGTTCTTCTAAAATATTTCCGAAACCATACAATTTTCCTTCTTGCGTTTTGGTAGACTATGAGTACGCATCAGAAAACGTTTTTTTTTTCAAATCAAAATTATGTTTAATTTTCACAATAGGCGTCCTGTACGAATAAATTCGGTGCCAATGATTTCTCTCAAATTTATAATCATTTTCGTAATCACCATATAATTCACAGGTAGAATGGTATCTTGATTTTTTTTTCACCAGGGACAAATACTTTCTGAGATAAAGATTTAATACAATTTCGTTGAGAAATTCTTTGATTACCCCCAAAATCGTCTAGACAAAGATAAGCGCAGCTTATCAATTTTCTGTTGATGTATGGATTGAAATAATTGGTGAATATTACTCTCCATTTAACCTACTGGGTAGAAAGAAAGGCACAATCAACTAGTCTCCACTTATTCCAATCCATACATTAACAGAAACTTGATCATGGTAATGATTGTCTCTAATCTTGTGTGGATTGCATTGGCGTACCATTTTTTCACCAAATTCATTCGAACAGGAGTCTGTAGGCACGCCACTGGTGAAATGTGAATATTATTTTGAAAAAAAAAATGAGTTTCGATGAGTATTTATTCCTCGCCAAAACGTAAAGAAGAATCGTGTACGGCGTCGAAAAAATCATCTAAGGATTAAGATCCTGAAATTATTATTATATATTTATTATATCTTATT
The DNA here is from genome assembly GCA_013421045.1 of Propylea japonica. Taxonomy (NCBI): domain Eukaryota; kingdom Metazoa; phylum Arthropoda; class Insecta; order Coleoptera; family Coccinellidae; genus Propylea; species Propylea japonica. Next base: position 84,315,469 of record CM024239.1, on the reverse strand, counting down.
CTGAAACATCCAGTATAGTGGAAGACCTTAACATCTCCAATAAGACATTTTTTTGAAATAGTATCATCAATTTTGGAAAACTGTACAAGCGCGCAAAAGTTTCTAATTTCTCATCGAGGCTTTCTTCAGTCTTTTCACTATGTAGTGATTCCTTCTCGATCGCTTCATACAATCTTGAATTTTAAACTAAAAAAAGAATTCATCTACATACCTGAACTTCCCAAAAATTCTAAAATATTTCCCAGAATAGGATAACCTTTTTTTCCGGGGAGTTTGTTGAGTTCCTTCGCAGCATCATAAAGTAGTTTCAGCTGATCTCTGTATAAATAACAAAATATAAAAACAATCACTATCGCGAGTATTATCAGCATATTCGAAGTAAACCCGTCATTGACATAGATTGATAGCGGAGTGAATGATTGTATGTTTATTTATTTCTTAATGCATATAACCTTTGAGCATACATCGTAGAAGTGGTAATGAAATGCGAGAATTTGGAATATTGAAATCAACTGGCTAATTAAATGCTGATACACTCACCGGCAAAATAATCGATCCTCTCAATGAATCGATGAAGTTTGTTGATTCATAAATGTGTTATTTTGAGATTCTTTTATTACCATCAAGAGTCAAGACACATCTTCTCTAGACTATTTAATTCTTAATTCATTACAATAGCTCGATTTTTGTTGAAGATATAGGGTTTTCAGTAGAACATTTATTTTTATTTCGCAATTTCGCTATTACACACACAAATTCAACCTGAAATCCGAACGTAACGAAAATAAACTGAAAACTAAGTGAAAAACATAAAACAATTAATAAGAACTGTTTCTCCCCGTGTACGAATAACAGCTGCAATTCGTCTTGGCATGCATTCAATAAGGTTTTGAATAAAAGCCTGGTAGATTGGACATACAGGGTGGCCATTTGAAAACGAAACAGACGAGATTACAGACGAAATAAATTTTTTCGATAGAAACGCTCGGACAGGTCGATTTCTGTTTCGAGGGGGACAACTTAAGATGTAGGCTACGGACGCATATCGCTTCAACCCTTGCTACTACAACCCTCACCCCCCCCAATTTTTGAATAGGGAAGATGGGGTGAGTGATACCTCATTTGAAAGGTATTTTTATACTGATTTCAGCACAGTAATTGTTTTTTTCATTTTATGCATTAGTTCTCGAAATATTCTTAACTAAGTATTTGAAAATGAAGTGGTGTTTTCATGGCACTTGTAGTGTTTTTTTGTGAAAAATCGACATTTTGAGCTTCAAAACATACTTCCTATTAACATGTTTATCTAAATGTCGTTGATTGAAGAATTCTGCGGTTCTATTCGCACATTGATTGTTTGCAAAAAAAGTGAAATTATTTCCACCCGCTCTGCAATTGAATAAACCATGTCGAACAATGAATTAGAACCCATACAAGTCTCGATTCAAAACTAAGAATAATTCACATGTCAAAGAACCAGTAAGCCAACTTAATGATCTGTTCGTAATAAATAAAAAATTATCGATTCTCATTTTTTTGAAAAAGATATGAATTCAATAATCAACAAAATGAAAACATTATTGAAGCCAACTGAGAAAACACTTCATAATTAAGTCGGAAATCGTTTCACGAATTAGGACTGGAATATTTCTGTGGCATCATTAATGATTTGATTTTCTTACCTGGTAATCTGATTAGAGATATGTACGTATTTGGACTTTTTGGAGATTTCCATCGATCAAGTGTTACCGCATGTTATTGGAAATACTGCAAATTATATCGAAGATAATTCAGATTGAGTTTCAGCAAGATTGAGCTCCTTCGCAATACGCTTTGTTTGTTCGACATCTTGATTAAAGATTTCTATGTCAGTGGATTGGAGGATGGAAGCCACAGTCATGGTTGTTTTGAAGCTCAAAATGTCGATTTTTCCACAAAAAAACACTACAAGTGCCATGAAAACACCACTTCATTTTCAAATACTTAGTTAAGAATATTTCGAGACTAATGCATAAAATGAAAAAACATTACTGTGCTGCAATCAGTATAAAAATACCTTTCAAATGAGGTATCACTCACCCCATCTTCCCTATTCAAAAATTGGGGGTGAGGGTTGTAGTAGCAAGGGTTGAAGCGCTATGCGTCCGTAACCTACATCTTAAGTTGTCCCCCTCGAAACAGAAATCGACCTGTTCGAGCATTTCTATCGAAAAATTTATTTCGTCTGTAATCTCGTCTGTTTCGTTTTCAAATGGCCACCCTGTATAGTCCAGTCATTTGTGCTCAAAAGAACCCCTAGCAGGAAAATTCTGGGGTAGTTTTGATTTTTTCGATTTTTTATGTTTTTTGGGGTGCTGAATCCGAATCTGAGGTTTGCTAACAAAATTTCGTGAGGGAACATTGAAATAAATTCAAAAAAAGAGAAAAAATCTCATTCTTTGGCAGTTTTCTGCTTATAACTCGGAAACTATCAACTTTTCGTGAAAAACCTCTCAATACAAAATGAAAGTACATAAAATTTCCTACAAATTGTAATACCACAGCTTGTTTTGCGACCACCTGTTCTGGCTCAAATTATAGTTTTAAATGAGGTATTTTCTATGACTCAATAAATGAAAAAAACTTAAATTCTATGGTTCCGATGATGCGATTCTCTTGAAATTTTGCATGAACATTCATCATATCAGTCTCGATTCATAAAAAAAATTCACTTGAATCAGATATCTTGTTATGCAAATATAAAGATTCTTCTTTTCAATATTCCAATTGAATTTTCTATGGTTCTGCTCACACTATGGTCCACAGTTTTGCATGAAGCTTATTATGACCATCTTGCATATTGCCGCAACCATTTCATTCGACTGGTTTCATTTTGTCTGAGATATTGAGAAACAAACATTTTGAATGGCCGTATTTTGTTTCATGAACAAGGCCATTCTAAATTTTTGTTGTGACCATAGTGTGAACAGAACCATAGAAAGTTCAATTGGAATATTGAAAAGAAGAAACTTTATATTTCCATAACAAAATGTCCGATTCGATTAAATTTTTTTTGTGAATCGCGACTGATATACTGAATGTTCATGCACAATTTCAAGAGGATCGCATCATCGGAACCATAGAATTAATTTTTTTTCATTTATTGAGTCATAGAAAATACCTCATTTTCAACTATTATTTGAACCAGAACGGTTTGTCGCAAAACAAGCTGTGGTAGTACAATTTGTAGGAAATTTTATGTACTTTCATTTTGTATGGAAAGGTATTTAAGGAAAAGTTGATAGTGTCAGAGTTATATGCAAAAAACTGACCAAGAATGAGATTTTCATTCTTTTTTTGTATTTTTTTCTATGTTCCGTCTAGAATTTTGTTAGCAAACCTCAAATTCGGATTCAGCACCCCAAAAAACATAAAAAATGAAAGAAATTTAAACTACCCCAAAAACTTCCTGCTAAAAGCACAATTCGACTGGATTAATATTGGCAATTGACTTTGTAGGTGCCGGAATTGTGAGGGTCGCTTTCTGTAGCAAGTACAGGGTGGGGCAGAAAAACCTATCCGATTTCAAATCCCTTTTTCTCAGAAGAGAGAGCAGGTAGAGTAGTGGGGTAAAAACCGTTAGAAAGCGGTTTTATGCCATTTGTCAGTAGTCAACATGCCTTGGTCTGGTGAACATCGTGCTTTTGTTATTGAGCGGTTTATCGAATGCGGCGGTTCGATAATTGCTACACAACGTGCTTTTCGAATTCATTTCGGACTCGGGCGTCATGATCCTGTTCCACATCACGCTACGATTAAAGTGTGGTGTCAAATTTTAGACAGACGAGTTCAGCATTGAAAAAGAAGTCGCCTGGACGTCCCAGGACAGCAACAGGACCTGAAAATGGGCAAACCGTAACGGTCAACAGCGAGCGCTATTGTTTCATGCTGGAAAATTTTCTTAGACCCAAAATGGAAGAAAATGGCGTGGAAAATGTGTGGTTTCAACAGGATGGTGCAACCGCCCACACATCGCGACGATCAATGGACATTCTCAGGGAACTGTTTCCCGGTCGCCTCATTTCTCTGAGAGGTGATCTTGGCTGGCCGCCGCGCTCACCGGATCTCACTCCATGTGACTTCTTCCTTTGGGGTTACCTCAAATCGAAGGTTTACCAGCATCGACCAAGGACCCTTCTTGCTTTACGAAGGGAAATTGCTCGGCAATTGAAGAAATTCCTGTGGAAATGACGGTGAAAGTCATGGAAAGCTACCGCGAGCGCCTAAATAAGTGTATCCGCTCCCAAGGACGACATTTGAGTGATGTGCTTTTCAAAACTTAAATTTAAAAATGGCATAAAATTTGCGATATGTTAATAAAAAAATTTTTGACAAGCTGAGTGGTTTTAATTTTATAACGTTTTGAAATCGGATAGGTTTTTCTGCCCCACCCTGTATTTGTTGTTTTTAAGAATTCTAATACTTTTCCTACTTCGGAAACAATATTCAACATAGATATTCTTGTTAGGTTAGGTAAACCTATTTTTCGAATATGCTTCAGAATTTAATTTTATTCACTCAAACAAGAACTTCAAAAACAATATTTATTTCCCAAACAATACTTACAGGATGAATCAATATGAAATTAGTGTGGATGTGTGCTTTCATTGAAACTAAATAGAGTTTTTAATGTTTTACTCCAAAATAGTGCCAACATCATATGAATAGGTATTAAAAATGAAACAGTGAGAAAACACAAACAATATTTTTTATGGTGAATTCCTTCAGTTAAAGTCTATCCGTCTTTTATTTCTAGCGAATTGGTCAACCACTTGGTTTTCATCAATTTTCACACTATAATGAATATTCATAAGCGCCAACCCATTCAATTTAGTTTCGCTAGAAGAATTGCGCAGGTAATTTTTAATTCTCTTCAAGCTGGAAAAACTTCTTTCTGGAGTAGCAGTAGATACTGGAATCGTAGCTAAAATTTGTAGTAGGATGTAGATGTTCGGATACATATTCTGATTGCACTCATCTAAGCATTCTAATGCCGATTTTGAAATGTAGTTCATTGACATTTTCTATATTTCAAATTCTGCTTTAATTACGTTTTTATTTTTTTTCTGGGAGTAGTGAAGAATAGATCGATAATGCGTCTTCTAATTCATATTCTCTGTTAAAATTCTGGGGTAGCAGACCAGATAAGGCTGATATTAATTTTCGGTGTTTAGATATGTTCTAGAAATGGAATGAAGAAATTAATTTTAAAATACGTTGTTGTATCTATCGTTCATATTGCTGATATGAATTGATAATTTTAACTAGATTTTCGGAGATTAGTTGGTTTAAGTGCCAAATGAAAGATTATTTTTGCAACAAAAAATAACTCTGAAACATTTAGGGGGGGGGTTTGGGGTGTTCCCCCAAAACCACCTCCCTGGCTACGCCCTTGCAGGTAAGGTTTTCATTTCTACAAATCCTGATTATAATACTCTACAAATCCTGATTATAATAATTTTCGTAATTTTGCTATAGCTATAATTACCGGAATACCCTTAAGAAACAATAAATTACCACGAAATCAGTAAAATTATTCAGTTTATGAACGTCAAATGGAAATGAAAATGCATGTAAACACGCCGCATCCAGAAACTAAACACTAACAGACAATGTTGCCAAACTGATAGAATTGTATGAAACAGACGCTATAGACGTTAGTATCAGCGTTAGGGGAGCGATATACCAATTATCCCAATAAGGAATAGAGTACGGTACAAGTTCGCAACGCCGGAATATAGTTCGCGTGCATAAACAGATTTTACTTGGCTACATAACAAATGCGTGAAGGCACTTTGAGATTGGAATCCATGCTGCAAATTTTCAGGAGTTTGCGATATCGAATTTTCCTCTTAAGAGCATCCCAGCATGCGCAATTGAGTTCAAATCTGGACTTAAAGCAGGCCAATTTAATTCTTGGATATCCACAGCCTCTGCCAAATACTCTCATTTTAACTCATAACCTTATTGAAGGCATGCCAAGGCGAATTGCAGCTATTATCTGGGCACTGAGGGAAACACTTCTTATTGATTGTTTGATGTTTTTCACTTAGTTTTCAGTTTATTGTTATTACGTTCAGATTTCAGGTTGACTTGTGAGAGTACTGCAATAGCGAAATTGTAAAATAAATATTTACTGATACCCTATATCTTCAATAAAAATTGAGATGTAATGAATGATGAATGACATTTTCAAGAGAAATGTGTATTGATGGTAAAATAAGAAATCATATGGTGGACCAACTGAAACACGCCAGAAGTGGTTTTAAAGAAGAGTAAAAACATATTTCGATTCACTTGTAGAAAGTTTTCCTCAAATTCAATGCTGGTGATTGACTTCGAATGAATATACCTATAATTGAAAAAATAATTCAATCAAATCGGACTCAAAACAACTCATTCATAAATTAACAAACTTCATCGATTTGTTAAGTGGATCGATTATTTTGCCGGTGAGTGTAGTTTATCGAGTATCTTAAATCACCAGTATTGACTACCATTTATTCTCTATGAAATTATTGACCCCAAAAACATCTGCTAGAGAAAAGTAGATTCATTGCTTATTTTATCGTATCATTGATGATTAAGATATAAATTGATATCAGAACTAGTTTTCATGGGCGGCGTTACACCAGCAGGGCACCTTCAAGGATATTTAATTTATTTTTATTCCACTTTTTGCTTCGTTTTGCTCACCACTCAGTTTTTTTTTGCACACCTAAGTATATTGAGCATAGACTAACTAAACGGAGAATAGATGAGACACTAGTAGAACAAGCTACAACGACATTTTTTTTGTACAACATTACTAATTCGTGAAAAAAGCTCAATTGAAAAAGGAATCTGTATCGTAAAGCTGCCTCAAAAAGAATTCTGTAGAGCACCTTTTGAATAGGTAGGTACACCCATATACAAGAGGCTAAAAGTTTTTTTAAATTCAATTTCCAAAAGGAAATCAGAAATGGATTCGTGCAAGTTATCGATGAGTGAGGAATTTTATTTTCATGAAAATAATACCTGCAACGAACTTTCATCTGATTTTCTTTTGGAATCGAGAAGTGAGGATCAATAATCAAATTCTGGATAGAATAAAAATTTATTAACTGAAATAGATATCACCAATTGAAAACACAGAATCATTTCATAAATATCTAATCAATAACTAATAATTGCATTGAAAACATTCTCAAAAACTAACAATAATGAATTCAATAATACAAAATATGAGTATTTACCTACTAAACTTATTCAATACATGAAAAACTTTTTTGAAAACTATCTTAATTCTTATAGGTAACAGAATATATATAAATATATTTTGAAATTACCTTTTTGCATCTCAATTTTCACATCCAATAACACAACACATCTTAACTCTTGCAGGCATATCGAAATTCATGATATTTCAAAAGAACGTGTCAAACCACTCCTTGTGTCAGTTGACAATTCAAAGGTTTTTTGATAATAACGATTTTACATACTTACTATTTTCTCGATAGGATTTCCATATGAATGCAACGACATCTAACTATCAAATTGAGAATAATGTTTTCGTGTATTAGTATCCTCCTCCGACAGGTGTCGCGACATATACGAGTGGCTCATCTATTATTTTAGTTTGTCTATGATATTGAGCTATTGACAATTCAAAGTGCCCTGCTGGTGTAACATTACACCAGCAGGGCATCGCAAACGGATCTTACCGATATTAGTGCCATTCAAAAGGTCTCGTTTTGCTCTGTTTTGTTTATTCATTTGCTCACTTATACTTTGTTTTCGTTTTGTTCTTTCCAAAACTGCAAGAGTTTTTTTCTGCGATCTTTCGTTACCGAGATGAAGACAATTCGAAGTGCCCTGCTGGTGTAACGTTACATCAGCAGGGCACCTTCAACGGATCTTGCCGATATTGGTGTCATTCGAAAGGTCTCGTTTTGCTTCGTTTTGCTCACCAATCTGTTTATTTTGTTCACTTATACTTTGGAAGATTTTGAAAAAAAACTTTTTTTGTCCCGCCCTAGCATGAGGTATTTGCGTTATGCTCTTTCCAAAACTGCAATCAGTTTTTCTCTACAATCTGTCGTTATCGAGATATAGACAATTCAAAGTGCACTGCTAGTGTAACGTTACATGAGCAGGGGGCACCCTGAACGGATCTTGCCGATATTAGTGTCATTTGAAAGTTTTCGTTTTGTTCCGTTTTGCTCACCAATCTGTTCATTTTGCTCACTTATACTACGAAAAATTTCTGAAAAAAATGGCTCTTTTCAAAACTGAAATCAGTTTCTTTTTACTATCCTTCGTTACTGAGTTATAGACAATTCAAAGTGCCCTGCCGCATAAGGAGGGCAGCGTCAACGAATGTTTTCGAGATTGGGATCAATCGAAAGCTATTGTTTTTGCTCACTATTCTGATAATTCTGCAAATTCATATTTTGAGGGATTTCCAACATAATTTTTTTATCTCACCTCACCTATATCATGCTATTGTTTTGCTTTTTCCAAATCTACTCTTAGTTCTTCTCTACGAGTTACCGTACCTAGATACAGTTCGAATTAAAACGATTTTACTCATACCTATTTGTGTCACTAGTTAGCTATATTTTTTCTCAATTTCTAATCATTATATTTTACTTGTTTTTCTTCATTTCTGATGCAATTAAAATTTAATGGTCACAAAAAATATATTTAAACATTTGATTGGTTGGGACTTTACTTGACAAAAGTTCATCATATTATGATAAAATACCCATGACACAGCCGGATTTTGTCATGGAACTTAACAAATTCAAACAAATAGCGATCAATAATGACAACAATCCACTTATTATAAACAAGCTATTGAATAAAATACATGAAAACAGACATTAACATTAATATACCGTCAGTAAAAAAAAACTTCAAGTTGAGTCTTCTTAACATATATAGGACTGAAATCAGAGCAGATAGTTAGATATTTGATAAAAAAAACTAAATTTGAACATATCATATAGAACGGAAAATTCATCAATACAAAATAATAAAGAAAAAATGAACAAAAATAAGTCATTCATGAGTTGATTGGCGGTTAATGCTTCAAAGTATTCATCGGCCAAACCGGAAGAGCGTTTGAGAGAAGAATAAAAGAACACCAGAATTCCTGTACCAACCATTAACAGCACTCAATATAATGCAAATCACCTGATAGATACCGGACATGATTTCCACAATGATTTCGAAGTAATCCATGTAGAAAACAAGTGCAATAAACAAAATATTTTGGAAGTTTTAGAGATAAACAGGTACAATAAAAACAGTAGTACTCAAAGACCGAATAGACAAAAACAGATCCCCGTTATTAAACCTTTTTGAATGAAACCTAGGAATTTCCCAAGTATGTTAACAGCGAACGTGAGCTCGGTTTGGACCGTAGGGAAAATCGTTTTTTTTTGTCCTAAGGATGACCGAATTCTGGAAAATTACAAGGGCGTTTCTGTGATCCATTAAAGATGGTCGAAACGATTGAATTTGCCGTATTCAGACGAAGAAGAAATTATACATAAAAGCCCGATTTTTTTGAACGAGTGTATGTGATGTTGTTGTTTGATCGTTATTTATATGCAAGTTAAATTTTTTACGTTCGTATGATCGATTTAATATCGTCGAATCGATCAAATTATTTTTTTTTCGAATTTGCTGGACCCGGACGAAATAACAAACTTAAAAAATAAAATACCGATTATTTTAAACGATTGTAAAAATATGTTGTTGTTTGATCGTGAGCAAAATGAACAGATTAGTGATCAAAACGAGACCTTCCAAATGACACCAATGTCTGCAAGATCAGTAGAAGGTGGTGTACGTTACACCAGCAGGGCACTTTGAATTGTCTATATCTCAGTAACGAAAGATCGTAGAGAAAAACTGATTTCATTTTTGGAAAGAGCAAAACGGGAGTAAAACGCAGATACCTCACTTGCTGGGGCGGAACAAAAAAAATTATATTTTTTTCAAAAATCTTTCAAAGTAAAAGTGGAGCAAAATGAACAGATTGGTGAGCAAAACGAAGCAAAACGAAACCTGCTGGTGTAATGTTACACCAGCAGGGCACTTTGAATTGTCAATAGCTCAATATAAATAGGTGTGCAAAATAAACTGAGTGGTCAGCAAAACGAAGCAAAACGGTGGAATAAAATTTTAAAAATCCTTGAAGGTGCCCTGCTGGTGTAACGCCGGCGTTTTCACTTTTCATGAACATTTTGAACAATATTTTGACAGTTTCGAAGTTTGTTGGATAAATACGAGGTCTGTTCGAAAGAAAATATTAAGTTTGCATTTTATCAGGCTGTGTAGGTACAGTGTCGGCAACCGGAAAGTGAACGACTCCCAAAGAATATTTGGCATATTTTAGTATAAATCAGGCTTTGCAGATAAGCTCTATTCTGTGAATTAGGAGCCAAAAGCATCGCAGGTTCATTATTGATGGGTTACGAATAATTAGAAGTGGAATCCCAATAATTTGCCAAACTTTCTTTGAATTTCAAGGCATGTTACAAGTAGGTATTTCAAAGTTCCGTTCATTTTAAATTCACCCAATATATTCTGATATTTTCAACTTTGAGAGCTCAGAGGTTTTCATTTCATTTCAATTGTATCAAGTAATAATTTAATTTGAATGACGAAACATTGCAGAATATAAACAGAAGTTATTTTGTGTTATATACCACAATAAAAAAAATAATGACGGTTTACAGGTAAAATTCTGGGTCCATGCAGCAAACACCCTGTATGACATGTCAAATACATGGGTACAGTTAAACGTCATAGAACATTAGAACAGCGACTATTTTGAGCTACATCAGCATTACGAGCTGGAATATTAATTTTTTCGAAAATATTCTAGTGTTGCGATTCTGACAAAATTCATCTCAAATATGGGCGTCGCTACTTATATTAATTCTGAATAATTGTTTTTTGTTAGAAATTTTAATCCAGTATACAAAAAAAGTTCAGGTAGATCTTAATATTATTATAATTTTTAATATATAATAATATAATAAAATAAGAGAGCTGAAAACAGGCCAAACAAGGCCCAGGTCCTATTGACGTCATAATAGCTAGAGTACATTCCATAAAATAGCAGATGTGCCACGTTGAATTTTTAAGAATTACTCTCTTGCAATGGAAATATAACAGATAGATTTTGTGATATCAATTGATTTTTTACATACCTACACTAAACGATATATGTACCTACATATGCAGGTGAAACGATGAGTGGGTCTCAATTTTTGCACACAGATCACACTATATGTAGGATTTACCTATTTATAAAACATAGTACCTTCATGGGCGAAGTACGATGAGAGGAGTATTCTTCATTTTACAAGAGATTTAGCACAAATGTGGCCCTCATCTTCTTCCTTCTCAATACCAAATTTCAAATCTATCAGAATATTAACTTACGGTTCTATAGGAAGTGGAAATAAATTTCATTAGAAACTTTTCATCTTAGTTTCTTATCTTGTGATATAGAATTTTCGATTTCAAGAAAAACCTTTTTTGTGGAATTTTTATTTTCTCTTAAATCGCGAATGTGTTGCAAAAATATATGAACTGAATAGAGAATATCGAAAAGAAACATGATACCATTGAGTATATTTAAACACAATGATAATATCAATTCTCCATATACTCTCTTCTACTTACTACAGACTCTCGAATCGAATCAGACTGTGTTTACTGGGCCCTAAGAACAAGCGCGCAAAAATGATTATTTTTTAAGTAGGTTTTCAAATTAGCCAAGGTAGACTTAGGCATACATATAAGGATTTATCTACACCGAAAGAAAAGTCTTTCAGAAAAAATTGCCATAATTCATTACGGGCAAATGTATATTAAGGCAGTTCGAGAGAAAATTAGTTCTTCACAAAAAATTAATGGTATTGTGCTTATGTAAATTTGAACTTGATTATTATTAGAAATCACTGAGACTCGATTTCTTTTAATCAATTAATTTATTATTCAAATGACGTTTTCAATCTTTCAATAACTTCACTTCAATCTCATCCTCATTTCGGTAAGTTTTCCAACTATCGACTTCTATCTGGTATACTCTTTGAACTCCAACTTTCCGCTACAGCTACCTAGCACAAATCGAAAGAGCTCCCAAAAATGGTGACCGCTTCACAAGTCTACAACATGTTGAGTTGGTAGTGCGTCTCCGCTACAGTTAGCCAACAGTTCCCCAACGGTTTTGTCCGCTGAATGCGTCCATTGCACTAGTATAAATATGTAACATATGTGTCTCAATATTTCTGAAAAAGCTTATTCGTTGGATTAGAATTAGATTACACGATTTTGAAAAAAAATAATTAAGCAGAACGTTATCTATATTTTCTGTACTAATATAAACAATATACATATAACATCAAAACTTATGGAGATTAAATATACCTACAATTGGCAAAACAGTACTATACCTACATTCAATTAGATAGAATTTTTCAAGAAATTCATGGAAATTGATAGTTGACCTCAAATATTCTCAGTTGAACACCTTGGATCTTGATATGCTCGGTTTTTCGATTGAAATACACATTACTTGATTACTGATATTATTCAGCGATTGATTATTCATTTTAATGAATCTTATTTTATAACTTGTGAAACTGACGTGACACGCGAACTTTTCGGAACTTCATTTTATGTACAAGACGTTCATTATTTTAATTATTAGAAATGGGGTCGTTATGGCTAGGTTAGCCTTCCGAGAACTGCGACTATGTAGATCTTTTGTTTTCTTCCCTCTTCATGAAAACCGAAGGTGGTCGTCAATGACGTTGATAAAACCGACAACCTCCTAAGGATCCTAGCCGTTATACTTCTTGGATGTCCAGAACCGGTTTCCCCATATGATTTTTTTTAAGCTAGCCTGGTCTGGATACTTGCATAGGTACCATGTGTTCAACTGTTTCTACTTGTGATCCACAGAGCCTACAAACTTCATATGCTGACGCAGAGAATTACTCCAACTATTGTTCTGGGATATTTCATATCTGTTGTTCGGGAAGTTTTTTTGTACTGCTCGTACACGCTCTATCTCACTTGAGGTGGATATGCATTTGCTGCGCCATATAACGTAGCGTAAACTTCCAGAGATTTTTGCTTCTCTATTAACTTGTATGCGTGTTTTCATATACCTATAGATATTTCTGTTACTATTTGATTCTATAACTCCAAGATTGTTGAAGTTCATAACTTGTTCTATTATTTGATCGTATAGTGCTAGTTTGTAGCCGAGGAAATGATCGTAAAAATCCACGATATTAAGTTGGACGGTCCGAAAACTGGATCCATGTTCTCAATTTTTTTTCGAAAAAATGTAAAGCGGGCTCTTATTGTAGTTACCTTAGTGATAAGGAGTTGCTAAGAAAAATGTATTTAGAAGTTTATAAAAATAATAAAGAGTTCTGTCAGCACGAAATTGCTCCTTTTGTATTTAGTGAATTCAATCTAGAAAATCAATTTAAAAGTACAGTCCAAGCTTTAAACAAGTGGTCCAAACGATCCGGATTGAATTTCGAGTGCATCAAAAGTAATATTTTGATTAATGCTGGTTTTGTGAATTGTGCTGGAAGATTTCGTGAATGCTGGCTACGACAGAACGTTGCTGAAATACACCTGGAACACTTTGCTGCGTTCCATAGGAAGCTGGTTGAATAAATCAAGAAACTGTGAAAATAGAGGAAAATACGTCCTGTTTAGTATTTCTCTGCTAGAATCAACGACAGGAGGTAACAAATTTCTTTTATTTCAAGAGCTTGCTGCTTGCTAAATCCTCGAAGAAGATTCTTTGCTATAATATAAAAATATTGAAGAATTGCTGGTAATATTCAGAGACCTGTAAATTTCCATAGAATCTGTGTAACATAGAACTTTTCTGCCGTATGCACTAATTCTAATGTTGACAGGATAATCATTTACGTGATTAGATCTTAGTTTAGTTTGAATTATTACTGGATAAGGTTTACTTATATTCAACCTGATCTGCAAATTTAGTTCAGCAAAAATTAATCTTAAATTCAAAAATGGAGGATTTGTTTACTGAACAGAAAAATCTGATGGGTCGGATTTCTCGATCTTACACTAATTTCAAAAAAGATGGTGCTGCAAAAATGACAATAAGTAACTGCAAGACTCGTTTGCTAAATTTAGAAACAATTTGGTCCAAATTTGAAAGTAATCATTTTAAACTATTGCATTACAGTGAAGATGACACAAAAGATGTAGATTATTTCAAAGATAATTATTTTGAGACCACTGAAGAGTTGTATTTGGATAGACGATGTGAATTTCAAACATTCATTGATTCCACGAGTGATGTGAAATATGTTGATCCTTCTTCAAAACCTCCTCTTATTCCAGAAGAATCCGAGAGATTGCCCATGATTTCTCTTCCGAAATTTCGAGGCAATTTTAATGAATGGGAATCTTTTAGAGATTTATTTTCTACATTAGTTGCTAATAAGAAAAATATCTCAAATGTGACCAAGTTACATCATTTGAAAACAAGCTTAGAAGGAGATGCTGCTCGATTAATTAGTAGTTACTCAATTACAGATGAAAATTTCTTGGTAGCCTGGAATAAACTTCAGGAAAAATACGAAAATAAACGTCGCTTGATAAATTCCCATATGGATTCCATATTTTCAATTAAACATATGAAAAAAGAGTCATCATATGAATTGAAGCGAATTATTTCTGGTATTAATACTCCGTTAGCTGCGCTCAAAATATTGAAGCGTCCAATTGAGCAATGGGATGATTTCTTAGTTTATCATCTCGTTTCTTTATTGGATTCAGAAACTCGACGACAATGGGAAAAACACATCGGAAATACTTCGAATCCTATGGATCCACCTTCTTTTGAATTTTTTATGAAGTTTCTTGAAAATCACTCTTCTATGTTAGAATCTTTGGAAGATAGCCGCTGCACTGTTAAAGAATCTAAAGGTAATAATTCGCAGAGTATAAAAACACATCACACGGAAACGACAATGAATAATAAATGTTTATTATGCAACAGTTCTCATTTCTTCTTATTTTGTGATATTTATAAAAATCAAACGCCTCTTCAGAGAAAAGAATTTATTCAAAATCAAAAACGTTGTTTCAATTGTTTAGCCAAACATACATTAAAAACTTGCTATTCTAAAAAACGTTGTCAAATATGCCGCGGTAAGCATCATACCTCTCTTCACATTACTAATTCAGAAATATCTAGTTTAGTACCCTCTACTTCTTCTAATAATGCTCCTTCACCAAAGTCCTCTTTCAATTCATGTAAAACTACAAATCACGTACTACTTGCCACTGCTATTGTGAAGATTTGTTCCTCTACTGGACTAAACTATGGTTTTGCTCGAGCATTAATTGATCAAGGATCACAGGCTTCTTTTATTACCGAATCTTTGTGTCAACGGTTAAATATAAAATGCAAACCTGTGAATTTACCTATTTCCGGAGTTGGAGGTAAAATTAACTTCACCTGTAGAAAATTAGCGACATTTTCAATCAAAAACAGATTAGAAACAGAATTCGCCTTGACCGTAGAAGCATATGTAATTCCAAAAATCACTGCATATATGCCTCAATTGAGTAATTATAGTTGCCAATTCCATCATTTGAATTCTCTTGAACTTGCTGATCCTCAGTTCTTGAATGCAGGACAAATCGAACTCCTATTGGGCTCAGCAATTCATTCTAAAATTGTTGAAGGGGAAATTGTCCGTGGAAGAGAGAACGAACCCATTGCTACAAAAACTGTTTTAGGTTGGGTTATATCAGGAGACACACCTTTTTCTCATATCAATTTTCCTTCTGTACTACATGCTAATGAAATGAAATTGGATGAACTCTTCCAAAGGTTTTTCATTCAAGAAGAATTTACAGATACAGAAAAGTTCTTGAGTCCTGACGAAATCAAATGCGAAAATCATTTCCGCGATACTGTTTCTCGCGATTCTACAGGTCGGTATACTGTAAGATTGCCTTTCAATACAGATGATTCAACTCTAGAATTTCCTTCTATTTACTCAATTGCTAGGAATATGTTACTAAAAATGGAAAGGAAATTTGAAGCAAATGTAGAATTCTGTAATATGTACAAACAATTTATGAAAGATTATATTGAATCTGGTCATATGATCCAAGTTCCTGATGGGAATATTGCTAATATTCGCTATTTCTTACCACATCATGGTATTTTGAGAGAGGCAAGTCAGACTACTAAACTTCGTGCTGTTTTCAATGGATCTGCTAAATCTTTAAATAATAAATCTATAAATGACTATTTACTACCTGGTTTGAATTTATTACCTGACCTCTCTGAAGTACTGTTGCGTTGGAGAAAATATGCTTATGTATTTGTATCAGACATAAAGCAAATGTTTCGCCAAATTCGTGTTCATTCTGATGACCAAAAATATCAAGCTATATTGTGGCGTTTCAGTCCAGATGAACCTATCGGTATTTGGTTACTTCAGACTGTAACCTATGGCATGGTTTCTAGTCCATTTTTAGCGATTAGGGTCACAAGACAATTAGCTGATGATGAGTACCAAAAATTCCCCTTGGGAGCTCAAATTTTGCGAACTGAAACCTACATGGATGATACTCCCTCGGGGGGGCATAGTTTGGAAGAAGCTATACAAAAACAACATGAATTAATAGAACTTTGCAAAGTGGGTGGTTTCAAACTTCATAAATGGCTTTCAAATGATAAAAGGCTACTGGAAAGTTTGAATGATGAGAATTCCACCGAAGTGAAAAATTTAGAACATTCCTATAATTCCGTTTCCAGTATTCTTGGACTCAGTTGGATTTCTAATTTAGATTATTTTATATTCAATATCAATGTTGATGTCACAAAGTTCAAGAATATTAAGCTTACCAAGCGATTGATTCTTTCTGAAATAGCTAAGCTTTTCGATCCTTTGGGTTGGTTATCTCCAGTAATAATAACTGCTAAGATATTCTTGCAACAATTGTGGATTAATCGTATTGACTGGGATGTTGAATTGAATACTGAGTTAACTAACCAATGGTTAGACTGGTATGAAAATCTTTCATCTTTAAAAAGCATAAAAATAAGTCGTTGGTTAAGATACAAACCTAACGCTACATTATATGAACTACATGGGTTTGCTGATGCTTCTAAATTTGCATATGGAGCTGTAGTTTATTTGCGTATAGTAGATGGCAATGAAGTATTTGTCAGTTTGATCCAAGCTAAAACAAAGGTAGCTCCTATCAAGCCCCTACTCACAATTCCAAGACTAGAGTTATGCGCTGCATCATTACTGGCTAAATTGGCACAAAAAGTTATGAATGCAATTGAAATTGAAAATTGCAATTTACATTTGTGGTCTGATTCTACAGACGTATTATTTTGGTTAAAGGATCATCCATCCCGCTGGCCGATTTTCGTTGCTAACCGATGTTCAAAAATCCATTCTATGGTTCCTGAAGCTTGTTGGAGACATGTTCGTTCTAAGCAAAACCCTGCTGATTGTATCTCAAGAGGAATCCATCCTAGCGAGTTGAAAGAATTCGAACTTTGGTGGAATGGCCCTGAGTTGCTCAGATATAATGCTAGTTGTTTCAAGAATCCAAATGGTGAAAAAATAGCAGAATATTTTTGTTATTCTAACCTAGCTTCAAATACATCTGAGAACGATAAAGATCCTCAAACCTGGGAACTACTCTGTAAATATTCTTCTATGCTAAAACTCACACGGGTAACGGCTTATATACTTCGTTTCATAAATGTACTCATTAAAAGGACTAAAATTCAGAAATTTGCAAACTCACAGCTTTTTTCTGCTAATTGGTTTAAACACTGCAATTATGATACTGATTCTCAAGAGTTGAACAGTAACGAATTGAAAAGAGCTTGTTTTTGTTTAGTTTTCATCGTACAACGTTCTCAATATAATAGAGAATTAAAAATGCTCTCTAATAATATATCAATATCTAGGTCAAGTAATCTACTAAAGCTTGATCCCATAATTCACGAAAATTTACTTAGGGTTGGTGGACGTCTCCACAACTCTTTGCTTGACTTTGATCAAATGCATCCTTTGGTTTTGCCTTACGAATCTCATTTGTCTTTTCTCATAGTAAAATGTTATCATAACCAAACTTTGCATGGTGGTATTAAATTAACTCTGTCTACTATCAGAAGTCAGTATTGGATAATACGAGGTAGATCATTAGTTAAAAGATAATTAACCAATGTCATCCTTGTTTGAGATATCGTAGTAGTACCATTTACCAAAAACTCGGTAATCTGCCTGGTTATAGGATTCGACCGAGTCGTCCTTTCCTCAAATCCGGTGTAGACTATGCAGGTCCTTATAATATTCGTGCAGCTCGTGGTCGTGGACAAAAAACTTATAAAGGTTACATTGCCGTTTTCATTTGCCTGAGCACCAGAGCTGTTCACTTGGAATTAGTCTCGGGTTACTCAAGTGAAGATTTTATAGCTGCTTTCAGACGGTTTACGTCAAGAAGGGGTATATGCACTGACTTATATAGTGACAGAGGTACTACTTTTATTGGTGCTGATAGAGAACTAAGAGAACTCTTTCAAAAATCTTCTCCTTTTTGTAAGCAAATTACCAACACTCTAACTGGTCATGGTACAAACTGGCATTTCAACCCTCCAGCAGCTCCTCACTTTGGTGGGATTTGGGAAGCTGCTGTCAAATCAGCAAAACATCACTTAAGACGTGTTGCTTCTGCAAAAACTCTCACTTTCGAAGAGTTTTCTACTCTCTTAGCTCAAGTTGAAGCCTGCCTAAATTCGCGTCCTCTTCTGCCTGTAACAGATGATGTAACTGACGGTCAACCACTTACCCCAGCTCATTTCTTGATACAAAGTTCCTCATTTATAGTTCCAGAACCTGATTATTTCAATTATAAGATCTCTCCTTTGCAAAGATGGAAACACATTCAACAAATGTTACAGCACTGGTGGAATCAGTGGTCTAGAGATTATTTGCAGACGCTACATGTAAGAAATAAATGGCAGACTACACAAACACTAATTAAAGTAGACGACATAGTTTTAATAAAAAATGAAAACTATCCTCCTGCAAAATGGCCTTTAGCTAGAGTTGTTAAAGTATATTCTGGTTCTGACAATCTTGTCCGAGTTGTGAAATTGCGAACTGCTACAGGAGAGCTTGAACGTCCTGTAACGAAATTGATTTTGCTGAATAAAATTGTTGAATCAGAGGACGTAGATTAAGGTTAAATCTGTAGTAAATTTTCAAATCTTTCAATAATTAGTTCTCATCATTGATGATTCTATTTATAAAATATGTAAAGTATTCATTTTACTTGTTTAAACAGCTAATGTCATTTTAATTCCTAAAATGAAGTGGGTGGAATGTTCGAAAAAATGTAAAGCGGGCTCTTATTGTAGTTACCTTAGTGATGAGGAGTTGCTAAGAAAATGTATTGAGAAGTTTATAAAAATAATAAAGAGTTCTGTCAGCACGAAATTGCTCCTTTTGTATTTAGTGAATTCAATCTAGAAAATCAATTTAAAAGTACAGTCCAAGCTTTAAACAATTTGGGTATGACAAAGCTATCCGCAAGATTAGTGACACGTTTGTTAACAATCAATTAAAAACGTGAACGTCTTCGCACTTCTCTGCATTGTTTGGACCATTTAAACCGTGATCAGACTGTTTTTTTTGAGCTGAATAGTAACTATTGATGAAACACGGATCTACCACTACATACCAGAATCAAAAGAATCAGCAAAATAATGAGTAGAACCGAATGGAACCGCACCAAAGCGCGCAAAGACTTAACCATCGGACGGGAAGGTAACGGCATCTGTTTTTGGATTATACAGGAATATTGTTTATCGACTATTTTAAAAAGGAAAAAATAATCAATAGCGACTATTACTGTACGTTATTAGGGCGTCTACAGACACAGCGTTTTCCGCCGAGTCGGCGTGTCGACTTTTCAAAATACACATCACTGTTATTTTGTGAGGCGGCCACAGTCAGTCAGTGAATGAGACGACTGATGTCAGTTCACACAATAGGATGAACAGTAAGTTGATTACTGTGCGATATTGATAAAAATGGACCAATCAGTAGTTAAAATTGCTACATTATTTTCGGAATGGAAGAAAAAAGAAGAGAATATGGATACATACGACAATAGAGCGAAAAGACAATTTTAGAATTTGTTCTTTGAATTAAGGAAGAAGGAGAAAACATTTTTCTATTACATGAGGATGCCGATATTTTCCTTGAATTGCTTAACCAATTTTTACTTCGTCGGATTCTATCTCTATTTTCCTGTTTTGGTTGTCCCACAAAGCGTACCGTTTTTCAATTTCACAGATAAGTTCCTCCACTTCAAATTTTTCTCACCCATATTCAAAAAATTGCCCTTCAGAACTTCAACAAGAAGATTTTCGAAACGGCATCCTACTGCCAAAACAGCTGTGTGTTTCTTCAGTGTTCACAACTGCTTAGTCTGAATATTCTGCTCGGTGTGTACTTTTTGCGCTCAACGAGTCTCTTATAATGCTCTATTCTTCAAGTGAGAGCAAGAAGTGCACGCCGAGCACTCAGAGCAGAATATTCAGACTCAGCAAACAAGTGGAACTATAAAGGTTGACGTTCACTTGGGCGAAGAAAATAATTCACTAAATAGAAACGAAATACTTCATGAAGGAATTATTTTTGACACAATTAATTTATTATTCATAATAAGAAATCACATTTATTGGAATGATAATTTATGGTATAGTTTGAAAAACGGCTTCCCACATTCATTTCCAAACATGTTTGATGTTTGCTGATCATATATCCATAGAAATATGCTATAATATTATAGTATAACTGTGCATTTCCCCATTGACAAAATTCGAGTATAAAATTTTCATAAAATCGCAAATTTTTCCTCGAGTTGGGAATACATCGCGCCGAACTTGGGTCACGAACTCGATTCCGGCTGCCGACTACCTACTTGAGGACCGCCTCGATAAATTTGTCGCGCACATACCCCAAGGATCATACACGCGTCAAACGACTCGTCTACCATTTGTTTCAATGCAAACATATCCGGCGGAAAACGATGCATTTCTTCTGAGCGCTTCGGTTCGTCCAAGTGCGCGTCTAACGATTCGGCTTTTCGCTTCGCGCCTCCTAAGTGAGCGTCTACCCATTTGATTCAGTGCAAACCTCTCCGGCGAAAAACAAAGTTTCGTCTCGCTTCGCGCCTCTTCTTCCAAGTGAGCGTCGGGCGTCGATAGGCAAAAAAACAGCCACGACGAAACGATAGAACGATGCGCGGAGTCGGTCTCGGAAAGACGTATCGGCTTATCTCTCGGCCGCCGATTCGACGGAAACCGTCTGTTGGGGACATTAGACTGATTGAAAGCCGAAATCGCAAAAAAACGAACACATTCATCAAAAAATGCTTCTTTTTGCAAGACAATGCACTAGATCATAAATAAATGAAAACGATGGCAAAAATCCATTAACTATGCCTCGACTTGCCTTCTCATACCCCGATTTAGCCCCAACCGATTACTATCTGTTTCCTAACTTGAAGTGATGGCCCCAGGAAAAGAAATTTGAAACATAAAGAGAAACCGAAGCATATTTTGGGGACATTTATGAATCTCACTATTCAGAAGCATCGTCTATTCAGTTAAAACGGGACTATGTTGAAGAAAAATAGTAATTTTGACAAAAATGGTTTATTTTCTTCGTTAGGCCGGAGACACACTTGGCGTTTTTTCCGATCGGATATTTTGCCGTCGACGCCGTACCAGAAGTGGCGCGTGGGATCTTATGGTGACGTACACATTCGGCGGAAAAAAGGACGATCGGATTTTTTAACGCCGTCGCTAGAAATGCAGCCGACCGGTGCCACTACATTCGTCGGTTTTTCTATCGACTACCCCAGCAGTGGCCTACGTGACCGAATGCAAGATTACACACTCGTCGTCCAGTCTACACCTGATGTTGTGTGCAGTGCGTTCATTATGACAGAAATGGAAGTTGTGATTGACAATGAATTATTAATTCATTTTGTTCGAGAAAGGCCTGTACTGTGGGACAAAACTTTGGATATTGTCAAATGTGGCGTTCCTACCACAAGGAGTGCGTGGCATGAAGTTTGTCTGGGACTGCTGAAGGATTTCGATATTCCAACTTCCTCTGTTCTTTGATTAATCGGATGCACCCAAATAAGTCTATTTTTCCGCTTCCTCTTCAATCGACGACGAAATAACAATTTATTTATTCTTTTGAATTAAGAGCTAACAAATATCAATACATGGAACAAAAAAGTCCCTAGCTGAGGTTGGTGCAAAACGGGGTACCATACTATTCTGTCGTATGATACCAGAGCACAGGGAAAAACCTAAGTAGAAAAAACCCTGTCTCGCCGTTTTTACAAGATTGAAACTTAAAACTAAAATACCCTCAATATTTAGATACAAAATACTTAATTCATGCTCTTGGGCCAGGAGGGTGTTTTAAACTAGGTCTGGCATTCCAAGTGATGATTTTCGAAATAACAATAATGCGAAAAATTGTTTTCTGTTCATTTTAAAATACGCACTCGCTGCGTGTCAGTGATCGACTAGCGGAGGTAGCGTGGTTGTGACTTGAGACGGATATTTTACCGCCCAGTATGTAATCCAGTGTGTAAGCTCCAATTTTGTTGTACCGTCGACGGCAAAAAAACCGATCGGACTAAAACGCCAAGTGTGTCTCCGGCCTTAGGCTCACTGTATATTAAACGACCTATTATTGTAATAGACTCATAGGGAAAGATATCTTCATATATTTGCTTGAATCTGAAAAGCAGCCATGGCAGGTTGTCTTCATCTTCGGCTGTAATTAAAGCATCATCTGCGTTGCATATAATTCCTTCGCCCGTTTCCTGCTGTTTTGACTGCGTTTATTAGGCGGTGTAGGACAAGATTGAAGAGCATTGGATTCAAACTGTCACCCGGTCGCGTATTGGCATTCTTTACTACCCTGCAACGCATGCATGGTGTTGCAACGCGGTAAAGAATGACTGAACGTATGCTCTTTCTATCCAGACATATCT
Organism: Propylea japonica; assembly: GCA_013421045.1. NCBI lineage: Eukaryota > Metazoa > Arthropoda > Insecta > Coleoptera > Coccinellidae > Propylea > Propylea japonica. Next base: position 84,292,291 of record CM024239.1, on the reverse strand, counting down.
TACCACGTCTCAGCGCATGCAGCTGAGCGTTCAGACGTAGTAACTATTGTAATATTGATACATTGCATTATCGAGACATTGTTTAGCGCTTTTCAATCCCAACCATGTTCAAATTTGCAGTTCCGGTTCGTAAAAATAACAATAATATACTTTTGCCAAAAATAGTTTATTATCAATACCTACTAAAATATAAAAAATAATACACGGTAAATAATACTAATAAACATAAAAATAAGAATATGTATAACAATATGGTAAGTATAGCTAAGATCCGTTTTTTTTATACGAATATACAAAAGACTAATGCTCAGTTGCAGGAACGTCCATTAAAATTTAAAGGTCCATTAAACCCTTAATCCTCCATTAGTTCCTTGTAGTAATGGAGGATTAAGAGTTTAATGGACCTTTAAATTTTAATGGACGTTCCTGCAACTGACACTTTGTCTAATGCAAATGCAAAATCCACTAACGTATACGGTACCTGGAATTAGCGCATGATAGACTGAATATCCATTTCATGGAATCGATATCAAGTGAAATTTTTCAAGTTTATAGTGAGCTTGTAATTTTCAGTGAACACAGAAAATTTTATGTCAACGCTTTTGATAACTATTTTCATTGTTGAAAATGCAGATTGTTTCGAATTTCACCAATGCAGTTATGAACTAAGTGTAATATTATATCCGCTAACTAGTAATATTCACTCTGATGAATTCACCCTCATGAATAAAAGTTATTACGTACTCATTGAATAATATAGTATATGCAATAGAAAAGTGTATTTACGATAAAAGGTACATTCTGTTTTCACCTAGGACCAATAGGATTGCTCTTAATATCTAAATTGTTTTTCATGACATCAAGATATAGAAGAGTACATATAGACTACAGGCCCGTCTTGAAAAAATTATGGGTCATTTGAACCACCAGGTGACCTATCTAGAACGATATAAGAGCATAAAATAATAAGATTCAGCACTATGCCGTCACTTGTAAGCTGTCCAACTGAGTGCAGGTGAGCGTTCGAAAGTACAAGTAGAGTGGGTACATTTTGGTCATATATTTTTGTACGGCATTCTCGAACACCGATAGATCCTTGAAAAATAATATGAAAACGCGCAGTGCCGTAAAAAAATTTGGAGCCACAGAGTCGAAATTTTTTTTTATTTTTTGACAATTGCCACGGTAAATTTGGTCATTTGATTTTGTACGGCATCTATGTCATACTATTTCAATACTGCTTCTAATCCATTATTCCGCAATGCCGTACAAAAATCATGAGACAAGGGGAAAAAATCGAGGGTTGCAATCCCCTCTTTTTCCGTGGTCCAGAGGGTGATTTGACACAACATGAAATAAACTTATTTTGAAAGTATTTTATGCATAGATAATATTTTTTCATATGCCGTACATTTTAGTTGGTCCAAAGGGGAAAAAAAAAAAAATAAAAAATCCATATATAACGAAATGTAAGGTGAAATTTTTTTATACGGCATTTAGTTTATTTGTACTAACTTTCATGGTGTTTTCGTGCTTATAGGTTCCTAATTAGAAACTTTGTTAAATATGGGTTTGTATACCATCGATTTATACCAAAATATAGACATGTTGTCATTAATAATTCCAAAGTACAACATATTTTTGAGAAGTACTCATGACACTGAATTTAGCAGACACCTGTGTAATTTAAGAAAGTTTAAAGAATTTGTACTTACAGTTTTTTTAATTATGTCGATGTGCATTTTTTTTCAATTTCTAAAAAATAATTTTTTCAATTAAAAAACATGAAAATTGGTACATGTCTGCTAATTTCAGTATCATAAGTACTCGCACATTTTCGGAGCAACGTTCTGTTACGACCAGAAGGGTGAAATTGCTAGTGCTAGGTTGGAAACACGAACACTCAGACATACGCAGCTGAGATTTATGTGCAGCCATATTTATTATTTGAGAAATGATTGAAATGAATGTTTTGATTGAAAATAGTGAAAGTGATTAATTATTTTAGGCAAAATAAAGTGTTGTGATAAGATTCATCGTTTATGTTTCAGCAGGGATCTAATAAGATAAGAAGCATTTTGTTTCCAGCAGGTATGTTTTTTTTTGTTTCCAGTATCAAATTTTTTTGTAATATAGAGAAACTTGTCTCTGCAATATACAGGGTATCCCAAAAATACCACGCGAAAGTGACACTGGAGATAGATTGGCATTAGGTCTATCAGATAGCATCAACATGACCTCAGTAAAAGTCCGCTGGTTTTCGAGATATCACCACTTTTCTGTATTTTTTGAAAATTTCCAGTTTTCGGTCTTTTATCGCCTAGGATTGCTAGAAATTACTTCAAACTCATGTTTTTTTTTTACCTAGGATATCCTGAATAGTGGCTTTAAACAATAAGGTAATAACTTCACCGAGAACTAGAACAAAATCCTTCAAAAAATGTCTTACTTGTTGTATTTTATGCCGAAGTTAAAACGTTAACTTGAGTTTGACTGCTGTAAGAAAATTATATCAGACTGAATTGACGAATAATCGTAAAAACTGGTCCATTTCATGCCCTTCTTAAAATGATACAATACTAGCAATTTTTTTAATCAGAACCTTAGAAATTCTAATTTTGTTAATACTTCATTGTTTAAAGCAACTATTCAGGATATCCTAGGTAAAAAAAACATGAGTTTGAAGTAATTTCTAGCAATGCTAGGCGATAAAAGACCGAAAACTGGAAATTGTTCTAAAAATGTTCATTTTTCTCGTCATTAGGTATCATTAAATATATCGAATTTTTCAAAAAAATTATTGTTTTATTTATTGACTTCATTACAATGAAACAAATTAATTATAATATATGTATGTATCAATAATGTTTGATGTATATACAGGGTTGGGATAAAGTATGGCACCAAACACATATCTATTGAACGAAAAGGACAATATTATTGAGATTTTTACCCTAAACCCAGTATGTGAGCATTCGCAATCCCAAGATCTATCAACATCTGCAAAGATATAGGTACAGGAGGTCCCATATAAATTAAAAAAGTTTTTGATCGAAAAGGAAAATATTTTTTAGACTTTTACACTAAACCCAGTATGTGCGCATTCGAAATTCCAAGCTCTTTCAAAATCTGTACAAATATATAGGGTGTTCCATTTAAATTAAAGAAGTTGATGGCATTTCCGATTAAACCGGAAGTATCTCGTTAATGAAAATATGCTCATCAGATGCATTGTGGTCCATTACACTCAGCTGCCAAATTTCAAAAATATCGCCACTTTCGTTTTAAAGATATTAGTTTGGTGCCAAACTTTATCCCAACCCTGTATTAAACCAAAAAGTATACAAAACTGTTGATTCTGGGATTGACAGTTTCAATTCTTGGACATAATATACACACTGTTTCAGTTCAGTTAGACGTCATAGTGATTTTATCATATTATCAATTGTTCTCTTCAAGAATATATTAAAGCCGTACTGTATCAGCCTGAAAGATATGGCCTGCATAAAAATGTACGGCATATTTTTTTCCTGATTTATCAATGTTATTACAATTAAAAACAAGGAATAAAATGTAGAAAACTGCTATATTTCATTAATCTATGACATTTAAACTTTTACAATAATTTGCAAAATTTCAGTTTTTGTATTTCTCTTTAATTTTTTTAGAACGGTTTGTTTTGAACGGGAATACTATATAACAATTGTATTCTACAATATAACGTTAACAAAAAATTTCTCGTACAGAATCAAATGACTTTAAAGCTTTTTAAATCAAGGATACGAAAAGAATTAAGATAAATCTTGATGTACATTCGAATGAACAATCAGTTTTTGACGGCATTATTTTAAATAGTACTTTTGAGTGCTAGATAATATTTTGGAACCGAAGCCGTACTTTTTCAAATCACCCTCTGGACCACGGAAAAAGAGGGGATTGCAACCCTCGATTTTTTCCCCTTGTCTCATGATTTTTGTACGGCGTTGCGGAATAATGGATTAGAAGCAGTATTGAAATAGTATCACATAGATGCCGTACAAAATCAAATGACCAAATTTACCGTGGCAATTGTCAAAAAATAAAAAAAAATTTCGACTCTGTGGCTCCAAATTTTTTTACGGCACTGCGCGTTTTCATATTATTTTTCAAGGATCTATCGGTGTTTGAGAATGCCGTACAAAAATATATGACCAAAATGTACCCACTCTACTTGTACTTTCGAACGCTCACCTGCACTCAGTTGGACAGCTTACAAGTGACGGCATAGTGCTGAATCTTATTATTTTTTGCTCTTATATCGTTCTAGATAGGTCACCTGGTGGTTCAAATGACCCATAATTTTTTCAACACGGGCCTGTAGTCTAATATTTGGACCTTTCAGCAAAGAAATCGGATCCACTGCTCGACAACGATCGAAGTACCTGTTTTAATCGAGCAAAGAGATTAATATTTGAGTTGAAGTTGAGTTTGACATAAACCTTAAATAACATTCTTCTCAAATTCTGATAGCAGTCCATTAATTAGTGTAGTTTTATTATACAATTTAATGATGGCCACTTCGAATAATTTATTTCTTTTGATAGGATAAAATGCATTTCGGCTAGGTAACTTGCCATCATCAGGTAATCTGCCGAAACTATCTTCAGGAGGGTTGTATTGTTACACGAAAAACTCGATATAAATTTGTCCAAATCTCGTGTAGTAGGGAGACATATAGTACAAATGTCCAAACAGAGAATCTGGTAGACTATTACTGAGGTACAACTTCCATTCCTACATTAGATCCTTTAATAGAGGTTGTGATTTTATGTATACTTTAAATTTTATTATTGTATTGCTGGCCGTGTTCTCAAAGTTATATATTATTATGCGCATAGGAGGTGAATATTTCGTTGAAAAATTTATCCGAATTTGTTAGCAACTTCAGTACCTATTGACTCTCGGGTAATATTTGTTGGAATTAAAATCAAAAGTTGATATTGAATTGTGGCACAAAAACATAAAAAATGAAAATACTGCCGTAAATAGATTCATTTGCATTTTTCAACTCAGTGTGGTAAAGAATTCTTTCCTTTTGTTAAAATTATTCTTCAGATTTTATTGATCGTTATAGACTATAACGATCAATAAAATCTGTATAACTGTGTGTATAACTTTTATGTTGAATCCGTCATCCTATAGAATGCTTACGTTTTTTGGGTTTCACCCTGTCGAAGGTCTGAGTAAGGCCAACAAAGCATAGGAAGATCGCTTTACTTTATTCTGCTGGCTCTCAAAGCGTCTATGGACCACGGAAATAATATTCCCATCGCGTATAACTCTTACGGTGGAGTGCCAGTGACGAAAAACCTTTCCCCAACTGATAGGTTGTGGGTACATGACAACATCAACACCCACATTGGTGATAACGAGACTGAGAGCGATTGCGATATTAACCAGCTGGATCTCTAGTAAACATCTCAACCCCCTCTCACTCTTGGTCCGCCTTCAGTACAGCGAACAGAGAGGCATCCCACATCCATTACGATGTGTGAGTGTACAACACAGACCTATCAACGCCGCTCATGGGCCAGGGACGTGACATCGTTACTGGAGGGGGAGCATTCTAGCATTGTTTAAGGACAACAATGATTCTAGTTAACCTCAGCGTTTTGTGTTTCCTTTCATAGATATGGCAACATCTTATTATTCTATCTACTGCCGACACCCTACGTACCTCGGCAATCGGACTAGTCTACTCAGCTGCAGAATATGGCGCCCCGGTCTGGCTTAACAGCGCACACACGCACAATATTGACGTACAGCTAAACGCAACAATCAGGACCATTAGCGGCACACTAAAATCGACCCCCACCCCATGGCTACCTGTCCTGAGCCACATACCACCGCCAGACCTCCGACGGAAATCTGCTCTCGTCCGAGAATTTAACAGAATGCAAGACAACCTCCAGCTGCCCATACACCAAGACCTTGCCGACCTAGACAGAAGAAGACTGCGCTCCAGAAGACCTTCTATGAGAACTGCAAGGGATTTGGGGGCATCCGATTTCAACCCTATAGACATCTGGGAACAGGAATGGAGAGATGCCTGCCCAACTCAATGCCAGAATCTACCATGCATAAACCAAAAGCCACCTGCTTACGAACAGCCCCGCAAAATATAGACATCCATCAACAGAATACGTACCGGCCACGGAAGGTGCGCAGACTCGCTCGACAAGTGGAACAAAACACCAACTGCAAGATTTGACTGCGGGGTGGCCAGACAAACTGTTCACCACATCATCATCAGGTGACTTCAATGATTTCCTGATGGCGACCAACGAAGCGATTGACTACATCCGTCAACTAGATGTCAGCCTATGACTTATTTCTTCTTCATATTATGTACATGTGTTATTATGCCATACGATAAATATAAATATCTCTAAAGTTGCTGCACGCAGTCTAGGGAACGACTGAAGTGTAAGCAGGCTGTCAGAGCGATACAAGCTAGCTCTCAAGGCGTCCATGGCTAGGCCCCCAACTAATGTTAGTCAAAGTAAACGCCAATTAAAAGGTTGTGGGTGTCTCACAACATCGACGTCCACAATTCAATATCAATATTTCTATTATTTGTCTCAGTATGAATATTGCGCCCTATTTGTTCTTCGCCTACTCCTATACTTTTTGAAAGGTAACGTATTCATATTCTTGTTCAAGGTATCATCAATCAAGGTGCTACAAAAGTCTATGCCTCGGTTGTTTTACTGGATTTTTTTCCCTGCTTTTTTATAAATAGGGATGGTGATGCTGAATTTCCATTCAAGGGATATTGTCCCCGAAAATATAGTCAAATTAAATAATGCTGTCAGTTCCATTATTAGCGAATCGCAACCAAATGATCATTTCGTTGATGTTGCGGTCTCGGGTATTTTCTATTTTCAATCTTGAAATTGCTGTCTCAATCTCTCTGATGCTTATTTAAAAAGTATAAGTGTGGTATTATATACTAGGGGCATTGTTTAACCTTAAACAATCCTGGTTCTCTAAGTATACGTAATATATCCTTAGCTGGTCCGTTCCTTGATGTTATCAGATTCCATATCCTCCTTTGGTACCCATAGAGTCCATGCTGCATTTCGATCGAAAGCTTAACACCATTGTTTGAACAATGTTAACACAGTACTTTCGTTTTATCTCCGCTAGACTCAAGTTTATCCTGTTTCGTACTGAAATATGTTGGCGTTCTTCTTCCGTTTTAAGGCTTATATATTTCAGGAGCGCTTTCCTCTTTTTGCAGCAAGGACTTTCTGCTTTTTGTAGACGCCATATTGACATTTCTGTTGCCAAGTGCTTCCATCTATGTTGGTCTTTTGTCATGCTAGTTGCGTTCATTTAAAAGAACTGAGCGCTCATGAGAGCATTAACTGATCAGCAGGATAGGAAGGTTGATAAACGGTATAAAATTGTCAGGTATGCTCACTTCCTTTGAGTTCTTTTGTAGTTAGTTTCAATATTAAACGTGAATAGAAGCGAACAATTCGACATATACAGGTTTGGAAATTCACATCGGAAACATACGATAAACAATGCATCGGACAGAGAATTTTGCCGTACAATTGAACAGTTTTATATATATTTGTAACTGACTCATCCAGTTGTCCGATTGCAATAGTATAGTGTTGTCTCTCTCTCATCGTTTGGAGTGGCTTAATTCGAGCAGTATCGAAGGCAACAGGCTAGCCTAATACAATAAATAATTAGTTGCAAGTACTGTAGGTTCCATACAATACTGGCTGCATTAAGCCACTCCCAACGATGACAGAGAAAAAACACTAAATTATTGCAATCGAACTGAGTCAGTTACGTCGCACGTAAATCTCTCGGATATAAAACTGTTCAACTGTACCCTGTTAATTTCCAAACCGGCATAAAATCATTACAAATTATTTTAATTATCCTGAAAAGATGTAGTCGAATTTTTATTATGTTACCATGAAGTTACCTACAGCAGAAACAAACAGTTGTTCAATTCAGAACAAGCGTTGAAAGAAATTCACATATTAACTGAAAACTTGTGGAACTTGTGTGAATTAGGACTTATCCAGATATCTTGGCCAAATGATTGATTTGGGTACTGGTCGAGACAGTAAAATCTGGAAACTGAGATGACAGCCAAGTGCCCAATTATACAAAGATGTGATGTAAAGCAAATTTTCTATAACACAAATCCATTCACTATTACCATATTATCTGTTCGAAATATGGTCAAATACAAACAATGAAAGCGGAGAATAATATTAATCGATTTAAAATCAACCAATATTAAACTCACACTTCGGAACTAATCCCGTCAACGAACATAGAACATGCATAGTGGTAATATCAAACAGAGCATCCATAGATAGCTATTTCGCCCTATTTGGGGCTCTTCAGTATGGAGGAGCTCCGTCTGAGAGGCATTCTAGGTTCCCTTACTTAACGTCATCTCTTGGGATCCTTACGAATACGAAAACCTACCTCCGATGCATGAACTCTGAACGATGTGCGAGATGTTTATCCGTTTTCATACAAACTGATGGTAGACCAACTATGTGGACTTAACCTTCAGTCGGTGAAGTGATATTATATGTTCTGTGGTGAAGTGGAAACGCTCGTTTCTTCGTCGTAAACCAAACGTGGTGATTCTAGTAATGAATGAAAATTCATGCGTTTAACAGTAACAACGAAAGCGGAGAATAATATTAATCGATTTAAAATCAACCAACACACACAATTTTCATTCATTATGGTCAAATACCTTGAGCAAAACTTTGACATATTGCAAAACAAAGATATGAAAACCATTGTATTCAGAATACCTAGCAGTAGGTTCTACTTAGCCACCTCTTGTATAAGTCATTTCTCTCCCTAGCGACATCTAGGGAATTTTCTTTGAACTATATAATTTGAAGGCCGTATAATGGCATCTTCACTGGGGAATCCTACGAAAATAAGCACACGAAGCAAGAAATATTCGTGTCAAATAACAGCAATGAATATAGATGGAATAATGTTTCCGTTTTTTCAATAGCAACAACTTCTTTCAGGTTTTATTTTCACTATGTTTTAGCGTTGGGCATCAAAAGTAAAATTCTTTCGCCATGAACATAACATACGTTCTGGGGCTAAACTCAAGATTTCAATTGGCTAACTGGTTATCATTAAAATAAAAATAAACCAGAATGTCTACCTGCAGACATTCGTTGAATCCCTATAGGATTATATTCAACAGTAAATTAGTCGTCTATATTGAACATCTATTGTATAAATCATTATCAGTCTGATATAATTGTCATTAGGTTAATAATATCGTCTATATCAACATTCAACAGTTTGTCCGATTTGCAGTGATATTCAATAAAAAAATACATATTCACTTTCATCCGACAAGAGGTCAGTTGAATTTTCTTGATAATTTTTTTCTGATGATATATTATTGATTGAATTAATTACTGTATAATGGTTATTGCTTCTGTACGCTTTATCTGTATTTGATCTCTATATAAATAGTTAAGTAATTCATTTTGTGGGTTTTTTTTACTAATGGTAATATCCATAGAATCTCATAAATAAAACTCTCTTTTATATGCCATAGCCAAAACTGACTGAAGAAAAGTATGATTTTTCCATTGGTTTTGCTTTCTAGAATTTCATTTCTTTTTGCTTCTCTATGGAACATCTGAAACAAATTTATGTTCTAGAAGTTTCATTTGAACTCATTATTTTCCAATTCGCTAATATCAAATTGATGTTTCACAAAAATTTCAGACCTAACTTGTAAATATAATCTGAGAAGACTTCATACTCGAAGTTATTTCTATTGACTGCAATAAGAAATTCTTTCCGAATATTATCGATTGATATTATTTTTACTCAACCAAATGTGATTTTATATTCTTGCATGGGCAATCTCAATTTTCCGCTGTTATTGAATGAAGAAGATTAACATCTGACCTTTTTTTATTCATTACCTTTCTTGTTTTGTGATGAACTTTCTTCGGGAGTTAACTCAGTAGAAGACGAATCAAAAATTTCTCTCAATTCAGACTGGCCTAAAAACACAGTTTAAGAGCATCCATTTTCTGAGTTTGAAATATGTGATGAATGTGAGATGATAAATTTGATGTAATGAATAAAACTATATTCATGAAATCGATTGAAATATATTCTGGGAGGATTCTGCATTTCTAAAGAACGTTATAGGTTCACTACCAGTGTTTCAGAGACTGGGAGTGAAAACCTATAAAGTTTTTTGGAAGAATATTCATGAGACATTATGAAAAATGAACCTACATAAATGTTTTCGTAAAGCATGAAAATCCTATAATTTAGAATTTTTTAAGAAATGAGTTCCTACCACTTCTACTTTCAAATATTTCTTGGTTTTCTGCAGAATCTGCATTTCCTGCTTTGATATCAGAATAATGCAACTGATATAAATGAACAAAAACAGGATCACCTAGAACGTTAGAAAAAAATCATAATAATGGTTACAAAAATAAAAAAGGAAAGACGTAACAACGAATCAATGAAGAAAATGAAATATCATGAATTTGATATTTGTTGATATCTTCAGTGAATATTATTTTGAGATTCATATAATGATATTCACTGAATATCAACAAATATCGAACTTCGATATCATAATCGAAAGATCCTGCTAGGAGTTGTGAAATATGACTGTATTCCACTCACTTGTTTGTAATAAGTAGTTCTTCGTGAAAATATCCAAGTCAGCTTTGAATTTTTCAATCTGATCGTTTTTTAACTTTCGACAATTTTGTTCCCCAATAATATCTAACAGGTGAAGTGTAATAACAAGATTTTTACTTCTGATTGTAGAGTCGACATTAGTTTCCTCGCGAAGTATCATTTCTTCAAATATTTCACAATTCTTTCTGAATTTAACACACATATTCAAAAGCTTTCTCGAGATTCTTTCATAGTCATTTGCAGCAGATAAATCTTCACACGTCTTATCAATATATTCTGATATTTGTTTGAGACAATTTATAATACCTCTCATTCATTTCCAGACATATCGTAAATTTTATTTAGCCTTCAGGAACGTCCGTTCTCGATCGAATCATTTGAACCAATTCTCTTAAATCTAAAAGGTATCAAACAAAGATTAGGATAAGATAAGATTAATGTTTGGTATCAAACAAATTCAAAATAATACACAATTGACAATAACCTCTATTTTCGAAACTGACAGCTGAATGCTGTCATAGAAAAACCAACAATGCTGTCATATGTCATGTCAAATCATAGACAATTCTTAACCAGAAGATTTTTTTCTTCTTTAATGGGCTCGCCCCCAAGGCATGTACCCAGATCACGGTTTGTTTATTCAGGAAACCTTACTCGAGACACACACAAACATCCATGTCCTTGCCGGGATTCGCACCCGGGACCCCTGGCATCCCAGGCCAATGCGCTACCGCTGCGCCACGGGGCCGACAAACCAGAAGATTTGCGATTTAAGTTCATCTCCAAGCTACCTAGCGGCAGAATCGGAAGCTCTCTAAGTAGGTATTTCTTTAATAAGGAGGTTATGAAATGGCAGCTATTGGGGATTTATGAAGAAAATTTGAATGAACTGTATTTTAGAGTTGAATCTTATCCCAACACAGTACGAAAACGAAAATGACAAGTGAAACCAAAGTAATAATAAAATATTCTTACCTAGAATAAGTGGGTGAATTAACTTAAAAGTTACGGATCTTGCAGCAGTCCTCAGCTTCCAGAAGCATATTGATTGAGTTCAACAAACTGAATCAGAAGTGGTAGATCCTTCATGATTGAAAAGCCGGAAAATTATTAATTCGACCGCACTTATCCTTAGGAATGTCTCACAACGGAGTCTGTTGATTTAATGTTTATTGAACAGAAACACTGTATTTCTGATATACACAAATTCGATTCTCAGCGAACACCTAGGGGGGTGCACCGCACACAGGTTGAGAAACGCTGCCTTAAGTCATGATACTGGAAAATTAAATCCATTCAATATAAATAAACGCATCATTCGGAAATTTACAGGTCCGTGCTACTATAAATTGAAAATTTCAATAAATATATATCTAAAAGAATCGTGTTGGAATTGTGAAAAAAATTGTACTCACTAAGTTTGGGTCCCAGATTACGAAAATGATAACGAGAAGTCTGCAATCCTTTTAGTTTTTTCAAAAAAAAAATCCAAAGTTTCAGTCAGGTTAGGGAGGTTAAGCATAGTTCTAGCCAATTTTCCTCTATTTTCTCAATCAATACTCGTTGGAAATGTTTTAATTATCAATTTCTGAAAGTATCCTGCAAAATAAAGCCTTAATTTGGTCGTCGAAATCGACGAATTTATACATTGTTTACGTTTGTCACGGCAGCCATGATGATTTGCCTTAGGGCCCATTTTGGCTATCAACCAGCGCGATTTGTGCAACGTTGCCAGCGTTTCAAATCGAATGGCCAGTTAATTTCAAATTATCAGGATGGGATTGGGAGAGCCCATTTTGTTTACTTTCCAATATTAGTATGAAATGAATTATAGAGTAATAGAAATAACAAAGTAATTAGGTATAGGTTAATCCAAATATTCCGAAAACGGTGAAACTGCATATATATAAAGACCTGTTCGTTTTTGAAATTCGAATAATTACATTTATTATAATTACATAATGGAAGAGTAATCCAGCAAAGACCACGGGGAGGTATGGGCTGACTTTGCCAGGAAGGGATTTTTGGGGATTGAAAGGATAGATAGGCATTGGGATAATGTAAATGTGATGATAACCAAACTTAACAGAAATTCGTATACATATAAATATAAAAAATAAACCTTTGGGATAGAAAAACGTTAATAGAAAGTCTATATAAAGTTTATTCAGTAACACAGTGATTATGTATATATTGTAAGCGAATGATAAAATGAACAATACGTAAAAAGCGTTATAACTAGTACAAAGACAAGACGTTCACCGGTCGATGGCTTGGGACGAACTAACTAAGCAGCTGCTGACCGCGCCCTTAATTTTCATCGCATCGTAGAGGGAGAAAGCCAAAACATCGCGCCAAAATGAACCATAGAAGAGGGTGGATTGGAGACCATAGAACCACATTTGTTGTATTCAACACCCGTCCTCAACAAATGGGGTGTCAATGAGGATGCACCATCAGTCCGCAGTCCTCAGCCATTCTCTGCAGCTTAATTCTATCCAAAGGCTTTGTCAACATGTCTGCTATATTTTTGTTTGTGGGACAGTACTGTAATTCTACTAGATTTTTCTTTTTTAAATCCTTAATAAAATTAAATTTTGTGTCTATATGCTTTGTCCTGTGGCTAAATTTATTATTTTCGATAATTTTCAGACAACTCTGATTATCTTCATAGACACGAAATTTATTAAGAGAGATCTCAAAATCACCTAGTAATCTATTTATCCACATACCTTCTTGAACTGCATCTGCTAGGGCATGGTATTCCGCCTCAGTTGATGATAGGGAAACTGAAGCTTGTTTGCGACAACCCCAGCTAATTGTAGAGTTCCATAGCTTGAAAACATACCCGCCTGTTGATTTTCTATCTACCTTCGTACTTGCCCATCTGCGTCCGAGTATCCTACCAAATTGTTCCCTTCAGTGTTGTGGCCACCAAGTAAAAGTTCATAGTTTATAGTTCCTTTTAAGTATCTGCATATTCTCTTTACCTCGGTCCAGTCCATTTCTGTAGGACATTTGTTGAACTGGCTCATAATGAGACGCTAGCTGTTATATCTGGTCTGGTGTTGACAGAAGATAATACAACAATGCTCCAATTAGTTGTTGGTATTTTTCATTGTTCTGCATCAACGGAGTTTCTTCCCTGTGTTTTTGATATCCTGTATCTAGAGGAATGTTGGATGGTTTGGCTTCTTGCAACCCAAACCTGGTCAAAATATTCCTGATATAGTCAGATTGATTCATACAGAAATATCCTTCACTATTTTTTCCTGATGTTTATTCCCAAATATTTCCTTATTTTTCCAAGATCAGTTAATTCGAAATTTGTCTTCAAGTAGACAGCAACTTTGTCGACGTTTTCTTCCTTTTCTGCTGCAATCAGAAAATCGTCAACGTGTACAATCAAGTAAACTGTATCATCTGTCATCTTTTTGGTGAACAAACATTGATCCTCTTTACTCTGGCTGAAATTATAATCCCTTAAAACATATCTTAACTTTTCATACCATATGTTTGCAGCTTGCTTCAAACCATATATCCCCCTCTCAAGCTTGCAAACATAATTTTCTTTTCCTGCCACTGCATATCCTTCAGGTTGCTGCATGTAGATTTCTTCTGCAAGTTCCCATTAAGAAATGCTGATTTTACATCAAAGTGTTTGATGGTTTAATTTTTTCTTCCAGCCACTGTAAGTAAAACCTTCAATGTTGTTTGTCGAACAACTGGTGCAAATACCTCATCATATGTGCCAAACTTTTGTGAGAAACCACGAGCTACAAGTCTTGCCTTGTATCGTTCGACTTCTCCTTTCGAATTCCTTTTTGTTTTATATACCCATTTACAGCTAACTATGTTTGCACCTTTTGGGGCCTCAACAATGGTCCATGTTTTGTTATGTTCCAGAGAACATAACTCTCTCATCCATTGCCTTATCCATTCTTCCTTATCAGGTCTGTTAAGTGCCTGTTTCCTTGTTCTTGGGTCCTCTTTTATTTCTTCAGCTAGACTTGATACATCAAGATAACGACTTGGAGGTACACCTCGATTCTTTCTCGTTGACCTTCTGCATTCTGGTTCGTCCTGAAGTTGGTCCTGCGCAGGTTCATCACTTGTATCCCTTTCTGTTGTCACTTCTTTAACAGAAGTGTCTATCTGTGGAAAATCAATTTCAACTAGATTATTGTCAATTTCTTCATCAGTGTTATTATACTTATCAAGAAGAAACACAACATCTCGACTAATTTTTATTTTTCCTGTCGCCTTATTCAAAAGTTTGTATGCTTTAGAATGTTCTGAATATCCTAAAAAAATATATTTTTCAGCTTTAACATCTAGTTTTCGTCGTAATTCCTGTGGGACATGGACATAAACCTCGCAGCCAAAAATATGAAAATAACTTACATCAGGTTTTTTTGAATGCCAAATTTCGTAAGGTGTCTTTTCCCGTGTTCTGGTGGGCAATCTATTTTGCAAAAAATTTGCTGTATTAACAGCCTCTGCCCAAAATTTTCTCTCTAACTTTGCGTCTAATAGCATGCACCTTGCCATTTCTATTAATATCTATTTTTTCTTTCAGCCACGCCATTTTGCTGTGGTGAGTAGGGAGCCCAGATACCACAAGTTTATCTTATGGATATGCTATGGATATCGATCATGGATATTGGGGATGTCCATAAGATAACCGAAAAGGCTCTGGTATATCCTATGGACGTCCTTAGAATGGGACAGTGTGACCTTTTTGGATGTCTTATAGATATCCATTATGGATATTCATGAGATATCAACTACGGACATTCGCAAGAGTTAGCATATACTATGTATGTCTTCAGAGTTCAGGATATCCAATTTGGATTGGAATTTCTGTTTCTTTTCAAAAAAGTAAAAGGAAACATACAAATCATAGAACAAGTAGTTCTCTATACAAGATACAAATCTTGAGACGACAGTTTTTGACATATGTCTGGCCACCCTTCGTACATCCGAACGGATGGCGATTTAATTAAACACTGTAGATTTGTGATTTTTAAATTCTCTGCGGTTTTGATTTTTGTCTATTTAATGACATGTACCCAGATTCCAGTGTTTTTAGGACTAGACAATTTTATTGTGCACAAACTCGCACACAAACGTCCATGCCCTCACCAGGGTTCGAACCCGGGACCACCGGCACCACGGCCAGGAGTCATACCCACTGCACCACGGGGTCATTCAGCGGTGTTGAATGAATTCATAATATGAAACACAGACAAAAAAGCACTACGAAATTGATAAATTTTGGGAGCTGATTGGCATTTGACTATAAAAATGTTACGACATCTCACGGTGTTTCTAATGATTATGATTGAGTTAGTTAATGTCGGATAGTAATGTAGGGTTTTATAAATATAGAACCTAAACGTTGACAAAAGAATAAAATAAAAGTAGTGTTGAATTAATTTGGCCTAGGATTCATGCGTTCAACCGTTAAAAATTATTCATTACAGACCGAAAGTTACATTAATTTTTCTCACTTATAACTTAATATGTATATGTATTGATCTCCATAGATGATATATCCATTGTTGATTTCTTATGGATATCTTATGGATGCCGAGATGTTACCTGATATGGATATCTAGAATAAAACTTATTGAATGTCCTATGGATGTATCCAAGAAGTTCGTTTCGGATATCCTAAATATATCTGCAATAGGATATCCTATGGATATACGGTTTATGTCCACGGATATCCCGCCTTGAATAGGACTTGAAATGGACAACCATAAGATATCCTGTGTTAACTGGGAGCTGTGTATTGAATTTTTATTCCTTGACTTTTTAGGTAATTTATAAGATCTGAATTTACATATTCCCGTCCTCGATCTGACCTGATGCATTTTGGAACTTTTTTATGCTGTGTTTTCATTTCTTCGATGAAATCTTTAAGATACTTTCCGGCATCGCTTTTTGTTTTAAAAAGTACAAAAACGTATATCTTGAATAATCATCAATGATTGTCATCACATACCTTTTTCCAGCAGGTGATTCTGTCTGCATAGGTCCACAAACATCTGTGTGTATTAGGTCAAGTATAGCTTGAGTCTTCGTCTCGCTTTCCGTGGGAAATGGTTTTCTTGCCATCTTTCCTTCCAGGCAGTGTTCGCAGATGCTTTCTAGTCCACAGTCCCGAATTTTTAATCCTGAAACAAGATCTTTTTTAATTAAATCCTTTATTGCCTTGGGTCCCTGTGGCCGAAACGCCTGTGCCAGATGTGGTAGCAGTTTTCACCATGCTTCTCAGAGTCCATGGCTGCTTTAGCTCTTTCTGTAACTGTGTCCACCCTGTACAGATCCTCCTGTCTATTACCTGTATATGCTTTTGCTAAAATTCTATCATCTTTCCTGATGTTGCATACATTCTCCTTAAAATCTACTTTATAGCCATTTATAGCGAGTTTCTTTACTGATAATAGACTAGATTTGAGGGATGGTGCATACAGAACATCTTTCAAAAGTATCTCACTCACCTGATCATCAACAAAGCATTTAATGAGTATTGATCCTTACCTTCCATCCTACAAATCTTATCTTCTTCTGCCAACTGTATGCATCCTTTCTGCGTTTCATCTAGGTAGTGAAACAATTCTTTTGAACCTGTCATGTGACTTGTGGCACCTGAGTCTACAAACATCCATTTGAACACTTTACAGAATCCTTACAATACTTGCTTAGAAGTAATTCTTCTGTCGCTTCTGTTGCTACACTGACTCGTTCTTTTTCTTTATTCTTCTGATTGTTCTTCCACTTCTTATAAGCAAAACACTCTTTTTTCTGGTGTCCTGGCTTCTTGCAGAAAAAACATGCTGTATCTTTTTTTTGATGATCCTTTTCTTTGAACTGCACTGTTTTCAGAACTGCTTCACTGTTCCCTGCTGTATTTTCTTTTCTTCGACTGTATTCATCAATAACTCGGCTTTTCACAGCATCAAGTGTAAAATTTTCATTTTTCTGATCTCCTAGAGAAGTAATAAGTGAGTTATATGATTCTGGCAAACTTGTAAGAAGTAACGTTGCTTAAACTTGTCTTTCAATTCTTCTCCTAATGCATTAAGTTTATTGAAAAGGGTAAGTACCTGTATGATGTGATCTTCAACGTTATCTCCTTCTTGCAGACGAAGATTAAACAATTTTCTGTATAAATATATAATACCTGCATATGTTGACTTTTGATGATATTCCCTGAGTTTGTCCCAATATTCCCTTGCAGTTTTACAATCTTGTATATGTAAAAACTGACTGTCTTCAATGAGAAGACCTATTGATGATCTTGCTAAATCATCCTTATCTTGCCATGCCTGCTCCTTATCTTCTTCATTTGTCTTAAATATGGGTTTTCCTTACTTACAACTTCCCAGACTTTTTCCCTTATGAGAAGCAGTTCCATTTTCTTACTCCATATTCCGTAGTTATCCGTATTCAACTTCTGTATGGAAGAACGATACATTTCACCCATGTTTTCTGATACACTTAAACACGAAAAGTTCTATACTGCTTGGTAACTTTTTGTTCTCTCGAAACTGTTCATTCACTCACGAAAATAGTCACACAAGGAGAGAGAGAGAGAGAGCCCATAACCTTTTGGGATAGAAAAACGTTAATAGAAAGTCTATATAAAGTTTATTCAGTAACACAGTGATTATTGTATGATATTGTAAGCGAATGATAAAATGAACAATACGTAAAAAGCGTTATAACTAGTACAAAGACAAGACGTTCACCGGTCGATGGCTTGGGACGAACTAACTAAGCAGCTGCTGACCGCGCCCTTAATTATCATCGCATCGTAGAGGGAGAAAGCCAAAACATCGCCCAAAATGAAACCATAGAAGAGGGTGGATTGGAGACCATAGAACCACATTTGTTGTATTCCAACAAAACCTATAAAAACTCAACAGAAATCTTTCAACCGGTCTTCATCTCCAACAAATTAATAAAGTCATAATGAGAGAGAAGAACCCCGAGCACACCATTTTAAATTTAGACTAGAATGACTTACCCGTTACTAAGACTGGAACTGGAAAGAATTACGGAAAAGTACGCAAGGGTTTATATAGCAAATTCACTCTTGCCAAGTGTTTCACCAAAAAGGGGCGCTAAATGAACACCCTCAAGACGTCATAATCTCGAAACAATATCTAACTAATCAACGTAAATTTAACTACAAGTCTGAAACATTGGCAACGTTGCACAAATCGCACCGATTGACAGCCAAAATACGCCCTAAAGGCAAATCACCATGGCTGCCGTGACAAACGTAAACAATGTATAAATTCGTCGATTTCGACCAAATTAAGGCTTTATTTTGCAGGATACTTTCAGAAATTGATAAAAAACATTTCCAACGAGTATTGATTGAGAAAATAGAGGAAAATTGGCTAGAACTATGCTTAACCTCCCTAACCTGACTGAAACTTTGGATTTTTTTTTTTTGAAAAAACTAAAAGGATTGCAGACTTCTCGTTATCATTTTCGTAATCTGGGACCCAAACTTAGTGAGTACAATTTTTTTCACAATTCCACACGATTCTTTTAGAACTATATCCGCGGGTTTCACAAAGCTGATTGGCAACTGATTGGCAATCAAATCGTTGATTTTGATAAAAATTCGATGGTTTATGTCAAAAATGAACTGAAATTTGCACAGAAATAATGACACTTCATCAATCAACGTGATCGGGGTTTTTTGTGACCCGGCTAATATTTACCAAATATTCAATGGTTCATAAAATGATCATGCGAAGTGTGCCACTGATCTTTATAAGCTTGTTCGAAAGAGTATTTATTGTAAATTCTGAGGAAAATTTTGCTTTTCGAAAATTTGATCTACAGGGTGTTCTATAAGATGTGGAATGAAGAATATAGTTACCTCAGTCCAGGCTTGCGCTATCAGTAAGCTGTTATATCTGAATATTGGCCACTCCTGGCCCATACCCATTCCCTGAAATTTTCATGAAGATCCATGCAGGCGTTCAAGAGTTATGCCAATTGAAAATTTATGAGGAAATACATAAAATATTCTGTATCTCTTAAACGAATATTGTAAGGACATATTTCTAATACCGATTCAGACTCACCACTATGTCCTGCATCTGCCCTGAAAGCCTGTATAAAAACATAAAATATATACAAACTTTCATTTGTTGGGAAGCATTCGTTATTGGAAGGGACAATCAAGAAACCGGACCATTCACAACCTGGCCAAAAGTACAAGTTTCATAATTATTCACGGACTCTCGATCCTATAACTTATGAAACGGCAACCATAAGATTTATCGTTGGCAAAAATTCAAAGAACTGTCTGTAAAGAAACGGAATAACTTGACGGAGCAACACCCATGCAAGAACGGTTTAAACCATCAGAACAACACAAAATCCCAGAGCAAGAATCTCCGCCTCAAATGTTTTCGCCCTAACCATATACTGTTGCATTGGGAAAACAAAAAGAATGTTAGAAACCCTGGTCAGCAAGGACAACACGAGGGAAGCCACAATAGCACAAATTTTCAACGCACAAAAGAATATGGAAATGGTGTCTAGGAAAAACTTCAGATAAGAAGCATGGACCAGCCATAACCCTTTTGGCCACAGCATTCCTCAACGTCAGAAACAACAAGGGGTACAATGAACTTATGCGTGTTTTAACTGATCCAGGCTCTCAAGTATCATTTAACTGAAGGAGCAGCAAGTACTTTAGGAAATCTCAGGGAAAAAAATGATGCAAACATAACAGAATCATGTGATGCTGGTACTTCGAAATGGAAAAGCCACACCGTGATGAAGCCAAGATTCTCAAGCGATTTCAAATTACAAGCCGAGCTATACATACATATAGGTACAGTGTGTTGGTCACGAGTTAGCGATAATTTAAGGTCATCAAATATACCTAATATTATCGACAAAAAAACACCCAAAACTTGAAAGTTTACCCCCTTCGTTTTGGAGTAACCCCCATTTTAAATTTACTTTTTATTTTCGTTGATCTTCCAAATAATATCGATTTCTTTGGACATAAAGGTCCTACAGATGTGAAAAAAAAATTTTTTGAAAGATGATACTACCACCTTTCATTGAAGTATTACAATATAAGAACATTCAACTTGAAAACACCATAAATTTTTTTTTAAAAAGTTCATAGTGAAAATATGTATTGATTAAAGGATACAGTCCCTTGTGGGGTTGATGGTCCCCCATAGGGCGCCTCCCCAGGTGGCGGATAGGGGAATGCTTCCCAGATATGGGTGGTACCGAGGAAATCAAATACTCGGGGCGGACCAAAACCATCACTGTAGCGTCTGATTCAGAATGAACGGCTACAAACGGCGTCTGACTCAGATTGGGCGGCCGACAAACACACTCGCCAACACGCTCGGCAAGCGAGGCGTTTTATTTGCAAAAACCTTTCAAGGAATTTATGCTGAGGTGTCGAATTTAAAGATAATACCCCAGGTGAGTAGTGTTGTTGACACAGACTCTCGCACTGATGCAAAATCAGTCTGTCTCATTTCGGATTCTGGGGGAGGCAAAGATTCGATTTATCGGAATAAAACCCACAAATCAAAGAATTGCACTAATATTTACATAGCTCAATATAATATTAGAACAATGAAAACCCCAGAACATTTAATCAAGCTAGAGAAGGAATTAGAACCCATAAAATGGGATATCGTCGGTCTGTGTGAAACCCGACTACCAGGTGAAAAAATAACAATTCTGAAATCAGGTAATGTGATGTATCAAAACAATGCTGCCAACCCTAGTGGTCAGGGAGGGGTAGCATTCCTCATTAATAAGAGGCTGAAACATTTGATAACAGAAACGAAATCGGTCTCTGATAGAGTAATATATATGGTTTTGAAACTCAACAAAAGATACAGTGTACAATTCATTCACGGTTATGCACCAACAAGTCAGGCAGATGATGAAGAAATGGAAATCTTCCTTGAAGACCTGTCCAAAGCCAAGCGCTCACACCAAACTCACTTCAAGATCATAAGTGGAGATTTCAATGCCAAGATCGGACAAAAAACTGCAACTGACTCGGATTACGTGGGAAATTTTGGTCTGGGTGTAAGGAATCATAGAGGAGATATGCTGATTAACCATATGAATGAAGAAAATTTATACTGCTTGAACACCTTTTTCAAAAAGCCTATACAGAGAAAGTGGACGTGGAAAAGCCCTGATGGCCACACTAAAAATGAGATTGATTACATACTCTCCAACAACGAAAAAATATGTACAGATGTCTCCGTACTGAACAGGTTTGACACAGATAGCGATCATAGGCTGGTTAGAGCATGTCTCTGTTTTAATCTCAAAATAGAGAGAAATAAACTAATACACGGGGGCGGGTTTCCTACTGCTGAAAGGTTAGAACAAAGAACTACGGAGTATAAGAAAGAACTCGAAAAGAAACTAGGATCAACCAACACTCTAGACAACATGAACATCGACCAACTCAACACTAAGATAACCACTGCCATTTGTACAGCTGTCAAGAGGGTCTGCGCGAAACAACGGAGCTTGAAAGATACCAAGTTGCGATCAGAAACACTGGAGCTCATGCAGAAAAGAAAAAGAATACCCAGAGATACAAATGCCTATAAAGAACTAAATAAGAAAATACACAAAGAAGTGAGAAAAGACATCAGAACTTACAACACCAAAGTCATTGAAAACGAAATGGAGGACAACTCAAATATGCGGGTTTTGAAGTCAAAACTATCCCAAGGTAAACAATTGATCAACAAAATGAAAGACCAGCGGGGAAATGTAATATCAGATAGCAAAGGTATTACCGAACACATTAGGACATTTTACACAACTCTTTACATTCCATCGAATCTGCTCCAACAATCGAATGTGTTACTGTTCGAAATGTGGGTTCTGAGGATATTCCAGAGATATCCAGAGAGGAAATAAGGGCAGCACTCAAAAAAATGAAAAACAGGAAATGTCCCGGTGAAGATAGAATCACATGTGAGATGTTGAAACTGGGAGAAGAAGTAATAGAGAGACCTCTGCAAATTCTCCTGAATAAATGTCTACTGGAAGGTAATATACCGGAAACGTGAAAAAACGCAGAGGTTGTTCTTCTACTTAAAAAAGGAAAGAGTGACAACATAGAAAACTATCGACCTATTAGCCTTCTGTCCCACATGTACAAACTTCTCACCAAAATTATAACTAATAGGCTGACCAACAGTTTGAAGAATACCAACCTGTGGAACAAGCAGGATTCCGCCGTGGGTTTAGCACTAGAGAGTTGAAGTGCGCGCGTAAGCACGAAAAACCGAACGTGGACGTAGACGTGAGAAAAACTGTCAAATATAACGTTTACATCTTGAAGTAAAAATAGAGTAGAGTTGAAGTGCTCCACGTATATACGTACGGCAGACCATTAGAGACTAAAGTTAACCTCGTTATTTTTTGTTGTATTCTGACAGAAAGTTTCTGATATTAGCGATTCAGATTGTCTGTTTCCTATAAACAAATTGATGAAATGAAACATATATTTGTAGGATTCCTTCATTACATTCGAATTTCAAAATGAATAATAATGAAAATAATTTTTTTAACTTGAGTTTTTGCCGAAAGCAGAAATTTTAGAGGAAATCATCACAATGAGTTGCTTGTAAGTAATATCACTCTCATTTGAAAGGAAATTTCCCCATTTGTAACTTATCGAAATATATATTAGTTCTTGGTACTTATATGCAATCTCGTAACAGAAGTTGCATTGAAAAAATTCAACACTTCTCAGAAAAATGCAAAATCGCAGTTTATAAATAATAAGGAAGATTATTAAGTAAAAAGTTAATTAATCGTGTTCTCAAAACAAAGTTTCAGCTACTAGATTATTTTTAAATTTTTAAGGTTAGAAGCAATTCATTTCAAAATTCCAGCATTCGCCCTTCATCGGTCGGATTCGTTCAACTTTCGGTTACGTACGTACGTACTACGTATGTACGTGACAGGCCGCTAGTTTACGTCGCACGTAAAGCCGGCCCAAGCGTGAACGTAAGAAACTGACGAGTGCGCATGAGCACATGTCAATGTAACGTTTACGTCTACGTCCTTGGCAGCACTTAACTCTCTACTAGAGAGTTGAAGTGCGCGCAGCACGTAAGCCCGAACGTGGACGTGAGAAAAACAGTCAAATATAACGTTTACGTCTTGAAGTAAAAATGAGTTGAAGTGTTGCCATACGTACGTACGGCAGACCATTAGAGACTAAAGCTAACCTATTATTTCTTTTTGTTGTATTCTGACAGAAAGTTTCTGATATTAGCGATTCAGATTGTCTGTTTCCTATAAACAAATTGATGAAGTGAACATATATTTGTAGGATTCCTTCATTACATTCGAATTTCAAAATGAATAATAATGAAAATAATTTTTTTAACTTGAGTTTTTGCCGAAAGCAGAAATTTTAGAGGAAATCATCACAATGAGTTGCTTGTAAGTAAATATCACTCTCATTTGAAAGGAAATTTCCCCATTTGTAACTTATCGAAATAATATATTAGTTCTTGGTACTTATATGCAATCTCGTAACAGAAGTATTGCATTGAAAAAATTCAACACTTCTCAGAAAAATGCAAAATCGCAGTTTATAAATAATAAGGAAGATATTAAGTAAAAGTTAATTAATCGTGTTCTCAAAACAAAGTTTCAGCTACTAGATTATTTTTAAATTTTAAAGTTAGAAGCAATCATTTCAAAATTCCAGCATTCGCCCTTCATCGGTCGGATTCGTTCAAATTTCGGTTACGTACGTACGTGACAGGACGCTAGTTTACGTCGCACGTAAAGCCGGCCCAAGCGTGAACGTAAGAAACTGACGAGTGCGCATGAGCACATGTCAATTGTAACGTTTACGTCTACGTCCTTGGCAGCACTTCAACTCTCTACTATCGACCACGTACAGACCGTAAGAACATTAATAGAGAAGTCAACTGAATACAATGTACCTCTATACATGGCATTTGTAGATTTCCATAAGGCGTCGATTCCATAGAGACATTGGTCGTTCATACAAGCCATGTATGATGCAAGAATAGACTCCAGATACACAAACTTATGAGAGAATATATATAAAGATGCCACATTTCATGTCAAAATAAACGAGGACTTTAGGACGGGTAAGATCAAAGTCGAATTTTGGCGATGTAACTACAGCTTACCACAGCTTACCATAGTTACATGGTTGACAGTTAATACACGTATTTTCTGTCAAATCATCACGTGATAGTTAGATAGTTACATGTAACCACAGCTCGCCAAAATTCGACTCAAGATAGGTAGAGGAGTACGTCAGGGTGACACCATATCGCCAAAACTGTTCACCTTAGCCCTGGAAAATGTTTTCAAATTACTACAGTGGAAAACTAAGGGTATAAATGTGGACGGCTCCTACTTAAACCATCTACTCTTTGCCGATGACATCGTCTTAATAAGTGGAGACCTGCAGGAGTTGAGCGTTATGCTAAACGAACTAAACGATGCCCTGAGAAAAGTCGGGTTGAAAATGAACATATCAAAGACAAAAATCATCAGCAATACCACAGAACACATATACATTGACAGCACAAGACTTGAAAACGTGGAGGAATATATCTATCTAGGACACTCAATACGAATTGGCAAGGAGAATCAAACAACGGGGTTGAAGAGGAGAATACGGCTGACTTGGATGGCTTTCGGGAAGATGAGCTATGTATTTAGAAATAATGACATCCCTATCAACCTCAAAAGAAAGGTTTTCGACACCTGCATATTACCCGTGGCAACCTATGGCTTGGAAACGATGGCAATAACCAAAAAGAGTGCGAACCAGCTGAGACATTTTGACTTTGTAGTTGCCGGGAATTGTGAGGGTCGCTTTCTGTAGCAAGTATTTGTTGTTTTCAGGAATTCAGTAATATGAATAATTTTAACTAGATTTTCGGAGATAAATTGGTTTGAGTGCAAAATGAAAGATCATTTTTGCAACAAAAAATAACTCTGAAACATTTCGGGGGGGGTTTGAACCCCCAAAACCACCCCCCTGGCTACGCCCTTGCCCTATATAATGGATTTATAAGATGTCGACGACGAGAACAGCTGAGGCATCGGTGAGCAACCAAACCATCTCGGTCGAAGTCACTCTCAGGGGGTCGATTCTTGAATAATGTCGTGTTCGCGAATCGACAAATGTCGACCAAGTTAGAAGGGAAGTTCGTCGACAATTGTCGAATTGCGAACACGATATTATTCAAGAATCACTCCCCTGGGGGGTGATTCTTGAATCACCTTGAATCACCTCAAGAAGGGGTATAATATATTTATGTTCTGTGGGTATAATACAGGGTGACTGGTGACGTAAGGGTAACGGCCAACTGGAGATAGAGGACCTCAAACTGAATGAGGATTGTGGGTTTAAATGTCCCATAAGGCTATTATTTTCAGATATACAGGATGTTTGTTGCAGAAGTGTTAAAACTTTAAACTCCCTATCTTCATTAATATGGCAAATTTTCCGCTGATACTTGGCAAGCTTGTTACTATACATATAAGATAAGGAATTAGTTTTTTAAAGCAAAAACACAAAGTGATTCACCTGAAAAATAGTGGTATTTTATTATCCACAATTTTCAATAAATTATGTTAAATAACAAACCTGAAAAATAGTGAATCGACAATTAATGCCTATGCTTCACTATCTTTTACAATAACTCTTCAAGAAACTAATATTTCACTTTTAACAGTTCAGAAACTTCAAATTAAAATTTAATGTCAAAATTCAATCATGGCTATCTAATCAGATCACGTCCACAAGCTTGCATCTCCCCCCTCAAAAAATGCTTGGTTAACAAATTAAGCATCAATCATCAAAAGACACAGGAATAAGCTTTGTGACGTGGTACAGGCCCATTGATCGACTTCCATGTCTTGCTTTGATCTTATATACTGAGTCCGATATTTTATGTTCAATCTTAAAAGGACTTATCCTGATTTCATCCATTTTGCTTCTATTCAGTCTATTTCCGTTCGTCACATAAACCATTTCTCCAACCTCAAAATTATAATTTATTCTGTGTTTATCAAATCGAGCTTTGTTATAGTCATGCATTTTCTTTGTCCTGAGCAGTGCTATTTCCCTATCATTTTCCAAATTGCCGATGTTTTTATGTTTTTCTTTTAGTTCAGAAGGCAACAAGTCTGTAGATTCTCCGTTCAATAAGTATTTAGGTGAAAAACCTGTCACTGTGTGGTTTGTTTCGTTATATTTGTTTATGCTCTTCTGCAATCTTGGCCCAGGCCATTTTCTTTTCTCTTTCATTCAATTTGCATCGTATCTTATTCACTAAAGTTTGGTTTAGCCTTTCATTTAAGCCATTTGAGAAAGCAGCATCCACTGCAGTAAAAATTAATAATGAATGAAAATTCATGCGTTTAACAGTAACGCAGGCATAATATAAATAATGAAAGCGGAGAATAATATTAATCGATATAAAATCAACCAATATTAAATCCACACTTCGGAACTAATCCCGTCAACGAGCAAAGAACATGCATAGTGGTAATATCAAACAGAGCATCCATAGATAGCTATTTCGCCCTATTTGGGGCTCATCAGTATGGAGGAGCTCCGTTTGAAAGGCATTCTAGGTTCCCTTACTTGAAGAAATGTCGCCCAGCTCTGAGAATAACAGAAACAAGACGCCATGTCTTGGGATCCTTACGAACACCTACCTCCAATGCATGAACGTTGAACGAAGTCGCGAGATGTTTATCCGTTTTTCATACGAACTGGTGGCAGTCCAAACCTAGGGAACCTAGAATGCCTTTCAAACGGAGCTCCTCCATACTGATGAGCCCCAAATAGGGCGAAATAGCTATCTATGGATGCTCTGTTTGATATTACCACTATGCATGTTCTTTGCTCGTTGACGGGATTAGTTCCGAAGTGTGGGTTTAATATTGGTTGATTTTATATCGATTAATATTATTCTCCGCTTTCATTATTTATATTATGCCTGCGTTACTGTTAAACGCATGAATTTTCATTCATTATTATTATCACCACGTCTGGTTTACGACGAAGAAACGAGCGTTTCCACTTCATCGACTGAAGGTAAAAATCCACAAAGTTGGACTGCCACCGGTTCGTATGAAAAACGGATAAACATCTCGCGACTTCGTTCAACGTTCATGCATTGAGGTAGGTGTTCGTAAGGATCCCAAGAGATGGCGTCTTGTTTCTGTTATTCTCAGAGCTGGGCGACATTTCTTCAAGTAAGGGAAACTAGAATGCCTTTCAAACGGAGCTCCTCCATACTGATGAGCCCCAAATAGGGCGAAATAGCTATCTATAGATGCTCTGTTTGATATTACCACTATGCATGTTCTTTGCTCGTTGACGGGATTAGTTCCGAAGTGTGGGTTTAATATTGGTTGATTTTATATCGATTAATATTATTCTCCGCTTTCATTATTTGTAAAAATTAATTTTATATCATTTTCTTCCAAATAATTTTTAAATTCCATAGAGTTCAAGGCAGGATATTGATCAGACAGCAATATTTCAATTTTATTTTCTTTAGTCACTTTTTCCATCAATTTAATGAAATCTTTAGCATTCTGGTTCTTCGAACAAAGAATATATGCAAATCTCGTGAAATGATCTACCAATAAATGCATATATTTCTTTGTTGATCTCTGTCCGCCGAATCCACCAACTGTATCTAATGACATAATTTGAAAAGGTCTTTCAGCTGGTCCTAGATGAGACATTAATCCAAATTTTCTATTCAGTCGAGTTTTATTTTTTATGCATATTTCGCAATTCTTGCAAATCATTTTAATATTCCTGGAAAGGTTTGGTGCTGTATAAAGTGGTCGTATTTTTGATTCTGTCTGATTAATTCCTGTGTGACAATAATTTGCATGCGTCTTCTTGATCAATATTTTACTGAAGTCTTCGCTCAGTATTATTTTTTTATTTTTGCTTTTATTTTTTTTATAGTATACATCATTTTCCACTAAAAAATCTTTTTCGTTTTTTTTAATCAGTTGATTTTGTTCTTGATCTAATTTTATATCCTGCAAAGTAATGAAATTGACTGTTTTTAGATTATCTTCATTATTTTCATATGATTCATGAACTGGGTTTCTGCTGAGACAGTCAGCTTCTGCATTCTCTCTTCCTGGTTTATATTATATTGAAATTATATTGCGATAAGTAATGAGAATCATGTCACCTAATTCATCATCCGTTCTATTTTTCACGTTTAAATTTTCCAATGGCTTATGATCTGTTAGCACAGTGAAATAATTACCCATTAACCAATGTTGCCAAAATTTCAAACTCTCTTTTATGGCTAAACATTCTAAAATACCGCCTTTTTCTGTTCCTGTGCTTTACTCAATTTTTTTGAAAAATGAGCTACTGGTTTCTGCTCCCCATTCGATTGCGTTTGTTTTAAGACAGCTCCCAGACCTTTAATACTGGCATCTGTGTAGATAAATATTGGTGCTTTAGGGTTGAATATCGCTAGAGCTGGTTCCGAACATAAATAGTTTTTTATTTTTTCGAAAGCATCCTGACATTTTGGTGTCCAATCAAATTTTGTTTCTTTTCTAAGTAAATTATGTAAAGGATCTAGTACTACTGTAACATTCGGAATATATTTATGATGAAAATTCATTTTGCCTAAAAATTGTCTTATTTGTTTTCTATTACTTGGAACTGGGAAATCTCTTATAGATTTTAAATTGTCCCTGAGAGGTGTTATGGTATTATCTTTTATCATGTGTCCCAAATATTTTACCGAATTAGCTGCAAACTTATGTACATTTCGTGAATTTCAGTCGGAATCCCTCATTTTGAATCGCTTCCATTAGTAGTTTTAGATGTCTTATATGTTCGTCGAATGTCTTTGAAAAAATCAATATGTCGTCAATGTAGTTTACAGTAAAATCTGTTAATTGTATTTTCTCATTATGTTCACTAAGATACGTTGGAAAATAGCTGGAGATGTTTTCAATCCAAACGGTAAACAGGTCCATTGGTAGTGACCCTCTTGTGTTACAAATCCAGTTTTTGGTCTGTCTCGGAACCTTAATGGGATGGACCAGAAAGCTGAATTAACATCTAGTGTCGTGAAAAATTGCAACCAATTGTTTTCACCATCAAATCTTCTATTAAAGGAAATGGTTGAGATTGAGGAACAATTATTTTGTTCAAATCTCTGAAGTCTATACATAATCGGCTCCTTTTTCCTTCATCTCTTTTGAATGCTAACGTAACTGGTGCCGCGAAAGGACTATAAGATTCCTCAATCAAACCATGCTTCAATAATTGTGACACTTGTTTTTCTATCTCAATTTTATCATCTATTGTGCATCTATATGGTCTTTTATAACAATATTTTTCTATTTGCAAATCAATGAATGCTTCATAATTTTTTACTCTTCCAACATCAAACTTATCTTTCGCAAAAATTTGTTTGTAATTTTCCAATAACTCATTCATTTGTTTCTTCTGGTTTCCATTCAAATGTTCAATTTCTACTGTAAAACTGTCTGTTTCTATGCCCTCATTAAAATTTACTTCCAATTCGTCTAAAATATTATCCTTGTCTTGTTTATGGCCTATTTCTTTCTCATCACTATTCTCTTCAATTTGGCTAGTATCTTCTTCAGCCTTTTTTATATTATTTTGTATATCTTCTTCATATACCTGGATATTTAAATTTCCATCATGGGTCAATCCAAATTTCTGTATGGTATCTAATCCAATTATCATATCATAACCAAAATTCTCATTATCAAATATAAATGCATTAATATTATTTTCTTTTCCTAAAATTTTCGCTTTCAGTTTAATTAATCCTTTAGTTTTACCCCTTCCACTAATTGTTTTTATGGTATTATAAAAATTGTCCTTTTTTGTATTCTTTATTTTTACTAATTTTGAATTTATCACTTTTATACTGGAGCCTGGGTCATAAATACCTTTAGCTTTCAGTAAACCGTTTAATAGTACTTCAACTGAAATTAGTGGAGGGAACTCGAGTTTTTTGGATCATGATTATTCACTTCTACTTCTAGTATAGCACCTGTATTCACTGTGTTTATTCCGGTCTTGCTCTTTTCTTCTTTGTACCAACATATACTTTGAGGATGGTATCTATTATTTTTACCTTTATTCTCGCAAATTCTGCATGGTTGATAACAGTTTTTCATTTGTGATTCTTGTTTTTTTATTCTTATTTATAGAGTCAACGTTTCTATTACTATTGAACTTCTTCTTTTCAAATATATTTTCATGGCCTCTCAACATATTGAATAAATCTTCAGAATTTTTCAAATTTTGTCTATCTATTTTCTCTCTCACATATATTGGTAATCCAGTCGCAATCAAGTTTATCAATGTTATATTTGTCTATATTTTTATTAGTTTCTAATAATAATCGTTCTTTCTTCAAAGCATAATCCAGCAACGAGCCATTCAGATATTTGAAATTTATTGCGTATACTATCGAATTCCATCCTTTATCTACGAAAGTTTCTAACATGTGTTTTTTCCATACTTCCCATTCAGAGTTTAATGTATTTTTTATTAACATTGAGTTGTACCAATCTTTGCCTGCATCGTCCAAGAAAAACCTCAACATCTCAATTTTCTCTGAATCTTCTTTGATTCCCAATCTCTTACAATTAACTTAGTTTCATAAATATCTAACCACTGATCAACATTTATCCTTTTTTCAGTAAATTTGTCTAAAACAAAATTACCAGCAACATAGCTCAGATTTTTGTTTTTATTATTAGGGTGTTCTTCCTTCACAGACAATTTCTCCAAAATTTTTATAAGGTTTTCATCAGTTTTTTCATTTGGTATGAATTGTTCAACTTCTTCTAAGAGGTATTCTCCTATTGCCATATTTCCAGCTTCATCTTTATACAATCTTAACATTTCTTCACTCAAGTTGAAGTAAACATTCCTTATCTGCCCTCTTCTTTGAAGTGTTTTCACAACTTTTCTGAATTGTGCCAACTTAGTTAATTCTGAATGATTTTCCATTTTTTGTAATTCTTTTGGAATTTGGTATAACTTTTCATCTTCATCAGTTATGAAAATGAGTCTTATTACATTAGATTTTTCATTTTCCGCCGCTATTAATTCAAAATGGAATTTCAGCTTTGCCATTTTTTTATCGCATGTACCCAAATTGTCGATTTATAAGATAAGGAATTAGTTTTTTAAAGCAAAAACACAAAGTGATTCACCTGAAAAATAGTGGTATTTCATTATCCACAATTTTCAATAAATTATGTTAAATAACAAACCTGAAAGATAGTGAATCGACAATTAATGCCTATGCTTCACTATCTTTCACAATAACTCTTCAAGAAACTAATATTTCACTTTTTAACAGTTCAGAAACTTCAAATTAAAATTTAATGTCAAAATTCAATCATGGCTATCTAATCAGATCACGTCCACAAGCTTACATACATAATATTCTCCATCAGATCGATTAAAATTTGCAGGACATTATTCAAAAATTTCAATTTCCGTGTCAGGAGAGAAACATCACTCGGTATATGGGTTAAAAAAAATTTATATGGAAAATTGGCATCTGCAAAAACACTCAGTAAAAATCTGTTTTCAGTTTGGTTGGCACAAATTTTTTATAACTTTTATGATATGTTTAAAGTCGAATATTACAATTTATTCATATTTAATTGAAGTAACATACTATTCCTGACAGAAAAAAATGGAAGCAAGCCCTGAGCAGAAGCTTCTGAGCGCTCGTTCTCTGGTGGAGCAATAGGACTATCATCTCAAAATTCTGTATATGACTTGAAATTGATACTTTATATAAAACATTAAAAAAATTCAATTCTATGGTCACACTTGAAAATTAAAATAATTAAATTTTATGGTTCTGATGATGCGATCCTCTTGAAATTTGGCATGAACATTCAGTATATCAATCTTTATACCAGGAATAAATTTCACTCAATTCAGATATCTTGTTATGAAAATATAATTTTTTTTTCAATATTCAAATTGAATTTTCTATAGTTCGGATGATGCGATGATCTTCAAATTTTGCACAAACATTCAATATATAAATCTCAATTCCAAAAATAAATTTCATTTGATTCGGATATCTTGTTATGGAATATAAAGAGTCTTTCCTTTAATATTCCAATTGGAATTTCTATGGTTCTGATGATGGTATCCTCTTGAAATTTTGCATGAACAATCAGTGTGTCAGTCTTCACTCACAGAATGAATTTCAGTTAAATCGGAAGGTTCGTTATGGAAATAAAAAAATTCTTCTTTTCAATATTCCAATTGAATTTTCTATGGTTCTGTTAACACTATGGCAACAAAATTTTGCAAGAGGCTTACTATGAACATCTGGCACGTTGCTGCAATATTTTATTCCGTTTGCTTTCGTTTTGTGTGAAATATTGAGTAACAAAAATTTTGAATGGCCACTTTTTATGGAACACCCTGTACGATTTTTCTGGTTAACGAACTTAACCGAGCTATTTGGGAGCTGAACACACCCTGAAAATTTCAAGTCTCTAGGACAATCCGTTCGAGAGTTATTGTGCTCACGGCCGGCCGGACGGCCGGCCCTACAGAATTTGATTTGACCTCATATTTTCCATCAGGGAGTCGAACCCTATCGTTTGAGACCATTTTCGGCTCAAAATTCGAAAATTACAGACATTTGGGCAAAACGATATAGCACTCGTCCAAGTAGAACGAGCGCTCAAAAACACTGAATTCGAAATGCTTAAATAATTTTGACGCATTCAGAATATTCCTTCACATCTTGAAATCTTTTTTCATTAATTTATCTATCAATATTATAAGAAAAATTCAAAATACAATACAAACACAAAAAGAGGAACAGTAGCACATATTTATGATTCATAAAAACATCAAACAAACAAATGCTCGATATGAGAGCCATTCCCCTCACACACTTATTGGCTCTTTTGAACAATTGAAGTACTTTTCATATCCACAAGATGAAAAATTATACTCTTGATAGAACAGAAACACTGGATTTCACCAGTTAGCCTGTATATCATCCCTCATGAAGCCTGGCAGTTGATGAACTACTGCACAGGCTAACGGAGCTTGCGTCGAATGTATAGGCTATGGCGATGACATGGTCTTAATTGTGAAAGGTAAATTTCCTGGATGTCCTCTGTGACTTGTTACAGGAGTGCCACTGGCGTATTTAGGGGAGGTCCAGGGGTAGGGCAGCGCCCCCTAGATGTACCTCTGCCCCCCCTCTTCTGATGTACTTCTGCCCCCCTCCCCCTGATGTACCTCTGCCCCCCCTCCTGAAAGGTTCTAATCAAAAACTACGTATAGGTATAACAAAAAAACTTCTACTACATAGGGGCCGCGGCCCCCCCTGAAAACTGAGGCCAAATATGCCTATAAGGAGGGCTTCAGAATTATTGTGCAGTGGTGCAGACTACATTAAAAGGAGCGGATTTTGAACCAATCAGAGAGCAGTAGGGATTTTTAAATTTGACAGACACATTCTGTTTACATTTTCGTCAGATGTCATCTTGACATTTGACAACATTCTGGTTTTTACATATTTAAACGTTATTTGGAGCTTGAATTTATGGGATTCTCAATTATAACTCTAGTAAGAGGAGATTGTTGTACGCATTTGCGTTAGCTGGAATGATTTCATTTTCGATTATGGTATGAAAATAATGAAAATGGGCAATGATGACTACTGTTCGAAGGTAACTTTATCCCTAATATCCATTATTGATAATATTTTCAAGTATTCATTCTATTTTCAGATTTCATCTTATTTGTCCAGTATGCCAGGAAAAATGTGCCATCAATACGAATAAAATATAATGGAATGATGTACTTTGAAACTTGTTTGAGCCATCGAATTGGTTTGAAAATGTATTCTTATATTCCAATTGTCAATAAAGAATGAGAGAAATCTATGTATCAAGACGAAATTAAATTGAGGGACCTATATCTACATGATTCACAAATAGAGAAAATAGTTCGATGAGGGCTGAAGAACTTCGGTCAATGGTCATTTGACTCGGTCAATCTTATCATTATTCAAGTTGGATGTGAATAAATCGTTGTGTTATTATAAGAAGCATTTGATATGTCAAGTTTTTTTCAGTATGTGTTTAAGTATAATCTAGTGGAAATTGAATTAACGTGATTCTTACTCTTTGTCCAGAATATAAAGCATCTAGTTAGTAGTTAACTTGTGATATCTAATCATGTGCTGATCTTACAAGATAAATGAATAAGTTGCGATGATGGATTTGTTTGTGGTAAATTTTCACTGAATTGGGTATAATGTTAGCAGAGAGTATGAATGTAATAAAGCACATTAAGTTCTATTTTCATAAATAAGTGAACGATTGAAGGTGTTACTGCATAAAATTTCTGTCAGGCTTACTTGAAGTGAATGAACGAGAAAACTGATGTATCAAAACGAAGAAACACATTATTTGAACCACTATTCTAATATTTATTAAAAAAAAGAACAGTATCACTTTTCAAATTCACTTTCTTGTCCTTTACCTATATGAATTTTAATTATGTGCACTCTCACAACTGAACAGGAATATTGGAAATCAATTATTCTTATTGAAAGATTTAATGAATGATTACCTTTAGTGCCTGATCAATGCTTTTACTGATTTTTGCCTAGGATCTTGATGAACAGGTACCTACCATATTTTGATGTTCCTTTCGGAAAGAAGATTGAGGTCGATAACAATATTTGCATAATTGTTTCAGAAAAGTGGAAATTGTTTAAACCTGAGTCTGCGTTTAACATGGAACTTCTGTTCGATACTAACCCTCCTTTGATTAGTCAAACTTGATTTTTGTATAATTCAATTGTAGACAATAATTTTTTGTATGGTATAATCTTTTAGTGCCCTCGATTATTGAAAATATTAATGTGGGGAAGTACAATCTGTGTTTCGTGAAAATTTTCTGAATATGATCAAAGGTACTATTGCACAAATGCTGAAGGACTTCACTGAAACGAATAGAAAATAAAACGGTAAACTGAGATAGGACAAAACAAGTAATTATTATTGGAATCATAATAAAACATGAGAAAATATGGATCACAATTCATGGCATAACATTTTTCTGGTATAATAAGTAGTTTTGAGTAGAGAAACTTCACTTGATCTTGATTTTTTTAAACTAACTGAAAATTGCAAGATAAAATTAAAACAATTATAATAATAGATGCTGAATGAAGTCTATGTTATGTAGACAGTTAGAAAATATCAATTGATTCGTGTGCATGTTCTTTTCATTATGAGAGTCATTGTTCGGGCTCTTAATTGATGGCACATTTTCCCTGGCTTGCTGAATAAGATGAAACCTGAAATAATATCAATAATCGAAGGGATTCTCAATAATGAAAATTAGGGATAAAGTTACCTCCAAGTGTCCAAGTAGCAAAGTCATCATGGCCCATTTTCATATCAACATCGAAAATTAAATAATTCCATCTAACGGAAATGCGTACAACAATCTCCTCTTACTTGAGTTTTAATTGAGAATCCCATTATTTCAAGCTCTTATCTAGTTCTCTAAATAACGTTTAAAATAGGTAAAAATCTTAGACTCCTTTGTCTAAGGTAAAAATCGTAATTATTTCAAATGTCAAGCTGACATCTGACGAAAATGTAAACAGATTTCGTCTGTCAAATTTAAAAATCCCTACTGCTCTCTGATTGGTTCAAAATCCGCTCCATTTAATGTAGTCTCTGTGCTTGTCAGTGACTCGTGTCTAGAGGCACCAATTCTACTTTGGCTTTCAGCCTTCCGCATGCGCAGTGCACATTGAGTTGTCAGTTGCGAGTTGTTTATTATTGTTCAACGGAATATTTGAATATTATTTCCTTCGTTACTACCGGGGTTTTGTAGTGTCCTTTGAAAAGTTTTATTGAAAATGGTTGCGGCATGTGAAATATGCAAAACCACATTCACCAAAAAAAGCAATTTAAATGCGCACGTTAGGAAATTCCATCCTGGTAAGTACTAAATATAAGGTTTATCTTTGTTCACAATTTTGATTTTCAATTCATCAATTAAATTTTCACTTTTTATTGTTTCTACTCCTCAAAAATACATTTTATCATTTGTCTGCAATAAATTGAGGTGGGCTATTATGAATGGGCTCCAATTCCTTCAGTGCAGTGAATAAACTTTTTCTAAATATCATTGAAAAACTGAAAGGAGCGATTTTTTGAGTTATTTAAAAGAAACACTTCACATAAAGAGGGGTCTGGAAATGGTTCCTTTCTGGGATACGGGGTATTAAATTTCTAAGAAAAAAATTCTTGTCGCTAACCCTGACATGGTATCCTGAACGTGAAGTGTTTTGCAATTATTTTTATTCAAAATATTTCAGTTATTACTTAGGCAGTTCAATTTAAATGAATGTATCGTTAACTCATTAACGATCAATCTCTCGCGTACAGATTAGTTTTGTACTCATTTTCAAAAATAAAAGTTTTCATTGATATTTTAGTTCATTTTTTTAACCTTTCTCATGTTATAGCTATCTTGCCATTTTTGCACGGAAGTTAGCGGAACTGCTGAAAGGTATTTTTTTATGACAAACGAAGATAAGGACATATAAACCATTTTCCTTTTAAAACTATCATAAACAATAAGGAATAAGGATAACCATTATACACATTTTTATGTAAACTTTCTTCTCTGTTTTTTATTTAAACATGTACTAATAAATCTAAAACCAGAGTTTTCTAACGTTTCTCCTGATATTATTATTTAAGTTGTATTTTGGCGTTAAAATACTCTCAAAAACATTTTGAAATATTTTCTGTGTGATGTCACTAGTTCAAAAAATACGTCACTTTCAAAACCTACGAAATACATATTTTTGAAAAATGTGCACGCCAAAATACAGCTTAGCTTTGCACCCCTATTCAAGCCAAATACCGTGTTCAAATTGGAGGAAAACTTGTTTGCCACCAATGAAAGTTGTCATGAATCATTCTAGAATGCTCATTTCCGATGAAAAATACCTTTACCTTTCCTGAATATCATAAAAAACATTCGATTCTTTGGGTTATTTAAAAGAAATACTTTATATAAACAGGGGTCTGTAAATGCTTCCTTCCTGGGATAAGGGGTAGGAAATTTCTAAAAAAAAAGCGTGTCGCTAAATCATGATTCTTTAGTTTAAATTTTTTGGTACCTTTCTTATTTTATAGCTATTTAATCGAGTTTTGCACGGAAGTTAGCGGAAGGGTGAGTATTTTTTCATAAAAAACTAAGATAGGGACATAAAAACCATTTTCCCGTCAAAACTACCATAATCTAAAAGGAACACAAAAAAAATCAAGTTGTTACCGGCATAGTAATTTTTATAACATCATGTATACAAATCCTTATTTGAACGAATTTAAAACAGGAAAACGATATTGGCCTAGTGATTTTACTAAAAAGTTCATGTTTTCAATGTATGGCACTATTGTATCAATTTAACGTTCTAATCAACAAAGCAAAGATATTTTCCTTACATAAATTTGCTCAATTATAATGGAATATATCACCGTCTAATTGATTTCTACAATTAAGTAGAACTCGATTCACTTTCTATTATGAGGATTTATGCCATTTAGCCACGAATCTTAAATTTCTTAAAACTAGAGAATTCAATGTTAGCGGTTAATTTGCTTGCCAACTCACTGCGACTGCGGCGGACGCGGAAGGCCGGAAGCCAAAGTAGAATTGGTGTCTCTAGACACGAGTCTTGTCAGTGGCACTGAACATTAACACTCGTGTCTAGAGGCACCAATTCTACTTTGGCTTTCAGCCTTCCGCATGCGCAGTGCACATTGAGTTGTCAGTTGCGAGTTGTTTATTATTGTTCAACGGAATATTTGAATATTATTTCCTTCGTTACTACCGGGGTTTTGTAGTGTCCTTTGAAAAGTTTTATTGAAAATGGTTGCGGCATGTGAAATATGCAAAACCACATTCACCAAAAAAAGCAATTTAAACGCGCACGTTAGGAAATTCCATCCTGGTAAGTACTAAATATAAGGTTTATCTTTGTTCACAATTTTGATTTTCAATTCATCAATTAAATTTTCACTTTTTATTGTTTCTACTCCTCAAAAATACATTTTATCATTTGTCTGCAATAAATTGAGGTGGGCTATTATGAATGGGCTCCAATTGCTTCAGTGCAGTGAATAAACTTTTTCTAAATATCATTGAAAAACTGAAAGGAGCGATTTTTTGAGTTATTTAAAAGAAACACTTCACATAAAGAGGGGTCTGGAAATGGTTCCTTTCTGGGATACGGGGTATTAAATTTCTAAGAAAAAAATTCTTGTCGCTAACCCTGACATGGTATCCTGAACGTGAAGTGTTTTGCAATTATTTTTATTCAAAATATTTCAGTTATTACTTAGGCAGTTCAATTTAAATGAATGTATCGTTAACTCATTAACGATCAATCTCTCGCGTACAGATTAGTTTTGTACTCATTTTCAAAAATAAAAGTTTTCATTGATATTTTAGTTCATTTTTTTTTAACCTTTCTCATGTTATAGCTATCTATGCCAGTTTTGCACGGAAGTTAGCGGAACTGCTGAAAGGTATTTTTTTATGACAAACGAAGATAAGGACATATAAACCATTTTCCTTTTAAAACTATCATAAACAATAAGGAATAAGGATAACCATTATACACATTTTTATGTAAACTTTCTTCTCTGTTTTTTATTTAAACATGTACTAATAAATCTAAAACCAGAGTTTTCTAACGTTTCTCCTGATATTATTATTTAAGTTGTATTTTGGCGTAAAATACTCTCAAAAACATTTTGAAATATTTTCTGTGTGATGTCACTAGTTCAAAAAATACGTCACTTTCAAAACCTACGAAATACATATTTTTGAAAAATGTGCATGCCAAAATACAGCTTAGCTTTGCACCCCTATTCAAGCCAAATACCGTGTTCAAATTGGAGGAAAACTTGTTTGCCACCAATGAAAGTTGTCATGAATCATTCTAGAATGCTCATTTCCGATGAAAAATACCTTTACCTTCCTGAATATCATAAAAAACATTCGATTCTTTGGGTTATTTAAAAGAAATACTTTATATAAACAGGGGTCTGTAAATGCTTCCTTCCTGGGATAAGGGGTAGGAAATTTCTAAAAAAAAAGCGTGTCGCTAAATCATGATTCTTTAGTTTAAATTTTTTGGTACCTTTCTTATTTTATAGCTATTTAATCGAGTTTTGCACGGAAGTTAGCGGAAGGGTGAGTATTTTTTCATAAAAAACTAAGATAGGGACATAAAAACCATTTTCCCGTCAAAACTACCATAATCTAAAAGGAACACAAAAAAAATCAAGTTGTTACCGGCATAGTAATTTTTATAACATCATGTATACAAATCCTTATTTGAACGAATTTAAAACAGGAAAACGATATTGGCCTAGTGATTTTACTAAAAAGTTCATGTTTTCAATGTATGGCACTATTGTATCAATTTAACGTTCTAATCAACAAAGCAAAGATATTTTCCTTACATAAATTTGCTCAATTATAATGGAATATATCACCGTCTAATTGATTTCTACAATTAAGTAGAACTCGATTCACTTTCTATTATGAGGATTTATGCCATTTAGCCACGAATCTTAAATTTCTTAAAACTACAGAAATTCAATGTTAGCGGTTAATTTGCTTGCCAACTCACTGCGACTGCGGCGGACGCGGAAGGCCGGAAGCCAAAGTAGAATTGGTGTCTCTAGACACGAGTGAACATTAACCCAGCCAAGACAACAATAATTCCATTCACTCGGGACCTTCCAGTTCCAGCTATGAGTCCATTTTGGAAATGGATGTATCGTAACGTGGTCTTAAGTCTTAAGCCAAATATCTGGCAATTACCCTAAACACTCAGATTCTGTGGTATGAGCAAGTTAAAATAACTGTTAGTAAAGCAATGAGTGTTTTATTGGCATGCAGAAGACTTTCTGGTAGAACTTGGGGTTATAACCCTAAAATACTGCAATCGATGAATGTAAGCTATGATTGTGAAGCCGGGTTCTCAGAGCTTCCAACCAATCAGACAATATAAACACAGTGTTTATATTCTCTGATTGGTTGGAATAAGTGTAGCGAGCTACACGTCGAAGCTCTGAGAACCCGGCTTGAGACCAATAATAACATATGGGGCAAAGCTGTGCTGAAGCCTTGTGCTTAGTGCTCGTGAAAGCAATCGAAGTACTTTTGTGCTCGTAAGCACTGTGCTCGCGAGCACAAGGTCTCCCAAGCACCTCAGTGCTTTCAAGCAGTTTCAGGAATTACCAAGCACTAAGCCCTTCATGGACTAGTCGGAACATGAAAATGACGGACATTCACGTGATTGGAATAGACAAAGAACTAAAAAATAAATTTTTCTATCGGTCCACCTTTATGGAAACCTATTCCGTTACTTTTTTTGCATTACAAATCTTGTTGTATCTCGTTGTATGTTATGGACTTATGAACATGCCATATTCTCATTACATATTTTGACACTGAGAACAAACAAATTGTTATAATGTTATGGCAAACTCTTTTGGCGAAATTTTATGGAGCGATGTAACTTTTTTTAATATACGATTGAGGTATCAGTAATCATGATTTCAAGTTATGTATTGGCGAATTTTGGAACTGAATGAATGTCATGGAGCTCAGAAAAAGTTTTTTTCTCCAACCATCAAAAAATGTTGACATTTTTGTACTATTTTCAGGTGCAAAAGTAATAAATTTCCTTACCGTACAAAAATTCACTCGTTACTTAGCAACACTTTTAATCCTAGGATTAAAAACGCTACTTTTAATCCTTGGATTAAAAGTAATTGCATTTGACGTCTACTTAACAATCACTGTTATGTATGTGTTCAAATTTATAACCAAATTATTAACGATTTTTGACTAAAACCAAATTTATTGTAATTTTGACTTGGTTGGAGAAAAAATCGCAACTGCAAATATTGCTCGTGAAAAAAATATGCACTTTTAATCCTTATAATACAGGGTGTTTCATTGGGAAAGGGAAATACTTCACACCAGTGGCGGCTCGTGAGATTTCAATCGGAGGAGGCCCAAGACCACGCAACCAACAAAATAATTTATTTCGAACTGGGCTTCCTGTCAGCCACTGGCATGTATTATACCATTCTACGCAAAACGAACCATTATGAACAGAATTAATAATTAAAATTTAACATTGCTGGTCGAGGTATCTTAATTACTTGAGTTATGAAAATTTTATCATCGTAAGGCATTCTACTGAAATTATTATTCAAAATAAAATCTACAGGATCTTGAGTTCACTTCTTGCATTATTTTTCTCACTTCTTCTTTCCGTTTCCATCTTTCTTGCTGAAATATTGGAATCTTACCCCTACATACTTTTCCGAAAAATGTCATAAAACTACAAACCACACGCTAAAGCCGGGTTTCATATCATATCACGGTGATAAATGAATTGTCATTATTTCTGTGCAATTTTCAGTTCATTTTTGAGGTAAACCATCGACTCATAATGTATAAAGGATTAATACTTCGTTAATAAAAAGGGAGGAAATCAAAACAACAGCTGATCTCCATCCACGATGATCGGGGTTGATTCGGGCCGATCGGACGCCAGTTTCGGCTAAGCTCGTTCGCCTAGAAGTAGTGGAGTCGGGCCTCCGGTCACGTGGTCTACAGCTTGAATTTAAGTGGTTCCCGCACCGTTCACTTGAAGAAGTTTGAAATGTTACAGGCTAACGAATCTCGACTCGTGGAGGCGAGCCTCCTCCGCTAAGTGGCCTGTTACGTTACGTTACGTATATAGCAGGCAAACGTATTTTGTGTTGCGGATAATGTATGAATGTTTTACATCGCTGAATACTAAACAAATATTTATTAATTTGAGATTTGGATAGTAGATAGAATAATGGATATAATACAGATATAGAAACGTTATTATTTTTCATTTGATATTGAATTTAAAATTGAATAAAATGCAGTGAAATTAGGGGAGGCCCGGCCTCCTCTGCCTCCCCTGAGGAGCCGCCACTGCTTCACACGTGCATAGGTGGCACCAAGACGGTTCTAAAGATACCCCATTATTGGGTCTCACTGTCTTCATAGCCGAGATACAGGGTGTTTTATGAATTTTGCCCGTTTCTTCCTGAGGCCGTACCAAACGAACCACCTGGTATATTTTCTTCATATTTGGCAAATATGTTCCTAATTG
Organism: Propylea japonica; assembly: GCA_013421045.1. NCBI lineage: Eukaryota > Metazoa > Arthropoda > Insecta > Coleoptera > Coccinellidae > Propylea > Propylea japonica. Next base: position 84,249,176 of record CM024239.1, on the reverse strand, counting down.
AGAGCCCAAACATATCGTGCAATAACCGCCTCGAAAATCCAGGTCCGGGTTAAAAAAAAATTATGAATAGTTTGAATACTTGAAACAACACCCTGTACATAGGAATTTTGAAAATCTGTTTTAATATTCGAAAACACCACTAAAAACTAAACTGAGACGTAGCCTTCAAATTTTCGCGCAGAAAGTTTTACTGCACAAATTTTCAAGGTAAAAGTGAAGTTTTTAGGAACTTGGATACCCGAAAGTGGTTTGAAGTGACTTTAACAATAAATTATCAACAATATTGAATCCATAATAATTTCAACAGTAGGTACTCTGCAATTCATTTTCACATTGGTTTTCTTTTTTATAACTGTATACTTTAAAATCCAGGTCCGGGTTAACGAAAATTATGAATAGTTTGAATCCTCCAAACAACACCCTGTACATCGGAATTTTGAAAAACGGTTTTAAAATTCGAAAATACCACTAAAAACTGAACTGAGACGTACACTTCAAATTTTCGCGCAGATAGTTTCAATGCACAAATTTTCAACGTAAAAGTGAAGTTTTTTAGAACTTTTTTACGTTTTCATTATTTTGACAAGAAGAACAGATTGTTATGATGTTATGGCGGAATTTTTTTAGTAAAATTCTATGGAGCAATGCGACCTTTTTTTAACATACGATTCAGGTATCTATTATCATGATGATATTAGTGGGATGGATCTGCTTTCTTACTGATAACATTCAGCATATTTGTTTTCACCACATCAAAATTGACTTTCAAAGAGAAACGACCGAAAGAAATATATGACGATATTTTGATTGAAATGAATATCGAGGTGAGTGGCAGATCCGTACCTACAATTTACATTTTATTAACGTCATTGTACAATTTTAGCTTGAGGAAGAATCACAAAAGATTCGAAACGTTGGCAAGTATTAAAAAATCAAAATAAAATCTGGTCCAAATTCCTGTAAACGATTCATTCAATATTTATAATCATGGACGTTACTCTCAACAATTTTAGTTACAGTTTGTTAACTGAATGAATGCCATACTGAGCTCAGAAAACCATAAGAAACATTTTCATCTAAATTGTTGACAAGACGTCACTGTTTTTCTATAATTTTTTTTGGTATGTCGTCATAGTAACATGTCTGCATATTCGGAATTTATCAAAAATAATTATTTCGTCGACCTAAAAGGTGATTTTAATATGTACAAAATTGAATAGAAATGCCTAACTTTGATGTTCAATTGATTCTGTTTCAATTTGCTATTTCCATGGACAACCGAACATAAAGCATTCAGAAGCGATAGAGTAATGTCAGCACTCAATAGTAACATATAAATTTATATTATGTAAAATGTATGTCTTGTGAAAAATAAGAGTGTATGTATTTCAATCAAAAATTTATATACAATTCATTTTGATGTCGTCGGAAAAATCTTTAATCAAGCCATTTATTAATCTAGTGACTAATGGTCTCGAACTATTAGGCTTGAGCGGAGCGAAAGCTTTAAAAAATCTCGACCATTAGTCGCTCTTTTAAATTACCTAGTTGATTGAATATCTATTAAACAACTCGCTGAAAAAAACCTATTATCAATTTCAATTATGTCCAGTTTAAAACACGATAACACTAGAAAGAAAAATTCAAGACTTCAAAAAACAAAATTCCAAACTAAGAGATATTTGTATGGAAAATATTAAGTTTTATTTTGAAAAGTGCTTAGTGCTCGGTGCTCGTGTGAACGAATTACTTTCCAGAAGTGCTTCTTCTTATTCGCGCGGTGCCTTTCCGGCCGAACTGAGGCCTAGTGGCCCATTGTTCACCCGCATCGTTCTATAGAGACTCAGCTCCAGAAGTGCTTAGTAATCGCAAGCATTCTTCAAAAAATAAGGGCTTAGTGCTCGAGATTCCGGAGCACTTTTCAATAGGGCTTAGTGCTCGAAGCACTTTTCTTCAGTGCTCGGCACAGCTCTGCCGCGGAATACTGTAGTAATGCTTTGATTCCATAGTAGGGACATTATTTGGAGGCTACTGAGACCTCCACACGTATATTTTAACGTTTACTTCATATTCAAATTTCAAACCCATATTCGGCGCCTGGGGTTTGAAATACCCCACATAAATAACGCCGGGTTAAATGTTTCGTCCGAATGTCTGTAATTTTCAATTTCCGACCGAAAATGGTCTCAAACGATAGTTTTCGACTACCTGATGACGAATTCGTGGTCAAATTCAATTCTGTTCAGGGCCGTCCGGCCGCCCCTTAGCACGCGAGTTCGTTAATCAGTCAAATCATACAGGGTATTCCTTAATATATGATCTTAAAAATATTTGTTCCTCAATATCTCAAACAAAACGGAACCAATCGTAATAAAATTTTGCGACCACATGCAAGGTGCACATTATAAGTCGCATGTAACATTTTGTGGCCATGTTTATACAAAACCATAGAAAACTCAATAGGAATATTGAAAAAAGAAACTTCAAATTACCATAACAAGATATCCGATTCGAGTGAAATTCGTTTTGTGAATGAAGATTGGTGGAATGTTAATGAAAAATTTCGAAAGGATCGCATATCAGAACCATAGAATTTATTTGTTTTTAGTTATTGATTTTTCACATATATTCACAGGGATTCGTTTAAAACATCCAAAAATGATTCATTAACTCTAAGTGACCTTTCCGTCGTATTTTGTATTAGTTATTATTGTTATGGACCTCAGTCACGAGAAATTCCCTGTAATCAGTGTTGATAGAAGATAGGAAAAATGGAGTAGGTTGGTACGGTACGGAGAATATAAATAAACATTGTTTTGAATTGTTTCTTAACTATTTGAAGGTTTTCAGAGATAAGTCAGCCAAATATATGCCGAAATGTGAATAAATCATTCGACTAGTAGTATGAGATCCGGTATAAGAAATAAATAACCTCATCTGTTATCAACTGTTATTAACTAGTGAGAAGAAATAAATGATAGATAACATTTATATCGACACATTCCACAAGAGTTGCCTAGTTAAATTTGGTACGGATGATGTTAAATTCTTAAAAATTCAACTGAAAATTTTCAGTATACTACTACCCTCATCTGTTATTTGAAAAAATCGTCAACCAGTTAAGAGAATATACCCTAAAGAAGTGAAAAAGTAATGGTTGCGTGCGTCTTATCTGGTACCACTATAGGGTTGCAGGTTGAAGAGATGAGTCAAAGAGGTGAAAATACCTCATCTGTTTATTTGATCGTATCTAGTGTCAAATGAAAGCTTATTTTATTCGCAATCCGACTGTATAGAGGTGCCTCATTTAAAAGTGGATTCAGTACAGGGAAGCCCCAATTTTAGATGAAGTACAAGGAGTACAGACTATGTTTACCCAAGACACAGATTAGCATAACGGAGAAGAGCCCATTCTATCGGAGCATCAAGGTGTACAACAGACTTCCTGACAGAATAAAAAAATGCAAAGACTAGGCGAATTCAAAAAAGAAGTGTATAAATTACTGTTAGCAATGGAGCCCTACACTTTTAGTGAATATTTGGGAATTGTATAGTTTCTGTGTTGACGATATTTCTATTTTATGATTACATCGTAAATTATTCTTGAGAAATAAATATCATTATTATTATTATTATTATATTTTTACATCCTAGAAATACAATTTTGAATTTAAGTGAACAGATCGGAACCTGATCGTAAATAAATTATATAACTTCAAACTATTTCCATGTGGCACATCAGGACTAGTCAAATGTCAGACAACATCTACAAAACACCATAAATTTAATGTCTTAAATATGAAGGAGCATTACGAAAATAAATACGAAAATGAATTGGAAATAAATGCGGTCAGCTGGATTTTCAAAGAGAATCAGAACGCAATATAAAATAGTAGGTAATAAAAATGGCATGTGCGTTCCGAATTCTGGACTAAAAATAAATTGTTCGTCCCGAATAAATAAATAATATTTCATGGAATATTGGAATAGTAAGTATTTTGCGTTCTAGTTTTTGGATAAATAGCTTCAAAATCCGCATTTTCTCATTTTTTTAACGTAATATTTCACGGAAGGATGAAGTGAAAACTTTGAATTTTCATGGCAATATTAGAAAAGAGGAAAATCGCATTCAGAATGTCTTGCATGAGATCTATACTATGTAACCAATACTATTGTGGACTTACGTCAGTGATTTGTAATTTCTACGATTCTACGATTCAGTTCACCTTTATGGACAAGACTACTTCCATATTTCAATAAGATATGACATATAATTGTATACCTAGTGTAGAATTCACTCCGGTAGACACTGGCTCGGCGATATCCACGAACTAACTGCTAATCGTCGACTCTCACCTGTGGTTCTGGTCTTCTGACTCATAGCATTAGTCATGAATACACGAGACAGTGTAATCGCGTACACTACATCTCTCCTATGTTGAATAAATCAAACAACAAATTGAAAATAAGAGTTTCATTCCTTCTGATATTTTATAAACTACAATATCAAATACTTAATCAATAATAATAAGTTAAGTGTTCCAACAATTTGCTAACCTACAAAACAAAACTAATATTACTATCTGCAAACGCAGATACAGAATATCCAACATAATAACTATATAATTTTGTGACCAAACAACTTAGACCTACTGTTTGGGTCATTAAACAGATTGCACTGTTTACTTGTTCACTCCATCATCTTGTCTTTCATCCTCATCCTGACCCTCGTCCTCCTGCGGCACCGCTGTCCACTGACCTTCCACCCTCTTGAGATGGACAACATTCCTCCGAAGTACTTGTCCCGTTTGATCGTTTTCTCACAGTTATGTCGCCCTGTCTAGATTCTTCAACAGTGTGAGGCGTGGGATTGAAGTTGGTGCTGAGTTTATTTTCTTTCTCCATATTCTTAATATAAACTTTGTCTCCTACATTTAATGTTGATTCTGTAGCTCCTCTTCGTTGGTCACCGTACTGTTTTCCCTTCTCTTTATGAATCATGTCTCTGTCTCTGACCTCCTCATCATTTCCTGAACTTTCAATCCTGTCTAATGATGGATTTATTTTTATCTCGGTTTTTGCGCCCAAAAAATAGTTCCGACGGCGATTTACCTGTTGCTGAGTGAGGCGTACTATTATACATTATTAGATATTCCACAAACTCTCTGTCAAATCTTTCTTCTCTAGGTGGCTTATTTCAACGTTTTATTATGTCTCTATTCTGTCTCTCAACCTCGCCGTTTTGTTGAGGCCAGTAAGGAATAGTATTGAATATTCTGATGTTGCAGCTGTCACAAAAACCTCTAAATTCTTCGCTTACAATTGTTTTCCATTGTCTGTTTGTATTGACACGGGATATCCAAGTCTGCTGAAGATCTCTTTCAAGAGCTTTATTATTTGGAGCTTGTCACAGATTTTGTCATTTTGACCTCTTTGTAGCGACTGTAATAATCAATCAGAACGAGCACGTATTCGTGGTTAGGCAATGGACCTAGCAAATCCATTGCGACGTCTACCCATGGTGCTACGGGGAGCTCACGTCTCTTCATTGGTGTCGGTGGATTAGGTAATCCCACCAAGGTACAGCTTTTGCAAGATTTTACTAGATTTTCAACGTCTTTATCGATTCGCGGCCACCACCTTGGAACGTAATCGACCCTTCATGGCGACAATCCCTGGATGACCTTCATGGGGCGTCGTCTAGGACGTTCTTTCGCAATTTCTGAGGTATTACGATCCGGTTACGTCTGAGCAATATATTTCCATAGAACATAGTTCGTTTTCGAAAATTTTGTAGCTTTTTGCTTTGTCGTCCCAGTCCTGTTCGTAAATGCCTTTTTTCACGCCATTTATTTCTTGGTCGCTTCCAGAAAACTTGATGATATCATCCATTGAAACGGCTCGCGGTCGGGCTTGTTCTATGATCTGGTGGATGTGGATGTCTTGACCCTTCGACGGTGACTTTGAACAAACGCATAGTCGTGACAGGGAATCAGCGATGTTCATTTTCCCCGGTTTATACATCACTTTGTATTTATACGACTGTAGCCTGAGCACCCATCTCTCTATTCGGGCACAAGGCTTTGATTTAGGCCCGAATAATATCTCTAAGGGCTTATGATCTGTAATAAGATCAAATTCTTTTCCGAATAGGAATATGTTGAAGTGTTCCACAGACCAGACCAATGCCAAAGCTTCCTTTTCAGTCTGACTGTATTTCCTTTCGCACTCAGTCAAGGTCCTGTTTCCGAACGCGATTATGCGTGGACCTTTCGAATCAAATTGGATTAAGACAGCACCAAGTCCAACTGGGCTCGCGTCTGCTATTACTTGAGTTTTGTCATCTACGTCGTAGTAACCTAAGGATTGTATTTTGGTCAAGATATTTTCAGATCTTCCTTTTTTTCGAGCCTTTGTCGCTTTTTGAATTGGATCCTGTTTGGTCGAAGTCTGGCGCTTTTCTTTTAAATGGCTCTTTCCTCGATTTACAATATTGACGGAAATGTCCATCTTTTCCGCATCCGAAACATTTAATATCCCTTGCCGGACACTCCCTATCTTCAGACCTATGTTTTGAGCTTCCACACCTGCCGCAACTTTTCTTCTGGAATCTATTTCCTTTTGTTGAATTCCAACTGTCCCTATTCATTGTCGGCTTCCTTTGTATGAATAGCGTTTACTTCATGACTCCCTTGTTTTTTCAGTTCATATAATATCCATTTGATTGTTGACAATTTCCAGCGTGTTTGCTTCCGTTATAATCTTCTCTAGGGTTATACTATCACCAATAGTTAAAATCTTTTTCCGTAAGTCCGTTGATGTACACTTTTCCGTAATCTGGTCTATTAAGTGGTCATCTTTCCTATCGAAGTTGCATCGATCTGCTTGTTTTCTCAGTCTCACCAAAAATCTTTCGAACTTTTCCCCTTCCTCTTGTTTATTAGTCGAAACATGTGTCGTTCGTAGACTCTATTTTGCTTCGGCAAAAAGAATTCGTCTAATTTCTGAATTGCCACATCGAAAACATTCACACCTATTGCAACTTCTGCATGGGCACCAGGCAAGTTGTAATATATCTCCTGTAGACCTGTCCCGCCTAAATGCAACAGAGTTGCTCTTTTCTTCGGTTGATCTTGTATCTCAGCAGCATCAAGATAAATGAGCAGGGCTCTCTTCCATTTTTCCCATCTATTTCCGATGGAGGCACCATCACCTTCTACACCAATCCCTCTAGGGGTGGCAGAGAATTAGCCATAATGCTAACTCAAGTTGAGGCAACCTGGAAATAAATCCAACTTACTTCGTTTGTTCCCAATTTAATGGTGGTCTTAAAGCCAATGACACTAAAACTAGTGCTCAATATAAAATTCCCATTTAATAATGGAGGTAGTTTTCAATACCACTATATGTTTCCAATTTAATGGGGGCATGTTGCCAAACACTACTCAATTCTCAATCAAATGAAGGTAAGTTACCAAAACATCTTTTTTTCCAATCAAATGGATCTCATTTCAGTTCCTAGATCGACTATAATTTCAGCAAAGCAAATTTCCAATTAAATGGAGACAAGTTGCTACCAAACATTTTTTTTTCCAATTAAAATGGAGGCAAGTTGCTACCACACATTTTTTTTTCCAATTAAAATGGAGGCAAGTTGCCACATAAATTGGTTAGTATTGAAAAGATGGTACTGTGCCATGGCTGATTTCATGTAGTAGTATTCAGTAAGTTCACTACCCCATTCAAATTATGCAAATCACATGTTAGAATATGTGCTTCCAATAAGAAAATGATTGAGACTTGATTTGATGGAATATTATATGGGTGACCAAGTTGTTACTATATATCATATTTTTGAAACAAATGTTTACAATACCTGGACTTCCTTCACTATTACACTAACTTCACTTATTACTTTCCTTTTCACTCGTCGCCACTTGTAGAATTCACTCCGGTAGACACTGGCTCGGCGATATCCACGAACTAACTGCTAATCGTCGACTCTCACCTGTGGTTCTGGTCTTCTGACTCATAGCATTAGTCATGAATACACGAGACAGTGTAATCGCGTACACTACACCTAGTAATATTATATCTTCCGTTTTTGGATTAGTTAACAATAAAGTTCCTTTAACTAAGCCTTGACAATCATTATTTATGAAGATGTCGATGGCAAATACTTCATCTTTTACTGAAATCAATCATAGCAATTTATAGTCTGTAGCCTCATTAATTCAATTAATTTTCTAATTGCTATATTGGATATTCACCAATTTTCTATCACATTGAAGAATAAAATAATAAAAATTCAAAGGACTGAACATATAAAGATAGTTCGGTAGTAGCGAAATGTAATTAATAAGGAATTCAGAAATTATAGGGTACGTTACATAATTGAATCAAACAATATTCCATTTTAATATAACCTACAGGGTGTCAAACGTGCACTAGCCAGTTCATGAAACGTTAATTAGAATGACAAAATTTCTCTCGCTGTTCAATTAATTCTGGCAGAAATGTAATGAAGAAAATGTTCGAAAATGCCTTTTCTTTTTGAGATGGATAATTCATTTCATTAAAATTTAATGAATGGTGTTTTTGATTGCGTTCTTCTGGTTTTTCAGTATTCAAGGGGAAGCGAGCAAGAATTTTGGGGGGGCCTGTGCCAACCCTTGCCCCCCATAGCATCGCCACATGATCTGAGGGCGATATATGACATGTAATATATTTTTGAAACGAGAAAAAAACGATGATTTTTCAAGTGAAAAAAATTATTGTTACCATAAGAAAAAACAAAAGTTAATGTGATTCATCAGAAACGAACACCTCAGCAAAAATTGGATTCCTATTAGAAAAGTGTCTTTTCAATGTTTTTGTTAAATAGCCCAATAGGAACTAAGATAATCATCAGAGTTGAAATTGCCCAAAAGTGATTTAAAGTTTATAACTGGAAAACAAAAGATGATAAAGCAATGTAGTTAACGGCATTATAAATTTCTCGAGAAAAGATGTCCGCAATATGCCATTCATTTTTCTTTATCTCTTAGAGTTAAAAAGTTGTAGACCAGGAATCACCAATTCTGGTCACCCTGCACAATATAGTGTCTACAGAATCAGCTAGGTAACCACCTATACGAAAAAATATTCAGGCAAATAAGTAACAGAACGTATGAAAATCTGAAATTTACTAAATATCCGTTTTTTTCGATTAATTATAAGTAGTTTTATCAGGAATATAATAACAAATCTGCCAGAATATAATCTTTAGGTGGAAGTTGGAATCATTCTCTCTGTGACAGTATTCTATGACGTTTACATAGAAATTAACCAAATCGATTCGTATTGTAAACAACATAATATAATATAATCTTTAGGTGGAAGTTGGAATCATTCTCTCTGTGACAGTATTCTATGACGTTTACATAGAAATTAACCAAATCGATTCGTATTGTAAACAAACATAACTGCGCGTTTGTTAATAATGAAAAAATCGAAAACTACAAATTAATATCGTGAGAACTATGGTTTTATTCTAGTCATTTACGAATTTACCTAACATTCTTGTTCAAATCTTGAATCTTAATTTGAAGTTGTTGGGAAGCTCTCAGAATATTCAAATTTGAATTATCGTTGTCCCAATATGAACTTAGGTTTTTTGTTAATTTTTTTATTATCACTTCATGGTACCTGAATCTGCACAAATAACCTATACTATGTTCTAAGAGCTCAGTTCTCTGAGGATAAACAAAGTGTAAAATTAAATGGGAAAACTCTTTTGATTATAATCAATTATCTACCAAAAAGTAACGGCTGAAGAGTTCAATTTTTTTTTCATTTTGACATAAGTTGTCACACGTTTTTTTATCATTTTCCGAAATTGAATTCGATATTTAGGATGAAATGTCACTATTTAAATTTATGGGAGATCATTACCCTTCAAAAGGGTCCTGTAGCGGTCTTTGAAGAACAGGAGGTTCGAAAAATCATCACTTGGAATGCCAGACCTGGTTTGAAACACTCTTCTGGTTCAAAAGCATGAATAAGTATTTTGTATCTAAATATTGAAGGTATATTTATTCGAATTATTCGAATAGTTTTAAGTTCCAATTGTGTAAAAACGGCGAGGCAGGGTTTTTTCTACTGAGGTTTTTCCCTGTGCTCTGGTATCATACATCGAATAGGATGGTTTCCCGTTTTATACCAACCTCAGCTAAGGACTTTTTTGTCGCATGTATTGTATTTTATTAGCTCTCAATTCAAAAGAATATATATAGTTCAATACCTCTACAAAGTTTAATTCATGTTAGCTACAGCATAATTTTAAGGTCAATGATCCACCAGACAATTTTGCAATGTAATCTCAAATACTCGAATTGCACACTAGACGTCTTATAATAAATGATCCACGGTGAGATATCATAAATTATCCTATCGAATGAGAATTCTGTGCAATTACTCTCTGAAGTTAAAAGCCTTAAAGTAGGGTTTTGTTTCACCCATGAACAAGCGAAACCTCTGTTAGGTTGCAATACCCTTCTCATTGTTTTCACTTCCTTCTAATTTCCGATTCAAATTAACCAATTTTTCGATACTTTTCCTCCAATAAATTTGCAATTGCTTTCCACGTAATGAGATTGTTGAATATTTCGGTTTTTCACATTGTTATGAGTTTTTAAAGGATCTTTCGATGATAACAGGTCCTTAAATGCCTAATCAACCCTTAATATTATATCGTTTTTCAAAATTAGATTGAAATTCAGTATGATTAGGATTTTAGCCCGAATACTTCATGGTCATAAAATTTCACAAATAAATTTCGGAGAATGATGATTGAGAAAAACATCAGATTTTCGGAAGTCGAAGGAATTCTTAAGAGCAGAAGTGATCGTTTATCTACCAACCTGAATGAGGTTTTTAGGTGTTTTCGTATTTCTTTCATTTTGTCAGATTCGATTTGAGTATATTTCTTTGGAAAAGAAAATGAAAAGATATGAAAAAATGAATATATATATTAATTCATTCTTCAAACACATCCAATACTACGCTTGAACAAGTAGATTTTATGCTTAGATTTATAAATAAATAATATAAATAAATATTTGTTGACTCTGTTAAAATTTTTCATGTTTCATGGAATCTTCACACGTTTACGTTTTCAGAAAATCAGCAGAATTCAGGGATCAATATATATTTTGTCGATGCTACTCGTAAAAATTATGGTGTTTTTTATGATATGCTAATAGCTAAGGCGGTTATTCTTGGAATGATATCAAGAAATATATTTTATGAACGTAGCTATGCAAATACATAAATAAATATAAAATTTCCAGGAACTTTTTTCTCTAAACACTATGTATTTTTATTGCAATTATTTCTATGAATTTTGGTTTACATGATCACTTTTCATCAAGATCTTTTGTCAGATGTATGTTATTTCAATATCATGACATCTCCCCTTGAAAAAAAAATAAAATAAAATCTGACAAAATCAATTCACAAGAGAAGTATCTTAATGAGTATGTCAAAAACTTCGAAGTCCAACATCGAAAACATCACTCGAACAATTAGGTACTCATCAAAATTGACAAACCTATTTGAAATCAAAATAAATATGTTCGAGATTGATATCGATTTGGTGGTCTTGAAGTTCTTCCATATCTTGTTACATAATAATTAGAATTACATTGAACATCTTTATGATTAAAGTTAGTTTCAGAGTGATCAGGATTTTTGTTTACTGATGGGTCAATTTTGATATGACGTCGATTTCTTGTGACCGTTCGATTAGAGTTATTAATTTTTATATCATAACTTCTAGGATTTTTATTCACATTAACTATTGTACCAGGAATATTGAAGAGACCATTGCTCCAAATTAGAACATTTTGATTTTTCTCAAGCTTACTCATAGTTCTTGTTTTACGGTCAAAATAAAATTTTTGTTTTTTCTGTTTCTGTTCAATATTTTTCCTATGAAAACTGTTATTGATAATTTTAGGTTTTAAATGTTTTTCTGTGGTTGGCAATATACTTCGTAAATTCCTGGAAAAAAGTAGTTGTGCAGGACAATACAAATTGTGGTCAATGGGTGTATTTCGAAGTTCAAGTAAGGCGAGGTAGAAATCTGTTTTATCAAATAAACATTTTTTCAGTATAGATTTTACAGTGCCGATTGTTCTTTCAACCTGCCCATTAGACTGAGGATAATGAGGACTGCTGGTAGTGTGTTTAAATCCCCACATATTTGAAAATTCTTTGAACAAGCTAGCAGAGAATTGAGGTCCATTATCAGAGAAAACTTCCTCTGGTATACCTAACAAGGAGAAAATTTCCTTAAGTTTGTTGATTATATCAATTGGCGTTATATTTTTTGCTAAAGTTTTCACTTCCATAAATTTAGAAGAATAATCGACCAATATTAAATAGAAACTACCATTCAACTGAAATAAATCAATACCTACTTTTTGCCACGATCTTGTTGGAATATTATGATTAATAAGAGGTTCTTTAGGTAAGTTTTCTGAAAATATTACACATGATCTACAATTTGATATGAAGTTATCGATGTCTTTTGCTATGTTTGGCCTGTAAAACAATGTTCTTGCTCGATGTTTGGTTTTTTCTTTCCCCAAATGACTCAAATGTAATTTCGATAAAATCATATTTCTTAAGTTGGATGGAACTACAATTCTGTCATTGAAAAACAATAAATTATCCGAATAAGAGATGCTGCTTCTAATGATATAATATGGAGACAGGCTCTGATCGATATTTTTTACATTTGGCCATCCTTTTCAAAGAAAACTCTTGATCTTAGTTAAAATTGGATCTGTATTCGTTTCAAATTTCAAATTTTCTAAACTGCCGCTTGATACAGGTACCGGGCTTTTCACTATAATTTGACCCCCCCTTTAACATTGTTACTGAAGGAGACACAAAAAATGTTTAGTATAAAAGTTTCACGAAATCAACTAAGGTTTTTTGATATGATTCCAGAAACTGAAATATATACAGGGTGACCAACATATTAATGGCAACTTCATTTTTTCAAATGGAACACCCTGTATATTTTTCCATATTTATATAGCTCTTTTTGCCCTGCTTTCAATTATGTAACATATGTTGGTCTATCTTTCTTATTCTGAGCACCGCAGAGTTTCAAATTTCAATAACCATCTGGCATAGCGTTTTGAAAGTTCGTGAATTCTTAAGTGGCCAATTCGAATTTAGATTGGTAATGGCGCACCCATTTTATGGCCACCAAGTAGTCCCGATTAACACCGTTAGACACGTTTTTTATAGCCGTTCCTGAAGGAAAAAAATATATCAGCAATAATGACAATCATTGAAAGCGGAGAATACTATTAATGATATAAAATCAACCAATATTAAACTCATAATCGGAACCAATCCCGTCAACGCACAAAGAATAATGATAATATTGTAATGATTAAAAACAACTTTTGAAGCTTTAATTTCTGACTTGAATCAGAGCCATAATAATGCTATCAAAAATATTCTTAACAACTTGAGACAACTATATGAACTATGTGTATTGAATGAAGGTGGTCATTTTGAGCAATTTCTTTAGTTGATGTTATTCTTACCATACTACCATAGTTTATTATTTTCATTGGTTAAGTAATTGTCAAGTATTCATTCTAAAAAAATATTTTTAAGTAGATTGTTTGGATATAAAGAATTTCGTAGGTATTTTACATATTTTTTTATTCGGTGTCATCATTTCAAAACTCTGAAAATTGAAGAGACACATCCACATACGCATTTATATTCGAGATCAGGAGGAAAAAGCCTATCAAAAAAAGGAAGAATATACAGGACAGGGTGTCCCATTTGAAGAAATATAGTTGCATTCAATGTTGTTCACCCTGTATATCTTTCCATTGACGTTATTATAACTCCAAAAATGAGCATTTTCAGTAAACGCACTCTGCCACTTGAAAAATGATTACAGATCTTGGCAGGTGGTTCTTAAAATTTGAAACTCTGTGGTTCTCAGAATAAAAGAGATAGACCAACATATGTTACATATTCGAAATCAGGGGAAAAAGAGCTAGCCAAACAAGGAGAAATATACAGGATGTTCCATTTGAAAAAATGAAGTTGCCATCAATATGTTGGCCACCCTGTATATATTTGATTTTCTGGACTCATATCAAAAAACCTCAGTTGATTCCGTGAAACTTTTATAAGAAAATTTTTTTGTATCTCCTTCAGTAACAAAGTTAAAGGGGGGTCAAATTATAGTGAAAAACCCGGTACATTGATTGAATAGCAAGAATTTGAGATTCAATTTTTTCCGGCAAGAGGTCATCTTCTGAATTAAGGGATGGTTCATTTGCACGAGATAAAGCATCAGAAATTGGAAGATTCGAACCACGTTTATAAATCAAGTTAATTTGATAGGGTTGAATGGATATAAGCATTCTTTGCAAACGCATTGGACAAGAATTGAGCGACTTTTTCATGATTGAAACCAATGGTTTGTGATCTGTGTAATAAAAGGCGGTAGAATCATCTTTCAAAAAACATTTCTTTCACATCTGTAGGACCTTTATGTCCAAAGATATCGATATTATAAGGAAGGGTCCACTGAAATGAAAAATAAATTTGAAAAGGGAGCTTCTCCAAAACTGAGGGGGTAAACTCCCCAATATGGGTGTTTTTCTCGATGAAATTAGGTTGTATTTGATGCCCTTAAATTATCGCTAAGTCATGACCAAACACACTGTATATGTACCAGATGTCATTTGCAACGAATTGCGTCGAGTGAAGCATGGTCCTAAAATCTATGGTTACGGAAATATGGTGTTCTTTCAACTTTTTTGAAATTTTATGCTTCGTTATCAAAAATAATTAATTTTGTGGAAATTGATTTACTCTGAATATTCAGTGAGGAGATGGCCCTCTTTTCTTGCGGAACAATATTCACAAAAAATTACATTACTCACTCGAGATATACAGGGTCATAAACAGTTGCACCCATTTTACTTATAAAATCTTGATGATAGAATTGGGTATCACTCGAAAAAAGAATTATTGTAAAAGTATATTATTATGGACTTGGTGTACAAATGTAGGGAAAAACTCAATAATTCCTTTATGCAATCAAAAATTATGACCCGAAAACCAAAAAGATCACATACCTTTTCAATCAAGAATTTAAAAAAGAAAATTTCAGGAGTACTGACACAAAATAAATACAACTCTTTTATAAACTAAGAATAAAGCTATTTCGATTTTTTGATTATCGTCTTCCAAATAGGTATGTTTTGCAATACCTACCCCATGCATTTTTTTCAAATGTATTCAAACTTCAACAATCTGATGATTCGATACTTCAAACGATAAATATCGAAGATCCAGATTGTGGTAGGTATATAGTATTTTTATAGTAAATATATCGCAGTTGGTTGATGAAGATTTATCTTGGGCCTCAGGTCGAAAAGGTCTTCACGAGACTTAATTATTTATAAATAAAGAGTGTAAACATGTACAGGGTCACAACACTTTGATAGGCTATAACCTCATAAAAATACGTTTCCCAATATATTTTTCGAATAATGACCTTAAAACAATATTGTTTATATTTGGAACCAGACAGAAATCAGTTGCTTTGTAAACACTGACTAATTTCACAGTCGAAGAAGATAAGTATGTAATTAATTAACTTAATAACAAAAATAAAAAACATGCAGTCAAATTGATAAAGAACATAATTTTTATTCTGTGTAGAATGCATTCGAAAATACCAATTCTGCAGGATGTTTATTGGATAACGGAAAAGAGTCGACGATGGATAAAGTACCTCTAGGTGGTTCCGAACATCGTACTATACAGGGTGATTTTTTTAAGTGTTTCATCAGACGTTTCCGAGGAAGGAATTGTAATACAGATTCAAGATTTTGGATTTTCGTTTTAGAGTACATGAACTTTAATTGTAAAATATTTTCAAGAGGAATCTACTTCCGGTTTCACCGGAAACGAATGTAACTTCGTTATTTCAAATGCAACACCCTGTATATTTATACATTTTCGAATTCTTCGTTCAATTCTACACTGATTTGATGTATGATATGTGCAACCACTCAAGCGGTTCTTGAATTATAGCCTGGTTATCAAATTTTTGAAAAAAAGGTTATCACAAATTAGTGTCCATATCTTCAAAATCCCTCATTACAAGAATTTCTTTTTGCGAAAGTGCAACAAAAGAGAGTACGCTGATACTGTATCTTGTATAACTTATGAGGAAATATTATACAGGGTGTCTGAAAAAGGGCCTCAAAGTGAGCCTCAATAAAACTATGAAATCTCACTTTTTTCAAATGGCAACCCTATAATTTTGTAATTCCAATCGATTGCTCGTCAAAAACCAGTTATAGTGTCCCGAACGTTTCATGCCTCTAAAATCAGTATTTTGGCCGTTATTCAATAAAATTCGAATTTCACGATTAAAGGCAGGTTTCGCACAGTTTGTAAGCTTGCATTTTTGAAGTAGCCTATGTTAGGAACTGTCATTCTTACTTTTTCTTACAGATCAAGCACTAAGCATGACATGCAATAATAATTTCACTGGAATGATATTTCAAGGGTATGTTTTTTATTTGCGGCAAATGTAACAAATTCGTAGAACAGGTAATTAGAAATTCAACGAACGAAATTCACATTTACTGACTTTAACGGAATCAAAGTTCAGGAGGTATCAAAACAATTTTCTCCGTACTGGAAGCCTTAGCCCTAAACGGACACGAGTGAATACAGTAATAGATAATGAATGATCTGTTACTGTATTCACACGATTCCGTTTTGGGTTAATGCTTCCACTACGGAGAAAATTGTTTTGATACTTCCTGAACTTTTGTTAAAGGTGGTAAATATGGATTTCTTTCGTTAAAAGTTCTGACTGCCCTTTCTAATATTTTGTTACATTCACCATAAATGAAGAACATATTCAATACATCACTGTTACTGTAATTCATATTTTGCATAGTGCCCGATGAATCAAAAAAGTATAAATGACAGTTCTCTAAAATGCATTATAAATCAACAGACATAGCCTTCTTGAAAATTTCTATCCTAATAAATCCATGGTTCGACAAAGAAACCTTGATTCAATCCTGAAATTCGAATTTTATTCAATAACGGCCAAACTACTGATTTTAGAGGCATGAAATGTTCGGGACACCCTAATTAGTTTTTTACGAGCCATCCATTGGAATAACAAAATTATAGAGTTGCCATTTGAAAAAAGTGAGATTTTATAGTTTTATTGATGCTCACTTTGGGGCCCTTTTTCAGACATGCTGTATAATATTTCCTCATAAGTTATACAAGAAACAGTATCAGCGTACTTTCTTTTGTTCCACTTTCACAAAAAGAAATTCTTGTAATGAGGGATTTTTAAGATATGGACCATAATTTGTGATAACCTTTTCTTCAAAAAATTTGATAATCAGGCTATAATTCAAGAACCGCTTGATCATACATCAAATCAGTGTAGAATTGAACGAAGAATTCGAATATGTAAATAATAATAATAATAATAATATTTCTTTATTTCAGATGAATTCAAGCTACATGTACACATAAAGCCTAAATTTAAGTGAAATGACGTCACAAAAATTCGAGTTTACTCAGCTATCAAAATATTCCCTGAGACTATATGGTTCTAATGTAATCAGTAGATGTTTTACTTTGCTTCTGAATAATTTATAATTTGTTACACATTTAATGTTATTTGGTAATTTATTGAAAGCTTTTATACTCATATAGCTAGGACTCTTTTCTGTGAGTGTTAATCTGTGAGTTGGAAACATCAAATTTAAAGTTCTTGTATTATAACTATTTACATTTTCGGTTGTAAAATTATTTTTATTCTTATGTAGGAACATTAACACTCAAACAAGTACAGACCATACACTGTGAACATTTTTTTGGATTTAAACTTTTCTCTACATGATTCCCTAAAACTCATTTTGTAAATTATACGAATAGCCCTTTTCTGAATTAAAAATATTTTTTCTAAATTTTCACTATTTCCCCAGAAAATTATCCCATATTTGAAGGTGGCCTCAAAGTTTCCAAAATATACTGCCCTTAATGTGTTTTCATTCATATACTGCGTAATTGATCTTAGTGCAAAACAAATCTTACTTAATTTCATCGAAACAATCTCTGTGTGTTGACGCCAGTTCAGGAAATGATCGATGTAAACTCCTAGAAATCTAACGCAATCTGACAGTACGTACTTATGCTGTGATAAAGTTATTGAATCTGATATTTCTTTGTGTGATCTATTTGTATTGAAAAGAAGTACTTTTGATTTGCTCTCATTAAGTATAAGATTGTTTTGATCGAACCATGCTTTTGATTTGGAAAAAATGTGATTAGCTCGTCTTGTAAGCTCTTCAAACTCTTCTGCACCTGTTAACAGATTTGTATCGTCCACGAAATTGACCATGTTTCCCTCGCTCTTCGGTATTATGAGACCCAAATCATTTAGGTATATCAGGAATAGTAGTGTGCCAATGACACTTCCCTGATCTATTCCTAGTGTTCTCGTTAAAATACTTGATTTCGATGGGTTATTGTTTTGAGTGATGGTAACTCTTTGCTTTCTGTTAGTCATAAATGAATCTAGCCATTTGATTGCGTTTCCTCTAACTCCATAAAATTGTAATTTCTCGAGAAGATATTCCTTATTCAGTGAATCGTAGGCTTTAGAGAGGTCTAAAAATATACCTAAAGCCATTTTTTTGTTTTCAAGTAACTCTAGTATGTATTGCACAAACTCGAAAATCGCTGTCTGTGTTGATCGCCCATGTAGGAACCCATGTTGAGTATGCGTGAAAAGGTTGTTCTCTTTAAAATATTCCATCAATCTTGTTGAAACAAGTACTTCGAAGATTCTGGAGAATGCTGGTAGTAAACTTATGGGCCTGTAGTTGGTAAGGAGTGCTGGATTGCCATCTTTGAAAATTGGTTTTATCAGGGCTAGCTTTAAGGAATCAGGAAATTTGCCATATTTGAAAGAGTTATTTATGATATATGATAATATTTCGCTCACAGCTGGTAATGATAATTTAACTATCATAATAGGGATTTCATCATCGCCGCTGCTGAATTTGTTTTTAATGAATTTGCTCAAGTTCTTAATTTCAGAAGGTGTTGTTAGTTTTAAGTAAAAGGATTTATTGATATCTTTCATGTGAGAATAATCTATAGGTGTTTTAGATATATTATTTAAGAGAGTAGTTACTGTATTATTGAAGTGTTGATTGAAGTTTTCTGCTATTTCCTCTGGAGTCGCTTCTACTTGACAATTTTCAGATGTTCTTGTTTTGCCAGTGATTTCTTTGCAGATTTGCCACATAGTTTTGCCCTTGTTGTCGGATTTAATCATTCTTTGCTCATAGGTTTTGGTTCTCTGGTTTTTCAATGCATTGTCATATTCTTTCTTCGTATTTTTGTATATGTCAAGGTGTTGTTTGCTCACTTTACTTAATATTAAAAGGATGTCTAATCTATTTTTTATCTCTTCAATTTCAGGTGTTCTATAGTTGTAAACAGGTTTTTTATTTATTGATGGTTTTTTGGGGAAGTTTTCATTGAATATATTTCCAAATTCAGACATGAATACATCCCATTGCTTATCTACTTCGCTTTTGTCTATCTCTCGTACAAGGTTCCAGTTTTGACTATATAATTTTTCCATAAATGCATCCTTTTCTCTTTGGCCATAAAATCTGCGGAAACAGACTTTATTTTCCCTTACTTCTTCTATAAAAATGCTGATCTTTTGTGCTTTGTGGTCTGATATATGCATATCGAAAACAGAACTTTCCCAGTGCTGGATATTTGTAAAGATGTTGTCAATAGAAGTGCTCGATTTATCAGTGACTCTAGTATCTTGGTTTATGACTGGTTTAAGGTTGAAGGATCTCATTAGGTTTAGTAGTTCAGCTCCATCTTTATTTGATTTCAGTAATTCTATGTTGAAATCTCCAGCTACTATTATTTGTTTATTCTCCGGTAGTATTTTGTCCAACGTTTTCTCTAGTTTCGAGAAAAATGTTTGGATGTTCCCATTTGGTGGTCTATAAATTGACAAAACTATTAGGTTACCTTCCTTTCTAGTCCATTCTCCTGCTGCACATTCGAACTCTCCACTTTCAGAAAATTTTTGTAATTTCGTTCTTGTATTGCCCTTAAGAGTTTTGTGGAAGTATAATGCTGCACCTCCGTGGCTTCCTTCAGATCGACAGAAGCTTCCTATCAGATTGAAACCTTGTATTGGGAAGTAGCCCAGTTGTTCACATGACTTCCAATGTTCCGTTAAACATAACATTTTGCATTCCTTGTGTTGGTCAAGTTCACATTCTAATTTATTTACAGAATTTCCAATGGATTGGACGTTCTGATGAATCAGGCTTATTCGGGTACTTTTTGGTTTATTTTTTTGTTGAGTACTTATGTTGTTTTTCACTGTACAAAAAAACTTCCACTGTGAGTTCTTTTATAAATTTCGAATTTGAACCTTCGTATTCCTACGTTTGGTGGCCAAAAGGATGGCTGGTACATATCATCTTTCTTAGTGAGAGGGGCAGTCACGCAAAAACTCTTTAGCTGACCAGGTTTTGTTTCGAGTTCGGTGACAGTAACCTCTTCCTTTTCAAAACCAGGTTGTTTCTTTATGTGATTTACTACCATATCAGTTGTTACATGATTGTTAACTCTGTATATATTCAACCAAACTTTTCTTTCGGGGCTGCAAAGCCAGATTTGATTACTTCGCTTGATACGTTTCCTGTTCCTAACCTTTTCCTTGCGAATCGTCTTCTTTTGTACTTCTGTGTATTCTGGTTCTTGTTGCATGTTTGTTCTTTGTTAGATATTTCCACTTTGGTATGTTTGTGTTGGAGGCTAAATTGATTTTTCTTCTGTTGTTGTTGAATAATTTTGAGGTTACCTTGGCCTTGGCTGTCAGATGTTTGCGGCGTTTGAACCGGTGTTTGAACTACTACCTTAGATGTTTGCGGTGTTTGAACTACTATCTTAGGAGCTATTTTCTCTGTGGCAACATACTTCTTTGACTACTTGTTTTGACAATGTCTGAATAGTTTGTTTCATTTTTTCTATCACTTTTTTTTTTGTGTTGTTTATTTGTTGGTTTAATAATTTATTATTTTCTTTCAGAATTAGGTTATTTTTTTTTAGTTTCATTTTTTTCTTGCATTTCTGCTAGCAACTTACTCATGTATTCGACCTTGAGTTCCAAAATTTCCTCTTTACTTGTTTTCTTTCGTTTTTCAGAATCACAAATTCTATATATCTTCCATTTATCACTTTGATATTTTTCTTCTTGGCGCACGGGCCGTGATATAAACCATCACAATTTATACACACTTGTATTGTGCATGCCTTTTTGCTGCAGCATTTATAGTTATTTTCTTGTAAACTTGTAATTTTATCGCTTTGACGCTCTCGCCATCGCTACGTTCGTCTTCAGTTGACGCCATCTTACTATATAAATATACAGAGTGTTGCATTTGAAATAACGAAGTTACATTCGTTTCCGGTGAAACCGGAAGTAGATTCCTCTTGAAAATATTTTACAATTAAAGTTCATGTACTCTAAAACGAAACTCCAAAATCTTGAATCTGTATTACAATTCCTTCCTCGAAAACGTCTAATGAAACACTTAAAAAAATCACCCTGTATTTTATGAATATAACATGTTTAATTGGAAATATACAGATTACAGATTTTGTTGATTTCTGGTCATAATTTACGAACCATGTAGAATATTTTAATGATATTATTAGTTGGTACGCACATTATATTACACTAATCGGCAAAATAATCGACCCATTCAAAAAATCGATGAAGTTTGTTGATTCATAAATATGTTATATATTTCAAGTCCGATTCTATTGAAGTTTGTCTATTGTAGGTATGTTCATTCTTAATCAATCACCATTTTTGAATTTCAAGTAAACTTAGCGTCCGTCTTTTTATACAGGGTGAAACAAAATCTGTTTTTTTAACCCAACCTTAGAACTACCCATGGTGTGGTGTGATCCAATTGTTCCACCGTGTGATTTCTTATTCCATCATCAAAATACATTTTCTCTTGACCATTCAATCCTTCATTTATAACAATAGCTCAATTTTTGTTGAAGATACAGGGATACATCAAATTTCGCTAAGGCCAAATCTAATGCTGTCTATAGTAAAGAGTATGAAGGCTTTCAGGAGTGGAAAAAAAAGTTTGGTGGACGGTGTCAGCGCAAATATTTTGCTAGCATATTTTGAAGATTTGGTATGTTGCTCTGTTCTTGTTCTTTTCAATATATGATTAATTCATTCGATCTCCTGTTGCAGGAATATTCACCAAACACGTTATGGCCAAAATTATCTATGTTAAGATCCATGCTACATTTGTAGGAAAAAACGAATGTCAAATTATTCGATGAAGTGGAAGTATTTGTTAAGAACAAAAATAAAGGATCCGTTCCCAAAAAATCAGCAGTGTTGTCCCGGGAGCAGATCAAGAAATTTTTGATAGAAGCTCCAAATGACTTTTTTCTGATGTATTAGGTGAAAATTTGCATAATATACTAATTTCAGTAAAATATGACTTGACGTTTCATATTTCCCTTGGGACAATATGACTTGACGTTTCATGTTTCCCTTGGGAAATACGAGTGTGTTATGACATATGGTAACTAAGGCGATATGGCTCATTATTGATTCGATCAGAAAAAATTTTTTTGTACAACTGTCAAAAAAACTTGACTTTTCTTCATCACTATGGATGCGTAAAATATTACTTTTTTTCACCGTTAAAAAAAGTCTTTTTTTTACTGCTGATAACTAAAATTAGAACAACTTAAAAATAATGAATATTTTAATTACAACTAATTTCACAAAATTATGATTGTATCTGTACCTTATAAAGTAAATTAGTTTCGTCATCAGCATCTCTGAGAAATTTATTGATATTATCCCTCCCATAACACTTCAGATTTCTTTCCTCGGTATCCGACGCTTTTGTTCTTAATAAGCGGGACCAATTTTGAAAAATTCCTCATATCAATATTTTCCTTGACATTCGATGTTTTTTTAACATTGAGCTCCATAACTTGGAAGGTTTAAACATTTTTTATTTTTCCTCGAAATAGCATGTGAGCACATTTTCAGAAACCTTTTTTACGTTGTTCTTGTTGCGCCATTCTCGAAATTGGTTATAGTTTTCTCATATTATTAGCTTTGATTTGGCTGGTAACATATAAGATACAATTGTATTTGCTTCTTCAGCCATATCTGCGGGGGTATCACTACCACTATCATGTTCAACATTCATCTTCTTTAAAATAATTCGAAATTGAAACAACTACGAGCAAATACTGTCAAAGATTCGAACAATTTCAACAAACTGTTTCTATAGTTACGACACAGAAAGATCACTGGATTCATTTAATATTGTACTGAAAGCATTATCTTCAATGATTATACGTATTTCAGACGATGTAAATTCACATTCACAGTTGTACAAAAAATGTTGTTTGTATTTCGTGCGTATAAAATTCGTGTTTTCATGGCACATTCGAGTGAATTTTTGGCCTCGACCTGCGGTCTCGGCCAAAATTGACACTCTCATGTGCCATGAAAAAAACACTCATTTTACGCACTTAATACAAAAATAACTATTTTGTACAACTGTCAAAAAAACTTGACTTTTCTTCATCACTATGGATGCGTAAAATATTACTTTTTTTCACCGTTAAAAAAAGTCTTTTTTTCACTGCTGATAACTAAAATTAGAACAACTTAAAAATAATGAATATTTTAATTACAACTAATTTCACAAAATTATGATTGTATCTGTACCTTATAAAGTAAATTAGTTTCGTCATCAGCATCTCTGAGAAATTTATTGATATTATCCCTCCATAACACTTTAGATTCTTTCCTCGGTATCCGACGCTTTTGTTCTTAATAAGCGGGACCAATTTTGAAAAATTCCTTATATCAATATCTTCCTTGACATTCGATGTTTTTTTAACATTGAGCTCCATAACTTGGAAGGTTTAAAAATTTTTTATTCTTCCTCGAAATAGCATGTGAGCACATTTTCAGAAAACTTTTTTACGTTGTTCTTGTTGCGCCATTCTCGAAATTGGTTATATGTTTTCTCATATTATTAGCTTTGATTTGGCTGGTAACATATAAGATACAATTGTATTTGCTTCTTCAGCCATATCTGCGGGGGTATCACTACCACTATCATGTTCAACATTTATCTCCTTTTAAATAATTCGAAATTTAAACAACTACGAGCAAATACTGTCAAAGATTCAAACAATTTCACTTAACTGTTTCTATAGTTACGACACAGAAAGATCACTGGATTCATTTAAATATTGTACTTAAAGCATTACCTTCAATGATTATATGTATTTCAGACGATGTAAATTCACATTCACAGTTGTACAAAAAATGTTGTTTGTATTTCGTGCGTATAAAATTCGTGTTTTCATGGCACATTCGAGTGAATTTTTGGCCTCGACCTGCGGTCTCGGCCAAAATGACACTCTCATGTGTCATGAAAAAAACACTCATTTTACGCACTTAATACAAAAATTACTATTATTTACTACTCGTATATTTTTATTCTATTATGATTACAACTGAATTCAATTCTGTTCAACAAAATGAGATAAGGCATCATAAGAGGAAAAATTTGTATATAGTTATGACTAACCAGATTCGAAATTTGATATAAATCAAATCTTAAAAATATTGGTAATGAATTGGTTTGAACTTCGAGAGAATTATGTGTAATGTATAGTTGATTTTCACCCTCTCGTGGAAATATCACCACAGGTTGGAATTGAAATGAATGGTCTGCGTATTCTGCTCACAAATTCAAAAACATGATAAAAGCCATGGATAGTGAAATATCTGGCTAAAAGTAAGAATAAATTGAGTTTCACCTATGACTGACCCATTTCAAGAATTTCGATGTAGGTGAAGTCTTAAAAATATACTAGATGAATTCGTACAAACTTTGAGGGGAATTCGTGTAATGTAGCTGCTTTTCACCCTCATAAATTATGGGAATAATCACAAGTTGAATTTAAATGGTTCGGGAATTTTCTCAGGTGAAGTCAACCCATGGATAATAAGACATCAGTCTGAAAGATAAAATCATTTCGATTCTAGCGATGACCAACCAATTTCTGGAATTTCGAAATAAATCAAAGCAAACAAACCCCAAATGTGACGAACCTCTTTTTCGAAAATGCATATACCTGTTGAATTGGTATAAACGAGACGAAGTCTGGTATTGAAGTTAATCCCTCACCTTTTTTTACAATATTCAGGGTTAGGGTAATAATGAATCAGGTAGAGGCAAGGGCGTAGCCAGGAATTAATTTCGGGGGGGGTTTTGACATTTTGGCAATTGACTTTGTAGGTGCCGGAAATTGTGAGGGTCGCTTTCTGTAGCAAGTATTTGTTGTTTTTAAGAATTCAATAATACTTTTCCTACTTCGGAAACAATATTCAACATAGATATTCCTGGTTAGGTTAGGTAACCTATTTTTCAAATATGCTTCAAAATTTAATTTTTATTCACTCAAACAAAAACTTAAAAAACAATATTTATTTCCCAAACAATACTTACAGGATGAAATCAATATGAAATTAGTGTGGTTGTGTGCTTTCATTGAAACTAAATATAGTTTTTTAATGTTTTACTCCAAAAAGGTACCAACAACATATGAATAGGTATTAAAAATGAAGCAGTGAGAAGACACAAACAATATTTTTATGGTGAATTCCTTCAGTTAAAGTCTATCCGTATTTTTTTAGCGAATTGGTCAACCACTTCATTTTCATCAATTTTCACACTATAACGAATATTCATAAGCGCCAACCCATTCAATCTAGTTTCGCTAGAAGAATTGCGCAGGTAATTTTCAATTCTCCTCAAGCTGGAAAAAACTTCTTTCTGGAGTAGCAGTAGATACTGGAATCGTAGCTAAATTTTGTAGTAGGATGTAGATGTTCGGATACATATTCTGATTGCACTCATCTAAGCATTCTAATGCCGATTTTGAAATGGAGTTCATTGACATTTTCCATATTTCAAATTCTGCTTTAATTACGTTTTCATTTTTTCCGGGAGTAGTGAAGAATACATCGATAATGCGTCTTATATTAATATTCTCTGTTGAAATTCTGGGGTAGCAGACCAGATAAGGCTGATATTGATTTTCGGTGTTTAGAAAATCTATCAGTTAATTATTGTCGGATAGTATGTTCTAGAAATGGAATGAAACTTTAATATCATTCATATTGCTGATATGAAGTGATAATTTTAACTAGATTTTCGGAGATAACTTGGTTTGAGTGCAAAATGAAAGATTATTTTTACAACAAAAAATAACTCTGAAACATTTCGGGGGGGGGGGTTTGAACCCCCAAAACCCCCCCTGGCTACGCCCTTGGGTAGAGGAAGAGTGTACGAAATGATATTTTAAAAAACTTAGAAAATCAATGAAAAAATCGTATTTTTTTAAAACTGCCGCAATATTAGATTGGCGAATTGAATGGATGAATTATCGAATGAATTATAAATTTCATTGTGCTGGCCTTGGGTGATAACTTATTACAACTGTCCAAACTGATTCAATCTTCCGTTCAGGAGATACAGGGGTTATAATTTCCAATCAAATTCAGAATACATCTTGTGAATCACAACCTTTCCTTGACAGGCCCGCCGTAAGCGGGCGTGCAAAAAAAGGGGGGTGGTTGTCCAACTCCAACTGCTTTAAAATTTTGCCAAATGTCATAGAAACATAGAAATTTTGCCATATGCGATCGAAACTTTGCCAACTGCATTGAAATTTCTCCAACTCCGTTCAACATTGGGGGCGGCAAGGTCTCCCCATCCCCCTTAGAGAGACTTTTTCTCTGAAGGATCGGAGGTCAACATCGATAATTTCCGTATATCCACGGAATTCAGTGAATTCACTGCAATGTTTCTTTCAGGTATATTTCCGGGAGGGGTACTGCCGCCCCCCGAAGTTCCGCAGGTGCACCCTCCCTCGGCGAAATACTGAGAACGCCTAGATCCAGTTATGGCGTAAATCTTCAAGATCGAAAAATTCACATAATCCGATAAATTGCCCTCCCGGAACTTCGAATTGCGCCCTCGGGAAAATTTTTCTGAAAGAAACATCCAGGTAGTTACTACCTGGTTGTAATATTGGGAAAAAGAACATCTGCAAATTTTTCTCGTAGAATATTCAACAAAATCAGAGATTCCGTAGGAACTTTCTGAATCGATGTTTCTTTCAGAAAATTTTTTACTTTTTATTCAACTACTACTACTGTAGTAGTAGATGAATATTTTCAGTGTCGCCGTATCGTTTATGCCATTATTGAATGTCATAAAAAACCATCTGTTACTAAATTGCGCCCTTACTACTAGCCGAGTTAAGGTAGGTACGTGAGTTTGAAGAGAGAATTACGAAAATAAAGATAAAAAAAGAAAGAGGGTCTTTGTCGAGATATGCAGCCCCTAGGATCAGTAAGATCAGTTGCATTTTGAAGACTCAGCATATTAAGCGCAGGGGAGTATTTACGGGGGGGGGCTGGGGGTAATTAACCCCCCCAGGAAAGAGTTTTTCACACTGAATCTTCGAATGGAAACGATATAAACCCCCCTCCCCTTTCCTTGATTTTCACTCAAGATCAGTTCAGGTCCCTCGCTAAAACTTGGCACTACCCCCCGAATTGCTCTCTGGATACGCCCTTGATTTAGCATGTAGCGCTCTATTGGGGGCGGCATAACATTATTTGCACGCGGGCGCTCAGACAGCTAACGCGGGCCTGCCTTGATACTACAAACGGGTGATCAGGGATTCTCAAAATTTCCGTTCGACAGTTATCGTTTTCATGATCATAGAGAATCATTTTTGACATAGAATTTTTTATCATTGAGTAAACTGAGTCATTTGAGACCATTCCTGACCTAAGATATGGAAATTACAGACATTTCGGCGAAACCATAGCACGCTATTCCCCAAGAAACAAGAGTGCAAAATGTACTGTACACAAATTTGGCAAAATAAATTTTTGCTATAAAATATTTCGCTAGTCTCTATATTTCACAAAAAAATTTTCTGTAAGTGGAAAGCAGTTTTTCTACAAAAGAATTGCAATTTCAAAATTCGGAATATATCATATATCAAAAACCCCAGATAGAACCAAAACTCGAAACCGAGTCTTGTATAGTATATTTCGAAGCTTGTTGCTTCGAAGTTAAGTTTTATTAAGGGTCATTAATACCGACGGGATGTGTTTGTATGGGCTAGTAGGCGTTTCTTATTTTTATTACTTCAGATTTTCGTGTTGTGCCATATACCGGAATTTAGGCCTCGGCAGAACGTATCCAACACCCTTTTAATCCCAAAATGGGCAAAGTAGACCCCAATTATGAACCAGAGCATGATTTTTTTGGAGAAGGATGAAATTCGAAAACTTCCTTGCGCCATGAGACTGTTGTGGATTTATAATATTTTCTGATAATCCCAATTATCATTTGATTTTCGAAGTAACTATGAGATATAGCTGTTGTCTACTTCTTCCCACTTTACACAATGATTCATGGACCAATTTCCATAAAATAATTCTTGAGATAGATTGCAGTAACCTATTTGAAAATGATCATGGAAGTAAGTTTTGAGAGAATGGTCATTCTCGAGATCAAATGTTCTGCAAAGTGTGATACTAAATAAAACAACACATTTCTCGAAAAGAGATCAAATCAACGTCGAAGACTGTTTCCGATCTGCGAAAGAAAACCTCTAACATTCTGTAACAAATGCAATATTACTTTATGTGTTTCCTGTTTGAGTGAATTCCATCGTAAAATCCAGCAAATATATCGATGCCAAACTTACCATAAGAAACGGCGGGCTTTCCTCGAATCTTTTCGATGTTTTTGCAATAACTATTGCATCTTTGAAATAAAATGAATAAAATCTTTATGTTTAAATGTTCAGAGAGTCTTTAAACTTAATAAAGCGGTAATTCAATGTTTTTGAAGGGAGAAAAGTGATTTTCAGGTGAAATATTTTTCGGACTTTGGGGGCCTATATCTTCCAAACTAAGACAGATTGCCACTTTTTTTTCCACTAATATTGTTCAGGGAGCCAATATAAATACAACATTACAAAAAATTGATGGATATCTGCTGAATCCCAGAATTCAAAGAATTTTAATTTTTTTTTTCAGAATTATCCACCAATTTTAATGATGTAAAAAAATTCCAGGGTACAAAGGACCAAAGAAGACATTTTATGTCAAAAAATGGCGGTGGTTACGTTTGAAGAACACCGAAAAACAAATGACTATAATTTAATTTTTTTTCTAAAAATCGGTTTTTCAGCTGGAATTCATGAAAAATTATACGTCTATTCCTTCAGTAGCAAAGAATCGAGAGAAAAAATCACCATTCGAAAATTTTGCATTTCACAAGAGAAAAAAAAAATAAAATCGAAAAATGTGTTCTTTACAGAAATCTCAAAAATGACTAGAGATAAAAAGCTGAAAAGTTGGCTGAACTATTTTCATTCAATGCCTAATCGATCCCCTCAATATGAATCGAAAAGGCCGCGGGGACAGATTTACCATCCAAACCCGACCATACCCTTTGACTGAACTTCATGAATAGGTAGCACTTTTGATGTTGATTTTTAATTGCTTAATAATTGATGTTGGATTATCAGCATAAACTGAAGAAAGAAATTACAAGGTGTTAATCCACACGAACAAGACCTGGGCGGTTAATTAACGCGTTCGGGATGTTGTCGTGAGATTGACAAGGTGACCCGTGTAGATGTTTTTCGATTTTTTTTAATGATTAATACTTATTCTGAACATACAGGGTTGTCAATTTTCGGGATCACTCGTTCGACAAACGTATACGTTCGTGATATTTTGAGTTTAGATAGAAATGAATAAATGATTATATCCGGTCGAAATGAACATACATAATTATTACAATTTACAGAAATCTACGATCATTATCACGAACATATACCTATGTTCGTCGAACGAGTGATCCCGAAAATTGACATGCCGGTCCCAGGGACGGGCTGAAGGAAATTTTTGGGGGGGCGGGAAAGTTTCGAAAATTTGCCAACTGTGCATTGATGGCTTGGAAAACCGATGGTGGAAGGGGGTGATATTTTGGTTTGCGATTCAATATTTTTTGCTGACAGCATCAAATACAATAATTCAAAAGTCTGTGGTGATACTATTTTAATTTTGGATTACCAGATCAAGACACTCTCCGTCTTCAGGATTTTGAAAAAATATTATGGTTCCTTCGATACGAAAAAAAGTGAGAAGACTTTTGACTCGTATATGATGATTACAGCAGAAATACATTTAAAAATATTAACTAATAATATCATCGCCATAGAAAATTATCATAGCAAGTTTTTAAATAATCAGAAGTATGTGTTCTGCAAAAAATCCTTAAATTACGACAGTTTTATGAAATGAGCACCTCATGAATACGAATTTTGATTCTGAATTCCATATCGACAGGATAAGCAGTTATTGAGATAGGGAAAATATTCCAGAGACAATAACTTCGAAACTACTGAAATGGCAATATGATCCGTTGAAAAACTCGAATGAGATATTCAGGTTCACACCTATCCTGAAAATTTTAACTTGCAAACCCTTCCTTCGGAAGGTTATGTGTGTTTAATTCTAGACCAGCAAAATTTGAACATTTTTCAAAATCTTTTGATGTTTCGATTCTGACGAAATGTAGGACGAATATGTTCGTTGCTGACCTAGTACATAATAAGTTTGACATAGATCGGATTCCATTAACGGCTAAAATTACAGACATTTGGTTAAAACGACCGCACCACAGTTCCCCTAGAAAAAGCACGCCAAAAATAATGAAATTACTACTACCTCTAAAATTTACCAACTCGGATCAATATTTGACAAGCCCCTAGAACAACTACATTGACATTTGTTCAACTGCTTCAAAATTTCACCAATAGTTTTGAAATTCTTCCAACTGGTCTGAAATTGTTCCAACTGCTTCAAAAAACTACCAGTTTCTTTGCAAAATTTCCAACTTTAATCAACATTAGGCCGTTGCTTGTATCAACTCCACTGAAATTTCAATCTTTTATTGGTGGGTGGGTTTCGTACCTCCCCATCCTCCCCTGGGCCCGACCGCATGCTCAGTCCGTCACTCGGAGTGTAACCTATTCAAAAGGCCATTATTAATTCGTCTAGTAAAATTATTTCATTTATTTTTGAGTACGAATCGCAAGTTGGCCGAACGTAGCTTTGCCGGTATTTCAGCCCACTCACGGACAGTGGCTTTCTTCAGCGTCTCGAGGCTGATGGTATTTTTTTTTAGTTTGGACCTTGTATTCCAAAATAGCTTAGAGAGAATAATCCATCTCAAGTCTAGTCAATTCGAGAGCCACTGTGTGGTCAAAATAAAGTTCTTACAAGTTTCTCGCCCAAGGCATTCTCTCCTTAGGCTAGCAATGCCGAAGCATTCCGTGACTAGGTAAATGGGGGTTTCTTCCTCCTTCCCACAGAACCTATACTAGTCAGTGTCCGATAATCCCATCCTCAACAGGTGCTTCCTTAGGCGACAGTGTCCTGTAAGAAAGCCAGGAGGAGGTGTAATTGTTTCTTACCGAGATCCATATATCTTTTGGATCTTTCTCTTTCAAAGTTCCGAAGGAACTTAATGGAATGATAATCCCATCCCTGGGAGATTCCGCCAGAGTTATTCCCTCTCGGCTTTCTCTTTCTCCAGAAACTCCTTCGTATATGTACTATACCACAGAAGGGTCCTGGGCCAATGAGTGACATCCGTGCGCCCTCTTTGGCAAAGTGTATTGGACTCTTCGTTTCCCTTGATTCCCGAATGGCCGGGAACACAGATTGAAAAGACTTTATTTTTTTCGCCTACCTCATTGAGTTTGTTCCTGCACTCCCAGATCATATTTGAGCCGATGACGTAGGAGCTCAGTGTTTTGATAGCAGCTTGACTATCTGAGTGTATGGCTATATCGTACTTCTGATAGTTTATTTCTAGATTTATATCTAGACATCTTTCAATAGCTAAGATTACCGTTCGAAAGATGCTCATGCAGGAGCCTAGCGACAGTGCACACTTGTTACTCGGCCCGTATATCCCATCGCGTTAATTTGATGAAAATAAAAAACACATTCGTTAAATTCAAATATTTTTCATAGTATTTATTAGAAATGGAGAACTCAAGTTGGGGCGGTACAATTGGTCTCTGCCTAGGCAACAGTTTGGCTAGCGACGATTCCGAATCATTTAAATAAAACCAAAATTGTGAGCAGTCTAAAAACTTCTAAGCAATCTCCTCATGGCGAGCTTTTGGAGAATTTTGAAGGATCTCCACATAGCGAGCCCACTGAGAATTTCCTATCAACCTCAACAGAATTTCTTATTATTTTTCAACTCGGTGTTCAAAACTGATCTTAATTAATCTATTTTCGGAGTTGTGGTTACCGTTTGATTTTACGATTTTTATTCGTTAGGAATTTTGATCTAATTTACAATATTCAAATCTTGGTTGATCTAAATATTATTTAAATTTCTATGTTTTTTGAGGACTTCGCAGCATTGGAGTATAGTGTATATTTCGCATTTGTTTGTTGGCCAGTTTGAATGATATTCAGAAAGAAAGTATTTAAACTGAGATCAATGTAAATCTTGAGAAAAAACCTCGAACCCCTTTTTTGTGATATAACACTACTGTCTCAATACATTTGCTAAAATGAATACGCATAATGACAAAATGAAAACTTACCAGGGTTGGGTAATGAATACAAAAGTGATACTACCCAATTTTTCATATTTCAGTGTCGGTGAAAATTCTGTAAACATACAGGGTGTGTACTTTTAAAGTGGAAAAACTGCGAGGAGTGATTATACAAGTGATTCGCAACAAAAAATGTCATATAGCACATGGTCGAAATGTTGACCCTTATTCGTCAATTTAACATTTCTGATTCCTCGAAAAATTTCAAGTTTTTTCTCTAAAAAGATTATTTCTCAGTTTCTTCGTAGTCTCATCACATTTGACCTCATATTCGGAAAGGGCGATAAATTTACTACAAGATGAGAGAGTCTATGTGCAGAAAACACTCTTATTGCAGGCGTGGTAAGGAGAAGAATATCACTATTCTGAAGTCATAATCAGTCCTATTTTCCTAATGGTTTATTCGATAAAATATCAATGATAATAAACCCCTTTTTTCAGTGAAAATACCTCATTCAGTGTACTTTAGAATGACATATCAAATTTTGTGCTAGCTGCAAATTCTGCGCCCTATACATGGCTAACTTGATAACAAAGCAAAAGTCCAAAAATTCCGAACCTAAATTGGCTCTATTTTGAAGCTCTACGTGATCGAATTTCAATGTAGTTTCATAATAGTTATTTATGTACCAAGTGCGTTATATAGATCCTAACGCCCGGAGGGAAACATTCGGCCCGAGGGCCTTTGGCCCGAGGGATGTATGTTGCCCGATGGGCGTTAGGATCTAATAACGCTCGTGGTGCATACAAGATTTTATTTTTCACGAATATATCATTTAATTACAATAAAATTCGATTACTCCTATGATTTTTTTCCATTTAACTTTCAGTAGTAACTATGGCATTTGTTAATATTTTGAAGTTGGTTATTGCTGTCACCTTTTTTTTAAGTGAATGTCATTACTGTTTTCACAACGAGCGGGCGTTATGATCCATAATGCCCGCTAAAATGCCCACGGGCATAATGAGTGTATTTATAGCAACCGTTTCTAAGGTAAAATAAACATATAATGTACAAGTGAAAAATAAAAATCATTTCATGTTGAATCGAAATAATAACGAAGAAATGTACCGGGTTTATCACTATAATTTGACCCCCCCTTTAACTTTGTTACTGAAGGAGATAAAAAAAAAATTTTCGTATGGAAGTTTCACGAAATCAACTGAGGTTTTTTGATATGACTCCACAAACTGAAATATATACAGGGTGGTCAACATATTGATGCCAACTTCATTTTTTCAAATAAAACACCTTGTATATTTTTCCATATTTGGTTAGCTCTTTTTCCCCCGATTTCGAATATGTAACATATGTTGGTACCTCCTTCTTCAATACATATGACACATCGTTTTCGTACTGAATCTACAACTCTACAAAGTTCATAGTGTTTCTGACGCATTTCTGCACAACACAATTTCATTATGTTGATGAGATCCTTCTGAGTCTGAAAGCGAATTAGATATGCTTTCTCTTTCAAAGTATTCTAGACATAAAGGCGTAAAATCGGGGCTCTTCGGTAGCCATCTGACCGTATCTTCCAATCCAATGTATATTCATTAGATAGAACTTGACGTCACGATGATTATGTGCCGGGTAGCCATTCATTTGAAACTAGACAATTCATCTGGTGAATTTTTCAGCATCAAAGTGATCAGTAAGTAGAACTGGTCCGAAACGTTCTCCTCTCATGACTGCCAAACTCATGTTAACTCATGTTGAAAATGAGAAACAATAGTCGCATGAGGGTTTTTTCTCTGCCATACGTGGTCGTTCCATAAATTGATCTGACCTGAATTCGTGAAAGTGGCCACATCAGTTCTTAATATCCCATGACCTCCACTCTCCTGAATTATTCTGGTACCAACTATAAAATGTGAGTCTGGTCTCAAATAACAGATGAAATGATGATTTCCATGAAATTACAATAAGATTCAATCACGAAGAGCTTCAAAATAGAGCGAATTCAGGTTCGGAATTTTTAGACTATTTAGTTGTTATCCATGATATTATAGCGGAGAAGGAGCAGCTAGCACAAAAGTTGATATGTCATTCGAAAGAACACTAAATGAGGTATTTTTTACTGAAGAGAAAGCGTGCGCATAATCATTAATATTTTATCGAAAAATCATTGCGAAAATAGGACTGATTTTGTTAACTTCATAATCGTGTAATAACGGTGAGGTTCTCCTCACCACGCCTGTAATAAGAGTGTTTTCTTTCACAGGCTCTCTCATCTTGTAGCACATTTATTGCACTTTCCGAATATATGATCAAATTTGATGAGACTACAAAGAAAACTGGATAATGATCTTTTAGAGAAAAAACTTTAAATTTTTCGTGAATTCAAGAAATGTTCAATTGAAGAATAACCGTCAACAATTCGACCATGTGTTATGTATATAACATTTTTTGTTGCAAATCACTTGTATAATCACCTCTCGAAGTTTGTCTACTTTAAAAGTAGACACCCTGTATTAAGGTCTGAGGTGTTTTTTTCAAATTTCCAGAAAAATAATAACGAAATATCAATAATATGCCTAATAATCATAGAAGCCCAATATTTTCAAAATACTTGTCCTCGCACTTTCAATATTATATCTTGCAAAATCATATTGTGTAAGTGTAAAGATACCCCACATTTTAACAATACCTACCAATAATATCAGTGAAGACATACTTACCTATTCATACAGTATACCTACAGATTTTCATTATATTCCTAAAACATTTAATTCCTAATTAATTGGAAAAAACAGAATGAAAATTTATAAAGTAGTGAATAAAAAAATGAGATGCACCGACATAGGCAGAATTTGAGTTTGGGGTATATTACCTACTCAAAAAAGCTATTCGGTTCGAAGATTTAGAGTTGTTTATGTATTTCGTTATCTTAGTTGAAAAATATGCTTATTCTCAAAGAACATGAGACGAAACTAAGAAAAACGTTAACGAATGTGACTGAGTGGCAGCTCTCCATGTTTTGTTGAAACCACGGATCCTTCAGATTATTCTCAACAACAGCAGGGAGAAAAATTGACTCAACCGTTTCTAACAATTCATTAATTTTCGAGAACGATGTGGCACTGACAAAATTCGAATATTCCCTCACACTTGCTGCTACCAAATCAATATGATATTATGTGCCTGCATTTCTTTATCGTAATTTTAGACAAAAACTTTAATATGAATGAGATAACTGAAATTACATTAAAGCAGCATCTCATTTCCAATCGTATAATGAAACAAACAAAATAATTAGGCTGAAAAACTCACTGCAATTGTATGTATTCTTCTTGATAAAAGGTTTAACGACTACGATAAAGAGTCAGAAATATTCAAACCATTCAACTTCTTCGTAAGCTTTGTTGGCTCACTCAGAAAATGTGGATTTATGTGATTTTAGTTGCCGCTTTTTTATGTTATATGTGTAGTGGTCGATTAAAAACAATTCATCACATTATAAAAAATGTAAATAGACTTCCTGGAAAGTGTGGCTATCCAATAGTAGGAAGTATACTGGAATTTCTTGGGGATTCAGGTACGAAACAATATTTTATCAGATAGATGAAACTGTCAAAATTCTTCAACATCTAAGAGTGTTCTAATATGCTTGACTGAGTCCATTATCCAAAATCATAAATTTCAGTGAAATCCTCGTAACAGAGTCCTGGACATACAGGGTGTCTGTAAACAAATGTGAGGGACTTTGGAAAATGATTCCTCGATGAAAATAAGCAGGAGTAGTTCATATACCTACATTTTTTTTAAATCGACCCCCCTTCAAAGATACAGCCTTTGGAAGGCGTCGAAGAGTTGACAGTTTTTAATTTTTTTTACGGTTTCTTAAAAACACTGGGTCATAAAACTATACATAATATGAAGCACTAAGTAGCTGTTACTCACACAATTTTTTAGATCTCATAACTTTATTATTAGGCGTTGAATATAACAACCCCCTATGATTTTCGTGGGTTAGATTTTCGAAAAATAAAATACTCTTATGGTTTCCCATTCAATTCTGGAGAAAAAAAGTTACTTGCAAAATTTTGATACAGTTGATACTTTCCTCTGAAAAAATAAAAACTTACAAGCAGTTATGATCACTGTCCATTCCATTTCATCATGTGTTCCATAAAATGAATATTCTAATATATTGTTTATGCTCAAAATTGGCTTTGTCATATAAGTATACTTTTTAATCGAAAGCAAGTTCTATTTGTAAAATCTTTTTCTCCTGTCATAGACATGCAATATCTCAGAATATTCATTCTATGAAACAGCTACACGATGAAATGAAATGAACAGTGATCATAACTGCTTGTAAGTTTATATTTTTTCGAGAAAAATATCGACTGTATCGAAATCGAAATTTTGTTATTTTCAATCCCTAAAAATAAAGTTATGAGATCTAAAAAATTTTTAGTACCATCTACTTAGTGCTTTTTATTATGTATCGTTTAATGACTCAGTGTTTTTAAAAAACTGTAAAAAAAAATCAAAAATGTCAACTCGTCATCGCCTTCCAAAGGCTGTATCCTGGAAGGGAGGCCGATTTCGAAAAAAACTTATATATATTTATTGCACGATATTTCCGTGTTGAAGAAAAATTCTGAAAATACAGGCTGCCCCTAAAACAATAAATAAACCTGTAACTATAGACACTGTAGTGGTCTACCTTATCTCAAATTTCGAAATTTTACGGTTTCCGAGAATCGAGCTATTCATTGTTTTTGTTTTTTTTATTAAATCTTAGAGAGCGATCAGATTTTTTAGTACCATTTCCACTGAGTGAGAGGTATATCTACGATATATATATTTTTTTAAATTTAAAAATGTCAACTCGTCATCGATTTCGAAAAAAAATTATATAAACTACCTTTACTCATTTTCATCGACAAATCATTTTCTAAAGTCCCTTGCATTTGTTTACACACAACCTGTATATTTGCATAAAATATGAGGTTCAAAATTACTACCCAAACACTGAAGAATGCTTTGACCCCATCTAGCCCCACCTTTCCTTACTGTCTCAAAGCATCTACAAAAATGAATATGCATAATAAGAAAATGAGAATTTACCGGGTTTGGATGATGAAAACAAAAGTCATAATACCCAATTTATTGCACGATATTTCCGTGTTGAAGAAAAGTTCTGAAAATACAGGCTGCCCCTAAAACAATAAATAAACCTGTAACTATAGATAGCTTATCTCAAATTTCGAAATTTTACGGTTTCCTAGAATCGAGCTATTCATGGTTTTTGTTTTTTTTTCATTAAATCTTAGAGAGCGATTAGCTTTTTTAGTATCATTTCCACTGAGTGAGAGGTATACGATATATTTTTTTTAAATTTCACATCAGATAGTTCAGCTATCGAAAACAAAAACTTAAATTCGCCAAACTTGAGTAGAAAGTTGACAACTAGTGAAATAAAGAAAAAACTTGAAAACTAAATTGAATTTTTGTACAACTGTCACAAAACTTGACTTTTCTTCATCACTATGGATGCGCGAATGATTCCTTTTTTCGCCGTTAAAAAAAGACTTTACTTTTTTTCACCGTCAAAACAAGGCTTTTTTGTACGACTGTCAAAGAAACCTGACTTTTCTCGTCACTATGGATGGGTAAATAATTACTTTTTTTTCGCCGTAAAAAAGACTTCACTGTTTTTCATCGTCAAAAAAAGCTTTTTTGTACAGCTGTCAAAAAAACTTGACTTTTCTTCATCACTATGGATGCCTAAATGATTACTTTTTTTTACAAAAGTATAAATATCATTTAAAACCGTCAAAAAAGTCTTTTTTTAACGGTGAGAAAAAGAAAAAGTAAAGACTGTATGCATAGAAATATTACATTGGAAGCATTGTCTCAATCATTTTATATTTCAGACGATGTAAATTCACATTCACAGTTGTATAAAAAATGTTGTTTGTATATCGTGCGAACACAATTCGTGTTTTCATGGCACATTCGAGTGAATCAACACTCTCATATGCCATAAAAAAACACTCATTTTACGCACTTAATACAAAAATAACTATTTTGTACAAATGTCAAAAAAACTTGACTTTTAATTCATCACTATGGATGCGTAATTGTTACTTTTTCACCGTTAAAAAAAGACTTTTTTTAACGGTGAAAAAAGTAAAGACTGTTTGCATAGAAATATTACATTAGAAGCATTGTCTCAATCATTTCATATTCAGACGATGTGAATTCACATTCACAGTTGTACAAAAAATGTGCGTTTCGTGCGTATAAAATTCGTGTTTTCATGGCACATTCGAGTGAATCAACACTCGCATAAGCCTTAAAAAAAACACTAATTTTATGCACTCAATACAAAGATAACTATTTTGTACAAATGTCAAAAAAACTCGACTTTTTTCATCACTATAGATGTGTAAATGTTTACTTTTTTTCACCATTAAAAAAACGAGGTGAAGTTTAGGCTGCGAGCCGTAGACGAGTGGCCCAAAACACCGAGCGAATAATAGCCATTATACGCAACTAGCATACTATACTTTATCCACGACTCACGGGCGTAGCCAGGAATTAATTTCGGGGGGAGTTTTACATTTGGCAATTGACTTTGTAGGTGCTGGGAATTGTGAGGGTCGCTTTTTGTAGCAAGTATTTGTTGTCTTAAAGAATTCATAGTAATATGAATAATTTTAACTAGATTTTCGAAGATAAGTTGGTTTAAGTGCAAAATGAAAGATTATTTTTGCAACGAAAAATAACGATTAACTGTCAACTATGTAACTATGGTAAGCGGAGGTAAGCTGTAGGTACATCGCCAAAATTCGACTCTAGATGTCAATTGCCGAACAAAACAGATTTACCTCCCCTACATCCAGACGCAACTACCGAACGATTCCGAGCAATGTCCAATGTAATTGCCGAACGCAGTGACTCTCATGTGCCATAAAGAAAACACTCACTTAATACTAATAATAACTATTCTTTCAAGTTTGATCAGCCAACGCGAAAAAAAATGTGATACGCCTCTGGTAGCCATCATCTTAAAAACTTGTTAGTTGTTAGTTATCGCAGATTCCAAAAACGTTATTTCAAGCCATTCTCTATTATTTTATTCTCACGACAAATTGATCAACAAATAGTCTGAAAATTTCAAACTCTCATTTGGGTGTATTCTCATTGATAAAAGACCACGCTAAAGATATTCAAACCATTCAACATCTTTGTCAGTTTAGCTAGCCTACTTAAGAAATGTGGATTTATGTGATTTTAGTTGCCGCTTTTTTATGTTATATGTATAGTGATCGATTAAAAACAATTTATCACATTATAAAAAATGTGAATAGACTTCCTGGAAAGTGTGGCTTTCCAATAATAGGAGGTATAGTGGAATTTCTTGGGGATTCAGGTACGAAACAATTTTTTATCTGATAGATGGAACTGTCAGAGTTTTTTAATATGCTTCTTATGATCGACTTCATTTACCAAAATCATCAATTTCAGTCAAATCCTTATCACATGTTTCCGAAAAAAATCGAAAAAACACGTTGCTAAGTAATATTTCGACAAAAAGCATGAGTGCTTGTGGCAACAAAATTTTTGCAATGTACGAATGTTTTTTTAATTAAATATTATTTTGCATTTTATTTTCTGTTTTTTTACGCAGGAAAAATTAGATTCCCGAATGGTACTTGACAATACTCTTTCATGAGTAACATATTATTATGCATACATTATGTTGTTATAGGTATTAATTAGATAACCACTGTCAAGTTTTGCCGCGGGTAAACTCGAATAAACTGCTGACAGCTCCTGCCAAACAGTTTTTCCACCTAGAAATAGTCGGATATAAATAAGCGGTTCAATATTATTACCAACTCACTGCGAGCATTTTCCGTCGGAAAAACGATAAATCCATTTTTAATACATTTAGTCCTATTGGTTGCTTCTGACTTCATTCTTCTTCAGATTTCAAAAGAATCTTAAACATTTCGAGTATTGATGTTGTTCTTTTTGACAATTATTAAGGGTCTGTATAGTAGAAACATATATATAGTAAATTATAATCTTATATTGAAAAAACGATTTTAATTTTTTTAGGAGTCCTAAAAACCACTGAGTCATAAAACTATACATAATATGATTCATTAAGTAGATGTTACTCACACCTTTTTTTTTGGATTCTATAGCTTTATTATTGAGGGTTGAAAATATCAACCCCTTCTGATTTTCCTCAAAAAATTGTTTTCGTGAGATATATTTTCGAAAAATAAAATTCTCCCAATTCTGGAGGAAAAACGCCTATTGAAAAATTTCGGTACAGTCGATATTTTTCTCGGAAAAAATAAAAACTCAAAAAAGTTATGAGATCTAATTAAATTGTGTAAGTAACATCTACTTAGTGCTTCATATTATTTATGACTCAGTGTTTTTGAGAAGCCTCAAAAAGTTCAAAAACTGTCAACTCGTCATCGCCTTCCAACGGCTGTATCTTGGATGGGGGTACGGTTTCGAAAAAAATTTATATGAACTAGCCATACTTATTTTCATCGAAGAATCAGCTCCAAAAGTCCATCGCATTCGTTTACAGACAGCCTGTATATAAAATCTGACAATAAAATTTAAAAATTAGTAAACATAAATTATTCAGCAAGAAAAAAAATTGTTTCATTAAAATGGCTAAATTACCTTTATCATTATGTATGGAAAATAATATAATTGAGATGACCGTCGCTGTTTTTCCGTACGTAGTGAATTCTGCGAACCGTATTTTCCAACACTTCTCAACATGAACATGTCTGTATTCCATCAATGATGATTTCCAATTACTCAATTATTGTTGTTGATCCATCAGCATAAACTATTCTACTTAACGTATTCTCAAAAAAAAAACACTATGTGATAAATCACATCACCGGCACAGATGGGACTATACCATATCTTCTGATTTGTCTATGCTTCTGATAATAGGATTAATATTCGTTGCCAGGCAACGGTAGTTCATAGTTCATAGAGTTCGACTACTGGCTGAATTATATTCAGTGAAATTCAAATAGCACTTAAACTCTATGAACTACGAACTACCGTTGCCTGGCAACGAATATTTATATCCTAAAATAGTCTCATTTCCCTATTTAATACCTATGTCGGTTCGAGTCTCAACTAAGTATGACTGAATTTTTTTATGAATTCATCTAGAATGTTTGGACATACCAATAATTTAATTATTTGACTCTAGAAGTCAAAACAAAATTTCTTTTTTCTACAAACGTGCACTTTCATTCTCTTTCCCGCACGTATTTCAATTCGTAAAGAGTCACATTGCCAAACAATGTGGGAAAAACCCCTGCTATTCCATTACCGCACGCAAATGCGTGTGGTAATGGATTAGCAAGGGTTTTTCTCGCACGCTTTTTCTAAAGAATAAACTGAATAATGATATATCTCTATGCCACCGACGACGTTACTATAGAGTACAATGGTAACGACTTGTCAGAGACTTTGTCATTCATGTGTATTTAGAATGATCAATTCACATTTGATCTGTGTGTTGAAATCGATCTCGTATAAGCGCTTGTAGAAAAAATATTGTTCCTAACTCGTGCGGAAAGTGTTTTCCCGCACTCAACTGCTTACCCAAACTCCGCTTCGCGTCGTTTGGGTAACGGCAGTTTCGTGCGGGAAAATATCACTTTCCGCACTTGTTTGGAAAATAACTATTATGATTTCAGAGGTCTGAACGAAACATTTGAATGACTGTATTAACGAAACCGTTGGATATTTTACAATTCTGTTTTCATATTAGCGATTGATAATTGAAGAAGTACAATTGTACAAAATTTCATCCATTTCGGGTGAAATTTTTTATCGCTGTAGACATGTTAAAAAATTGTGTTCGATTTTTGAAAAAAAATTTTCACAGCAATCCTTAAAAAATTGTGTTCAATCAGAAAACAAAATTCAATTTGACAAACGAAAAAAAATTTTTGGAAGATTGCAGGTTTTCCGCCCATTTGTGAATTTTTTTTCGGAGTTCGTCAACTTTCTGAATAGAGGACCCAAATATACTGAGATTTGACCATAAACTGTTACTTTACTGTTGTTTCGTTTATAAACTGCTTAAAACTCAAAATTGTGTTACCTTTTGTAGAAGGTTGGTCCCTAGGAGTTCGGACTTCGGTGCATTCAGTTAATATAAGACGTCCATTCTCTTATACTGTTCCGGAACATCGTACAGCTAAATTCAAACTTTCTCGCACGGAATGTTCAATAACACCTTGGTGTTTCTTCATTATGATTTATCAATGTGTTTGAAAATGTATGTATCATTTGTTTTTTTTTTTCATCATTGAATTTGATCTTGTATGTTTGCTCTCTTTTATTTGTTTTTTTTTACTCAAAAATCATTAATGGGCTCAATATGCTGGTTTTTATATGGCTTGTGCCTCATTT
The DNA here is from genome assembly GCA_013421045.1 of Propylea japonica. Lineage (NCBI taxonomy): Eukaryota > Metazoa > Arthropoda > Insecta > Coleoptera > Coccinellidae > Propylea > Propylea japonica. The sequence goes on along the minus strand of CM024239.1, from coordinate 84,205,795 downwards.
TTTGATGCCGTTCTATTTTAAAATGTTTCTTGTTTTGAGATAAATAGAAGACAACCAAACGGGGTTGAGTGTAAGAGTAGTCTTAAGACTACTGTCTACTGTCTGTTGTCTAACATCTTCAATTATATGTACCTATATTTTTGTATACTATTCTGTGAGAGAAAAATAAAGGCGATTTATTATTATTATTATTATATTTAAGTGTTATACATAACTGACCACACTCATAAGAATCTTCCTCAAAAATGACGTTCAACACTCTGTTTCCCGCTTATGCTCCAAAAACGAGTTATATTGTATAAGGCAAAAATGTCCTGTGTCCTTTACACGAATATACATGTTACATAATATGTTTATCCAGTTAATGATGAAACACCCTGTATACTTTGAAATTTCACGCTAACGAACTCATCCACAGCGTTTGGATACCGAATCCACCCTCATAAGTTTGAAAGCACCAACTTAATATGTTCGGGTGTTTTTGAGTTCATGGGCGGCCTGAATCACTTTTGACCTCATATTCTTCATCAGTGAGCCGAACCAAAGTGTCAATTATTCTCGGAATCACTCGTTCGACGAATGTTTACGTTCGTAATATTTTGAGCGTAGATTTTTGGAAATTGTAATAATTATACAGGGTGTTTCATTGGGAAAGGGAAATACTTCACAGGTGCATAGGTGGCACCAAGACGGTTCTAGAGATACCCCATTTATTGGGTCTCACTGTCTTCGTAGCCGAGATACAGGGTGTTTTATGAATTTTGCCCGTTTCTTCCTGAGGCCGTACCAGACGAACAACCGGTATATTTTCTTCATATTTGGCAAATATGTTCCTAATTGAAAGCCCAAACATATCATGCAATAACCGCCTCGAAAATCCAGGTCCGGGTTAACAAAAAATTATGAATCGTTTGAATACTCGAAACAACACCCTGTACATCGGAATTTTGAAAATCTGTTTTAATATTCGAAAACACCACTAAAAACTAAACTGAGACGTATACTTCAAATTTTCGCGCAGAAAGTTTTACTGTACAAATTTTCAAGGTAAAAGTGAAGTTTTTAGGAACTTGGATACCCGAAAGTGGTTTGAAGTGACTTTAACAATGAATTATCAACAATATTGAATCCACAATTATTTCAACATTACTCTGTAATTAATTTTTACATTGGTTTTCTTTTTTATAGCTGTATACTTGAAAATCCAGGTCCGGGTTAACGAAAATTATGAATCGTTTGAATCCTCGAAACAACACCCTGTACATCGAAATTTGAAAATCTGTTTTAAAATTAAGAAAAACCACTTAAAAATGAACTGAGACGTACACTTCAAATTTTCGCGCAGATAGTTTCACTGCACAATTTTCAACGTGAAAGTGAAGTTTTTAAGAAATTGGATACCTGAAAGTGGTTTGAAGTGACTTTTAACAATGAATTATCAAAATATTGAAATCCATAATTATTATACGTTATAATGCAACTCACTTCTCAATAAATGAAAACTAATGTGGAAATGAATCACAAAGTAATGATGAAATAATTATGGATTCAATATTGTTGATAATTCATTGTTAAAAGTCACTTCTAACCACTTGCAGGTATCTTAGTTCTTAAAAACTTCACTTCTACGTTGAAAATTTGTGCATTGAAACTATCTGCGCGAAAATTTGAAGTGTACGTCTCAGTTCAGTTTTTAGTGGTATTTTCGAATTTTAAAACAGATTTTCAAAATTCCGATGTACAGGGTGTTGTTTCGAGGATTCAAACGATTCATAATTTTTGTTAACCGGACCTGGATTTTCAAGTATACGGCTATAAAAAGGAAAACCAATGTTGAAATGAATTACAAAGTAATGTTTAAATAATTATGGATTCAATATTGTTGATAATTCATTGTTAAAGTCACTTCAAACCACTTTCGGGTATCCAAGTTCCTGAAAACTTCACATTTACCTTGAAAATTTGTGCAGTAAAACTTTCTGCGCGAAAATTTGAAGTATACGTCTCAGTTTAGTTTTTAGTGGTGCTATCGAATATTAAAACAGATTTTCAAAATTCCGATGTACAGGGTGTTGTTTCGAGTATTCAAACGATTCATAATTTTTTGTTAACCCGGACCTGGATTTTCGAGGCGGTTATTGCATGATATGTTTGGGCTCTTAATAAGGAACATATTTGCCAAATATGAAGAAAATATACCGGGTGGTTCGTCTGGTACGGCCTCAGGAAGAAACGGACAAAATTCATAAAACACCCTGTATCTCGGCTACGAAGACAGTGAGACCCAATAAATAGGGTATCTCTAGAACCGTCTTGGTGCCACCTATGCACCTGTGAAGTATTTCCCTTTCCCAATGAAACACCCTGTATCTGTTGAAATTGAACGTACACTTTCATCTGAACGAGAAGTTGACGATATACTCGAGAATATCGGATATAATAACTACAATTTCCAAAAATCTACGCTCAAACATCACAAATGTATACTTTCATCGAACGAGTGTATCCGAGAGTTGACACCCAACTCGTTTGAGGCCACTTCAATCTCGGAATTCGAAAATTACAGACTTTAGGACAAACCAATCTGATCTCTCTGTTACAACTAGCAAGCGAAATACAATTATAACTACAAGGGTGTTTGTGAGTAAGTGCGAAAAACTTCAGAATGTTAGAGCTCGGCCAAAAATGTGAACAAAAGATTAAATTAAATAATTAAAACGGAGTACTTCAGTGTGTATTTTTAATATTCAGTCAAGAACCAAGCGCTTTCGACATAATAATTGTCATCATCAGGGTTCCCCGTCCAGGAGTAAAACCACAGGCGGCATGCGGAAGAGTCAATACACAAAATTTACAAACTTAACATGCAGAACAATCAATATACGTAGAAAAGACAACGGTCAAAATCGAGTACAGTTTTTCGCCAGAAGAAGTAAACAAATATATTTGTTTACTTCTTCTGGCGAAAAACTGTACTCGATTTTGACCGTTGTCTTTTCTACGTATATTGATTGTTCTGCATGTTAAGTTTGTAAATTTTGTGTATTGACTCTTCCGCATGCCGCCTGTGGTTTTACTCCTGGACGGGGAACCCTGATGATGACAATTATTATGTCGAAAGCGCTTGGTTCTTGACTGAATATTAAAAATACACACTGAAGTACTCCGTTTTAATTATTTAATATATTTGGTATGCACAACCATTATTCAAACATAAAAGATTAAATTACCTTCTCCTCTAAAATGCATCGAAATATTGAAATTGAAAAAGTTCGTTTTCTGCGTGAAGCATTTTCTGATCATAATATGATATGTTTTTTCAGAATTTTCTTCCGAGCCTTATTAGGGGGAGGTTGGTGGAGCTTTTGAAAGATTAGTTAGTGTTTTTCAAAAATAATTGATCTTTTTCGAGAACGGTTGAACCTCGGGTTTGTTTTATAATCTAATACTTTGTATATAATGATCATATTTTAAATTGTTCCATACCGTCATGTGGCTTTCACTTGAAACATTTCGATTTCAGAGTATGTCTTTCGACGTGGAACCTCTTTCTACAATGAACATTCTCGTAACGGACTGATATCCATATGGTTGGGTCTTCTTCCCATGGTATTTACTACAGACCCTGAGGTTGTGGAGGTATGTTTCATCTTATTCGCCAATATATCTTCATACATCGTCAAAAGTCTTGCCATCCTTTCCATCACTCTCAATTTTTGAATGTAACATGAAATACACTGCGCAAAAAAATTAACGCACATTATGGAAATCTCAAATTTATTCTACAACTAAAGGTGTTCTAAATGATTATTATTTTTATCAAAATTATGCATGTATATGTTATCCACTTTCAACGTTTTTTTTCAATACAGATTTTTTTCCCAGCAGGAATAAAAAAAGATGAGATTATCAGATTTTGAATGTATTGGCTCCATTCTGAAATCAGTTGTTCTCGATCAATTCTAGTGATCAATAGTTTTTCTTTCGTTTGATTTTCTACACTCGATCGCTATGCAACGCGAAACACCAATTCGACCCAAGAGAATGTGCCCAAGCGGTTAGTTTTACGAGAAGAAGGTTGGACATACACAAGAATTACAGAAAGGTTTGGAGTTTCCCATACAAGTGTGCCAAGAATGTTGCAGTGATTCAGGGAGACAGGTATGAATGTCTGAAGACCAGGACAGGGTAGACCACTGGTAACAACTGCCATTCAAGAACGTTACTTGAGAGTTTCTTCGTTGAGATAACGGTTTGCAAACGCTCGCCTTCTTAAAAATCAGCTTGAGCAAACTCATGAGGTGCAAATTAGCACTCAGACAATAAGAAATCGCCTCAGAGAATACGATTTAAGGCCTCGTGTCGCGGCCAAGAGGTCCAGCTCTTACCCCAGCCCATCGAAGGGCGCGTTTGGATTTTGCGAGAGAGCATATCCATTGGGGAGAAGCTGATTGGAAAGAGTTATTTTCACAGTTAAGTCTAGATTCTGCCTCTACCATTGTGATCGACGTTCCGTGTATACGTCCACATGAAAGATATGCTCAGTGCAATTTCCTGAGTACTACTGGTTTCGGGGGAGGATCGATTATGGTATGGGGTGGAATATCTTTGACTGCTCGCACAGACCTAGTGGTCGTTGATAATGGATGCTTATAGGTATATAAAGAACATTCTTGAAGAGCATGTAGTGCCATTTGTCCCATACATTGGTAAAAACTTCATTTTTATGAACGATAATGCCAGACCCCATCGTGTGCACATAGTTCAGGAGTACCTTGAAGAGGTTGAAGTATCTCGAATGGAATGGCCAGCAAGAAGCCCAGATCTCAATCCGATTGAGCAGGTTTGGGACAACCTCAATATAGAAGGCTGAGAAGTTCAGAAAATAATCCAGCTACTCTTAATGACTTAGGAATCCAAATCAGAGAAATCTGGGAAGGATTAGATCAGAACATTTTGAGATCACTCATTTTGAGTATGAACCGTCGTTGCCGAGCTGTGATTAATGCAAGGGGTGGAAATAACAAGTATTAAATCACTTTTCAGCATTTCAGTATTTTGAAAATTGTTTACTTCTTTTCTTTCACATAAGCTTCGGTGAAATCCTGAATTTTTCCATTTAATGTGTTTAATGGGTTTCGTTCAAAACTTTCCCGAGAGAACATAAAAATAAGTTATAATGTCAATGTAGAGTTAACTTTCATTAAAATTGAGATTTTCAGAATGTGCGTTAATTTTTTTGCGCAGTGTATTTTGGTGTCACTCAGGAAAGAAACAGCAAAAAATGTTTCTTGTTACTTGGAAACCCACAGCTTTGCCGGAAACCGGTGCCTGGTCGACCCAGAGTAACAGCTGTAATGTAAGGGAAGACCATTATATTGCAAATTTTCCGTCAAGGAATCGAATGATACCTGTAACAGCTGTCTGATGTAATTTTTTGAGGACCTATACAGGGTGTCTGTAAACAAATGCGAGGGACCCAGGAAGATGATTCCTCGATGAAAATAAGCAGGGGTAGTTCATTTATAATCATATAATTTTTTTTCGAAAGCGACTTCCCTTCCAAGATACAGCCTTTGAAAGGCGATGACGAGTTAACAGTTTCAATTTTTTTAGGAGTCCTAAAAAACACTGGGTCATAAAACTATACAGAATATGATGCATTGGGTGGATGTAACTCACACAATTTTTTCGATTCCATAAATTTATTATTTAGGGTTGAAAATAAAAACCCTTTATGATTTTCGTGGGATAGATTCTCGAAAAATAAAATTATCTTATGGTTGTCCATCCAATTCTGGAAGAAGAAAGTCTCCTGTAAAATTTCGATACAGTGGATACTCTTCACGGAAAAAATAAAAACCTAGAAGCAGTTATGATCACTGTTCATTCTATTTCATGGTATGATCCATAGAGTAAACATTCTTAAGCCGCGTACACATCTGAGCAAAACAGCCGAATGAGCACATCGCGCAGAATGAGCATTCAGATGTGGACGGTCAAAACGCACAGCATGAGCGCGCTCATGTTGCGCGGAGCCGATCCGCAATTTGTCGATCCATCAAAGAAAATTCGTGCTCAGTGTGGACGGGTAAAAGCCGCGTACACATCTGAGCAAAACAGCCGAATGAGCACATCGCGCAGAATGAGCATTCAGATGTGGACGGTCAAAACGCACAGCATGAGCGCGCTCATGTTGCGCGGAGCCGATCCGAAATTTGTCGGTCCATCAAAGGAAATTCGTGCTCAGTGTAGACGGGTTGTCACAGTTACTCCGAATGGAGTAGATCCTTTTGATTACTTTCTACTCCACTACTCCAAACAGTTTCTACTTCGGTACCTACCAGAGGATGTTTTCCGATGTTTTCTCGACGCAATAACTTTCGGACGGAAATTCAATCGAATGAGTAATTCAAGTTACTATCAGTTAGTATTCTTCTAGATTATGAGTATAGGAGTTCCATTTATACAAAAAATAGAAATAATAATAATAATAACGCGCGTGAAAGTACTGCAGTGGCATTGTGTAGTGTATGAACCATAGTTTAGAAATTATTTATAAACAATCAAAATTCAGAGGGAGACTGTTATGTTATTCAATTAGGATAGTAAAAATAGATTTTATGATACAGATTTATTATGTATTGTTTTCATTTGTTTTGTAGTCAACTTTGATATTTATTAAATGAATTGTTTACAGGAATCTGGACTAGATTTTATTTTGATTTCTTAAATACTTGCCAACGTTTCGAATCTTTTGTGATTCTTCCTCAAGGCTCGATATTCATTTCAATCAAAATATCGTCATAATATTTCTTTCGTTCGTTTCTCGTTGAAAGTCAATTCTGATGTGGTGAAAACAAATATGCTGAATGTTATCAGTAAGAATGCAGATCCATCTCACTAATATGTTCGGCCGTCGAGTACAATCTTGTACTACAGAATTGACTTTCAACGAGAAACGAACGAAAGAAATATTATGACGATATTTTGATTGAAATGAATATCGAGCCTTGAGGAAGAATCACAAAAGATTCGAAACGTTGGCAAGTATTTAAGAAATCAAATAAAATCTAGTCCAAATTCCTGTAAACAATTCATTCAATATTTATCATCATGGACCTTACTCTTCAACAATTTTGATATTTATGTTTCTGTTGTTTTATAATTATATTTTTTGTACAATATTATTTTTCATACTTCAGTCGTTCATTTTTGGAATGTCTTTTTTATATTAATCTAACTTATTCTTCAAAGCCATCAGTTTTCTGACCTCGTTTTCCACCTCGTTGGCGTATTTGAATAATTGTATTACTCACACAGAAATATATTGAAATATAATGTGCGATATGAGGTAGCCACATTTATTATTCGTTTTGAACTATGATGAACATGGCGTTCAAAAATAACGTATAGCGCATTCCATTTTGGGTGAGACAGCCTGGTCGTATCTTCAAAAACATACCACGAAAAAAAAGTTGAGTTCCTCACTGTATTCTACGCATAATTCTGTATCAGAATGTTTTTAGCTCAGCATTATTTCTAATAACTTCGGGGATAAAGGAGGGGTGCGAAAAGTATAAATTTCCAAAATCGCCTTGTATCTCATCAACGGAAACAGACCAACTTCAGTTTCACAAGAATGTAGGACAGGAACGTGAAAACCCCAAGTCTCTATCTTGAATAACAAGCTAGAAACCTGGCTGTCTCACCCAAAATGGGATGCACTGTATATTCATAATTTTCGTCTTGTCACAGAATATCTATCCTCACCCATGCTACTTTCCACTCACGGGGGTGAGTCGCCCCGGGACTATTGTCTGTGGTCCAAAACAAAGGATTCCTTTGTTTTGAAACACAGACAACAGTCCGGGTGCAACTCAGAGCAACTCACCCCCGTGACTGAAAAGCAGCACCAGAAGCCAATAAATTTTTTCGAGCTTTCGCTTCTGTGGTCTTGTAACAATCACAAAAAAATATTCTGCAATTGGAACAATTCTGGATATCAATTGTTTGGATATTTTCCACATATACTGGAGACTTGTTAATGAATCGCCACTTGCAAGGAACCGCAGTGTTAGCGCTAAACGTTCTTCCGCAGGGATTGCCATTCGGAACTATCTCGTCTGGATATCTTATCTTTAATCTCATTCAGGAGAAATGAAAAATCTGCTTCTGACATTCTTGTAAAATTTTTGAATCGCCTGCCGTCGTCCTTACTTTGAATGTCGTGTAATAAAAAAGTGCTGTTGAGGCTACGGTCTCGACTCCTTAGTAGATATAACTGTGAAGACCATCTAGTTCGCCGTCGTCTCTTTTTCTTTAGCAACTCGTACAGAATTATGAAAGAGGCACTAGCACATCCCAAGTTTTCCATCGTTTAAGTTCGTAAGCACTGAACTGACACATCCGTTGTGCGGCACCGAACACGTCATGCTCATATTGCTCATTCTGTTCGTGCGTAGGAAAGAAAAATTTCCCGCACAAACGCTCATTCGGTTCGGCGTGTTTTGTCCGTCCACATCTGAATGCTCATTCGGCGCGATGCGCGATGTGCTCATTCGGCTCTTTTGCTCAGATGTGTACGCGGCTTTAGATATTTTTCATGTTCAAAATTGGTTTTGTCAATCATTCGACGAATCCAATCGATTGTCAAATATGCTTGTCAATGGAAGGAAAGTTCTATTTGTGAAATTAAAATATTACGGACATAATTTTTCTCGGGAAATTAGTAATTAACCTACAGAAAGATGAATAGAACATCTTTATGTCCTGTCATACGAGTAGACATAAAATATATTGGAATATTCATTCTATGGAACCTTAGACTGAAGAAAGCTTACCATAACGAACGGCGGGCTTTCCCTCGAATTTTCTTGATGTTTTTGCAATAATTAGAGAATATATTTGAAATAAAATGAATCAAATCTTCATGTAAAAATATTCAAAGAGGATTTTGACTCAATAAAGCGGTAATTTAGTGTTTTTGTAGTGAGAAAAGTTACTTTGAGGTGAAATATTTTTTGGACTTTGGCGGCCCATATCTTCTAAACTAAGAGAGATCGCTATAGTTGTTTTCCCGCTAATATTGTTCGGGGAGCCAATATGAATACAACGGCACCAAAATTTAATGGATATCTGCTGAATCCCAAAATTCAAACAGATTTAAAAAATGTGAAAACATTCCTTGGTATAAATGATCAAAGAAGACATTTGATGTCAAAAAATGGCGGTGGACTAATTATACGTCTATTCCTTTAATAGCAAATAATCAAGAAAAAAAAATCATCATTCGAATATTTTGGATTTCACTGAGGAAAAAAAATAAAATCGAAAAAAGTGTTTTTACAAAAATCTCAAAGATGGCTAGAAATAAAAGGCTAAAAATATGTCTGAATTATAGAATGCAAATATTAGTTTTTAGTATTATGTCTGAATTATTATCATTCGATGTTTAATCGAGCTCCTTATATGAATCGTAAAGGCCGAGAGGCAGATGTACCATTGAAACCCGGCTATACCCTTTAGATTGTTTCTCAATTTTCTTATTTTGTCTCACTCTACATAAAACGAACAGAAACAAAGGTTTTCTATCGAATATATTGGATTTGAAATGAAGGAACATATTCATTTCGTTTCCAAAACATTGATTGTTTATTTCTTGAGGAACCAAGGGGGTCAAGATCTTGACGTTGTGTTTGTATCAATAATTCTCTCTGTTGAATTGACTTTTATAACAGTTAAAACACTTTGAATTATCATGAAATTTTAAGAGATATTGTTTTTCAAAACATTTAACGGTCAAAGTTTTGAAGAATTTATTTCTTTAATTTATTCATGAAACTCCGATATTTCCACGTAACTAGTCTGTGCATTTTAGAATTATTATATGTATATTTTTGCCGCGTGGAGTTAGCGAAAAGTTTATAGAATAAATTACTACATTTTCAAGTTTCGAAAAAAAAATTAGTGCCAATAATTAGTACCCAATTTGTTCTGTTTAAAAAATCCCAATATCATTTTGTTCCTTTGAAATGAATCCGATATCATCAGTAATTTTTGAAATATTAACAATTTAGTGTTTCATACACGCGACCGTTGAAGCGAAAATTTAGTGAAAAAGTTTCGTTTTCTATTATTTTTTTTTCACCAATATTTAGTACCCAATTATTCTCAATTTGTTCTGTTGAAACAAGTCCGATATCATCAGTAATCATTATATATATTGTTAACAATTTAGTGTTCCACACACGCGTTGTTAATATTCCAAAAACTACTGATGATATCGGACTCATTTCAACGGAACAAATTGAAACTAATTTGGTACTAGTTGTTGGTACTGAAATTTTTGCGAAAATTGAAAATGTGTGATCAGAGTGACGTCAGCACCAAATAATAGAAATTCGAATTACTAAAAAACTATAATGGTGCTTGAAAAAGTTCAAGCGGAACAAGTTGGAACAAATTGGCAACCAACTTTTGGGCCTGGTTCCGAAATTTGTTCTAACATTTTTCGTTAACTTCACACTTCAACGGGCGCGAGTGTGGAACACTAAATTGTTAATATTTCAAAAATTACTGATGATATCGGATTAATTTCAACGGAACAAATTGGAACTAATTGGGTACTAATTATTGGTGCTCAAAAAGAATAATAGAAAACTAAAATTTTTACTAAATTTTCACTTCAACGATCGCGTGTGTGAAACACTAAATTGTTAATATTTCAAAAATTACTGATGATATCGGATTCATTTCAACGAAACAAATTGGGTACTAATTATTGGCATTAACATTTTTTCGAAATTTGAAAAAGTTGATGCTGAGTGTGAAGTTGGCACAAAAGAAAAGAATGCGAATAACTCAAAAACCAAAAATGATATTGGGATTAGTTCAACAGAACAAAATAGAACAAATTAGGTACTCATTATTGGCACTAAAATTTTATCGAAATTTGAAAATGTTAGTGCTGAGTGTGAAGTCAGCACTAAATTATAGAAATGCTAATTACTGAAAAACTATAGTGGTGCTTGAAAAGGTTTTAGTAGAACAAATTGGAACAAATATTGGGCCTAGTTTCGCAGTTTGTTTTATCAACTTTTCGATAACTTCACGCGGCCGTATATTTTATGAGATTCTATTTTTGGGTAGGTGTACGACCAGAAGTGGGACAAATTGGTCTCAGAATCAATTCTATATTGAGATATAGATGTCCTCAGAAAAATTGCTTCAGTTTCTCCTGAAAGAATATGGAAAATTCAATCGTCCTTGTATTTGCATATTTGCAATGCATCAATGAGATTCTCATTGGAGGGCCATTCATCAGTAACAACAAAAAGATTAAAATTGAAAAGCAAAAACAAACCCACACATTATCACGAACATTCTCAAAATAAGAGAATGGTTTTCGCATTTCTGGCACATTCTACTATGTATCCCTGAAAGACTCACTTATATCGGGTGTCCCAAGGTGAGTGGCCTATAAGATTATGATTATTATTACTATAATGATTTTTTTGGTTCATCCTGTATAACTGAGAACTAAAATTCAAAAGCAGTGAGATAGATCAGATCAATATCTAATGACTTGATAAAACTGACTAAAATCTCAAATGGCGAACTGGAGTCATGTTCGTAACACGCCAATTTGATCTAATAGGCCACTCACCTTGGGACACCTGATATACAGGTTTGGATATTCTCTTCGGAAACCTACGATATACAATGCATCAGACGGAGAATTTTTCCATCCTGTTGAACAATTATACAGGGTGTCCCGGGAAGAATGTGACAAAAAGATCAATGAATCAAGTACATCTATGAGAACTCTCATCAAGAGGTTTTAATCGTTTGAGGGCCTTCGTTTGGAATATACAGGGTGATATTCATTTGATGGCTGAAATTTCAAAGTTGAATATCTTTTGAACTATTGGACCGAATTATTTCAAGTTTGCAAGTTTTGTCACCCTTTACGATTGTCATCTTTAAAAATTTCAGAAATTGGAGAAATAAGAACCAGACTAGCAAAATTTTGGACTTTTTCTATTTTCATGAATATTGGAACACCCAACACGTGAACATTATGTTTTGAACAAGAAGTGAGCAAAAAACATTACCTCATGAGTGAAATTTCAGAGTTCAATAACTCTTAAACTATCAGACCGAATTTTTTAAATTTGGAAGTTTTATCACCCTTTACGAGTGCCATCTGTCAATATTTCTGAATTCTCAACTTTATTGATAGTGTATCACCCTGTATGTGAACATTATGTTTTTTTTCATTTAAGTAACCATAAAGAATCAATAATTGAGCAAAATTTTAAATCTCTGCTTGGCACTGTCATACAGAGTGATCTAGGAACATGACCTTATGAGTTAAATTTCATAGTTCGATAAATCTTGATTTTATCTGTAAAATTACTTCGAATTTTACAGTTTTGTCACTCTTCAATACTGCCTTCCTACTAACGACCAACTTCATCAACGAGCACAACAATGTATTGAAATGAAAGGATATCCTTTTGATCAATTCCAGAACCGGAAATTTTTCCATTCAATACTGCCTTCCTTGAAAGTTTCCTCGAATTGACGGACAACTTCATCAATTTGCTTCAAAATGTATTGAAATGATTGAATACCATTTTGATCAATTCCTGAACTGAAAATATTTCCATTCAATTAGTTTTTTAGATGGAATATTTCCAACTTATTTGCTGTTTATTGTTTTAGAGTGAGGAGTTAACATTCTCTTTTTTATTTGATTTCTTTATCTGAACTCTCAACCTAAACATTAATATTCGTTTTCAGTCAGAAAAGGAAGGGTGACAAAACTATAGAATTCGAAATAATATTAATTATGAAGTACAGATTCATTCAAGGAAATGTTTATTGATCGCCATGTATAAAGTTGCCAAGCAGAGATGATTAAATTTTCATTATGAACTGGTTTTTTGTGTTCACGATAACGAAAAAAACATAATGTTCGCGTATAGGGTGTTCCAATATTCAGGGAAATTGGGAATGTCTGAAATTTTTCTAGTCCGGATCTGATTTATTCAATTTCAGAAATACTGAAAGATGACAATCGTAATGAGGTAATGTTTTTTGCTCACTTCTAGATCACCCTGTATGACCTTGTCAAGCAGAGATTCTGAATTTTCTCCTTAATTGATTCTTTGCGGTTACGAAAATAAAAAAAAACATAATGTTCACGTAGGTACAGAGTGTTCTAATATTCATTAAAATAGAAAAAATCCCAAATTTTGCTAGACCGGATCTGATTTCTTCAATTTATGAAATATTGAAAGATGGCAATCGTAAAGGGTGACAAAACTCCCAAATTTGAGATAATTCGGTCCAATAATTCAAGGGTTATTGAACTTTGAAATTTCACTCATGAAGTCATGTTTTTTGCTCACTTCTTGATCACACTGTATGACCCTGCCAAGCAGAGATTTTGAATTTTTCTCATTGATGCGAAAATGAAATAAAAACATTGTGTTCACCTACGAAAATAAGAAAAGTCCAAAATTTTTCTAGTCCGGATCTGATTTATTCAATTTCTGTAATATTGAAAGATGGCAATCGTAAAGGGTGACAAAACTTCCGAATTTGAAATAATTTGGTCGAATAGTTTGAGAGTTATTGAACTTGGAAATTTTAGCTATAAGATTAATATCAACCTGTATATCCCAAACGAAGGCCCTCGAACGATTGAAACCTCTTGTTGCGAGTCCTCCTTGATTCCCCCCACCCAAGAACCACTGTACTTTTCTCCCCAAAAAGAAGAATATAAGGGAGATTCAGGTGATAACTTAGCGGAGACCACACCTTTTTCAACTGGAGCAGTGAGAAGGACTTTGAGACCTCTGGATTGTCAGCGCGGGGGAGCAGCTAGAACACGTTCAAGAACAAATCGACAAAAATAAGCTCATTAACCAATTTACATTAAAATCGTGTTGTTTCGTCCGCAGCTATATAGTTGTTCTGTTTGCATGATTAATTCTCTATAAAGGTATTGTATTTTTTCTAAAGCAAAAAAATTGAAGGGAAATGATTTGACGGATGTACAGCGAAGAGATTACAAAATATTGAAAACAAATCTTAACCAAGCAAGAGCGAACTCATCACTCAGATCATACATATGTGGGGACCGCCTGGTAATTGGACCAAGGGAATATACTGTTGAAGATCTTCGAAATAACCAGCAAGAAAAGAAACCCCATAGTGCACCCCCGACACCCTCAGCATCGGGAAGTCTATATATTTTTTTTTGTTTTAATTCGTGCATCCATTGATTACAAGAAAACATGAATCCATATGTAAGAGAATATCATGAGTGTAAATATGATACAAAAATAAATGAGAAAATCGACAGTCTCAAGCAAAGTAAGCAAAGTAATTTTAGTATATTTCACGTTAACATTAGAAGCATCGCCAAAACTTTGATGAATTATTGCTGGTACTAGATACCCTTTCAGTTAAATTTGATATAATAGTGTTAACGGAAACATTTCAAATAAATAGCCCAGAAATTTTTAAAATCACGGGATATCGAACAATTATAACGAGGAGGGAAAATTCAACAGAAATGACGGTGTTTTGGAGAAGAATTTACGTAAACAACTACTTCGGAGGGGATGTTGAAGACAGGTATACAAGAGTGGAGACCGATCCGATTGTTTCGAACTACAGACCCATCACCCTAATATCGAACCTGGCCAAGATAGTGGAAAAGGCTTTGAAAACACGTATCATGAACTTCTTGAAAGAGGTTCGTCATATAAATTACTAAAAAGCTATTTGTCAAATAGAAAGCAGGTTGTGAAAATAGGAAACTCAAGGAGTCAAGAAGAGACAATAACTCACGGAGTTCCACAAGGTACCGTAATGATGGAGTCTGTATAACTGAAACAAAACAGATGGAATATACACATAAAAAATGTTCTGAAAAAGCTGAGGGGTCTTCTTTTCAAGTTTAGAAGGGCCGTACTTTTCCAAGCCAGAGATTGTTCGAGGAGTCAGAAGTACCAGATGTAAGGCAATTGTACGCTTTAAGAATTCTGTTCAACGTTGTTTCGGGGAGGATTCCCATCGCAAAACTACATCATAATTACACTACTAGAGGAAGATATACTTACCCACCACCTTTGTGTAACAAAAAGTATAGGCCAAAGAAGTTTCAAAATCTTGCACCGAAAATTTTCAATATAATCCCTGATCATCTAAAAAATATGTTTAATATAAAAAATTCAAAAAACGACTGAAAGCTTGGATGAATAGTGGATGTAGACAATTAATACACAGACTAATAAATAATGAATGAACTCAAACAAGGGAAAAAAGAAAACTTACATACATACATAGCAAAACAACGACTACAGAAAAATACCGGATAACGACAAGAATAATACTCGAATGCGACAAGGAAGACAAAAATACTATACCTGATGATGACAGAAAAGAAAATACTACCTTACTTGGATATCATGGTTTAACAAATTTTTTTTTGCGGAGAATATTGATATTTGTTTTTTTTGTGTTCCTTCAACGTTCATTCTCATGGAATATTATCAGAATAATTTTTTTTTTAAATTTAATCACAAAACAGGTTGTAAAATAATTCACCTCTGTGATGTGTATCTGTTTTATTTTTCGAAATAAACTAAATTATTATTATTATTATATATTATTCATGGTTTCCGTTTGTCGCATTCTTCCCGGGACACCCTGTATTCGAGGAATCTAAGTGCTACCTAACTGCCTGAATCCAGTATCCGATTTTGCAATAATGTAGTGTGGTAGGTTGTCCCTCTCTTATCGTTGGGAAATGCTTAATTCCAGAAGTATGGTAGGAAACCGAAACTACTTGAATTGAGTATAACGGCAGCCTGACACATTGAATAATTCGATGCGAGTGGAACAGGTTCACTACTATACTGCTTGAAGCCACTTCCAACGTTAAGAAAGAAACAACACTACATTATTGCAATCGGACAACTGGATTCAGGAAGTTACGTGGCACGTTAAATCTCTCGAATAATAAGCTGTTGAACGGGACGGCAAAATTCTGTGTCTGATCTGACATTAAATACCGTATATTTCCGACGTTTCCAATTTCCAAACCTGTATTTATGCTTCGAGGCGTTGAAACAGCTCTGATATTAATTCGATATTTGTTGATATACAGGATGTTTCAGGAAAAGGTTCTGTAAATTCGGGATCTCAATAATAAGATGATTTTACCATGTAAATGTTCTATGGGCTATGCGTCTCTGAGGCATTGTTTCTGAGAAACGGTGTGTTGAAATTTGAAAACAAAATGGTTTTTCGAAAATATTTTCGTCAACGGATAGAATTTTAATATGTGTTTTGGTAAGTTATGAGTTCGCATCAGAACACATTCTTCTCAATTCAAAATTACTTTCAATTTTCAACATGTCGTCACTACAGACTTCTGTTCGATTGAATTGGGAGAAAAAATCAAACCAAAGAATTTCCTATCTGTTTTATTTTTATCTCAGAAAGTATTCATCGTAGGTATAAAACTCAAAATAATATTCTCACAGTGAATTATGTGGTTAATACGAAAATAATTTTAAATGAGAAAAAAAGCATTGGCGTACCAATTTATCATCGAATTTTTTCGGACAGAACTCTGTACGGGCGGCATTGTTGAAAATGAAAAATAATACCATATTGAAAAAAATGTGCTTTCATGAGAAGCCACAAGCTACCAAAACATGAAAAAAATTCTGTACGGTGTCAAAAATATTTTCGGAAAACTTTTTTTTTAATTTCATTACTCCGTATCTTAGAAATTATTATTTTTGCAGCTTTTGTTGAGAACTCCGACCAACAATACCAAAGCTTTTCTCTATAGAATCATTCGTCCTTGGCTGAATGATGGTCTGCTCACAAGTACTGGTAAGTATTCCTCAAAATAAAATTCTCCAAAAGTTTCTCTAATTTGAATTCTTAAATTAACAAGATATCTTTTTTTGAAATTAATGGTTTCTCATGTTATTGAGAGAAATTAGAAAGGGCATAATAATTAAATATCATCCCGTAAAGGCAAAGGCGATATGGGGGGCGAAAAAAATGAAAATAGAAATAATATATACAGGGTGTTTCTGAATTGATGCGAATGATTTAAGGGGATGATGATTCCTCAGAATATTTTATGAAAGAAAGTTTCCATAAATGAAATTCCGGAAATGCATGTTTTCCAAGGTACAGGTATGTTGAAGTTCTTCTTAAAAACTGACTGAAAAAGTGGTACGCCACTCAGATTTTTTGAACTTACAATTGTTTTTGAATTATTCGTTCAATTTATGACGCAAAATCTCTCAACCGTTTTTTTCCGTGTGGGGCTCCGTGTTTATGTAATAAAATAGAACATCTTGACATAGTATCTCTACTACATTATGTGTAAGTAACGACAAATACGAATTCAGACGTTCAATTTCCTTGAATAAAAACGGCACCCCACACGAAAAGAAAGCAGAAGAGATTTTTTTCATCACAAATCGAAGGAAAAATTAGGAAAAAATAGTTTGTTTGAAATATCTCAGTGGCGTACCACTTTTCAGTCAGTTTTTAAGTAAAACTTCAACACCCTGTATCTTTGAAACAATCCATTTCCGGAAATAAATTTATGGGAACTTCATTTCATGAAATTCCGAAGAATCCTCTTTCGCATCAATTCAGAAACACCTGTTTATTCTTTCGAAATCAAGAGCTAACACAATACAATACATAAAACAAAAATCCCTATCTGAGATTTGTGCAAAACGGTTTACCATACTATTTTTTCGTAACTGTTCCAACAAAAAATAACAATTAGAAGCTATTCAAAGATTGAAGGATTTCTTCTTTATTGCGTCCAAATAATAATGAACTGAAGGTAGTGTAGGATAAAATAAAATCCATTTTCATGAGTTTTGAACGGATACTTGTGAAGCTCTAGAGGGGCCAGCTGCTCTCCCTGCCCTTCACTGGGGACGCCCATGCGTTAAAAGCCTCTGGTTTGTAGTGGATTTGCTTTATACAGGTTTGGAAATTCACATCTGAAACATACGATATACAATGCATCAGACAGAGAATTCTTCCGTCCAGTTGCCCAGATGAATAGTCGAGTCAATCACTTGCTGTAACACACTGAGTTCAGTTGTCTTACTTCTTTATTCTAGTCTTGTCTCTCTCTTATCGTTTAGAGGAGCGTAATTCTTTAGTATGGTAGGCAACAGTGAATACTTGAATCGAGTATTACGGGCAGCCTGACAAATTAAAAATTCTATACGTGTAGTTCTAGTAGGAGAGCTGGCACGAATTTTTGGGTAGGTATTTGAGGCAAGCTGAAAACATGTCAGATGCCTCTCCTATTATATCCCAACTCGGGATTGCAGATCTGGCTGGTGAGTAGCGGGGCTAAATCAACCCCTACATTTTTAATGGCCTGGCAGGTAGAAAGCCCTAACGAAATGATCTGTCTTTTGGGAATCTTATTTTTTAGTAATAAGTAACACTCCATTAAAATTTCAAGCTGCCTCAAAAACATTTTCTATAATATTTGCAAAATATTTTTGCACGCGTCTGGCAATGTTAAAACCCCGATTAAATTATTTGGCAGCTTGAAATTTTAATGGAGTGTTACTTATAACTAAAAAATAAGATTCCCAAAAAGACAGATCATTTCGGTAGGGCTTTCTACCTGCCAGGCCATTAAAAATGTAGGGGTTGATTTAGCCCCGCTACTCACCAGAAAGGTCTGCAATCCCGAGTTGGGATATAATAGGAGAGTAATCTGACAAGTTTTCAGCTTGCCTCAAATACCTACCCTAAAATTCGTGCCAGCTCTCGGACTATTCGGGTTCCCTACCATACTGCGATAAGAGAGAGACGAGACTAGATATCGCAGTAAGACAGTTGAATTCATTCAGTTATCGCACTTCTTTATCTCGCCTATTCATCTGTGCAACTGTAGGGAAGAATTCTCTGTCTGATGCATTGTATATCGTATGTTCTCGATGTGAATTTCCAAATCGGTATAACGCGACTTGAGTTCACTACCTTCGAAGTCATGATATTTTGTTCACTTCCAATCTCAAGATTCAAAGAAAGTTACAACTCAGACTGCAGGGGCGTATCCAGAGAGCGAGTCTGGGGGGGGGTAGTGGTAAGTTTTAGCGAGTATTCTTCTAGGAGGGTATTACAAATGTTCTTTTGGGGGGGGGGGTAGTGGTAAGATTTAGCGAGTGTTCTTCTAGGAGTGGTATTGCAAAATTTTGTTCTGGGGGGGGGGGCTAATTACCCCTAGTACCCCCCCCCCCGTAAATTCGCCCATGACTCAGAGTAAGAAATAGACATAGAGATGCCCTCACGCGTGAATAGTACCGCATTGTAATCAACCATGCATTAGAGTGGGATGAAAAGTATTTCACTACCGCACTGGGGTGAAGTAAACAATAGGTTACTTTTTCATTTCCACGATATCTGAATATAATATAACATTTACGTAATTTTGCCATAGCTATCCCTACCGGAATAGACTTAAGCAACAATAAATTGCCACCAAATCAGTTAAATCATTCAGTTTATGATCGTCAAATCGAAATGAAAATGTAAACACATCACATCCAGAAACTAAACACTAACAGACGATGTTGCCAAACTGAGAGAATTGTCTGTTACAGACGCAAGCCGTTAGTATAAGGATAGGGAAGCGGTAGACCAATTATCCCAATACGGAATAAACATACGGCACGAGTTCGTAACGCCGGAAAATTGTTCGCATGAATAAACAGATTTTACTTGGCTTCATAGCGAAGGCGCGAAGGCATCTCTAGGTTTACTTTTTACTCTGAGGTTACAACGTTTATGCCTTACGACATACCTTTTTGATTGGTACCGAACATTATTGCTCATTACTCTACATGTTGAATATTCTCTGACTTCTAGGAGAAAAGTGGCACGAAAGGAGGAAATTGCTCACACCTGCTTTTCATTTCAATACAGTGGTTGCCAAATTATTAGGGACACTACTAGTTTTTTCTGTAATTTTCAGGTTTATATTAATTTTATGGGCAAATAATTGATGTTAGGTATTGTAAGTTCTTCTTCATTTATTGGAGTTTTTTACTAAGACAAAAACACATATTTCATAGTCACACGTGATTATTTTTCCATAAAATATGATGAACTAAAAAAATCTAATATTTGGTAATGCCACCTTTGGCTGCAATTCAGGCTTCCAGACGTCGGGGCATGCTCTCAATGCAAATTTTTGCATTATGCTGTATATTGGGGCTCTGATGCCACACCATAATAGGCGTTTCAATCAGTTGCCGCTTGGTGGTGATAACTCTTTGGTAACCTCACGTTTCGTGAGTTCCCAAAGGTTTTCAATGGGCCAGGGCAAAACCTTCACATTCTTGGCGGCCAGAAATGCTGTTACACTCTTGGCTTTATGGCACGGTGCCAAGTAGTGCATAAACACGTATTCCTTATCATCAGAAACCATTCTTTCACCTGTGGTAAGAGCCGACTTTCAAGCACTCGCCTGTTTTGGTCCTGCTTCATGGTCCCTTCAAAGATGTAGAGACGTTCCATACCCTTGGCTGAGATCACAGACCACACGGAGATGCTAACAGGGTCTTTACCCTCTCTACAAGACAGTCCGGGTGAAACTGCTCCCCGGGCGTCGGCGGACGAATGAGCTCTTATCAACCAAAATTGATTCTCGATGGCAATGAGCCAGACAACACCGATATGACAGTTGCAGACAGTTGGAGTCGAGTAATTATGATTTCAATTGTTTTGTGGTATTCCTCAATAATGTTTTAGTAGTAAAAATGATCTTTGACAGGTATGCTTCTCTGATGAGTCGACTTTTCAAATTTTGGTTGATAAAAGCTCATTCGTCCGCCGACGCCCAGGGGTGCAGTTTCACCTGGACTGCCTAGTAGAGGGGGTTAAACACCGTGTTAGCATCACGGTGTGGTCTGTGATCTCAGCCAAGGATATGGGACGTCTCTACATCTTCGAAGGGGTCATGAAGCATGATCAAAACAGGCGAGTGCTTGAAAGTCGGCTCTTACCACAGGTGAAAGAATGGTTTCCTGATGATAAGAAATACGTGTTTATGCACGACTTGGCACCGTGCCATAAAACCAAGAGTTTAACAGCATTTCTGGCCGCCAAGAATGTGAAGGTTTTGCCCTGGCCCATTGAAAACCTTTGGGAACTCACGAAACGTGAGGTTACCAAAGAAGTTATCACCACCAAGCGGCAACTGATTGAAACGCCTATTATGGTGTGGCATCAGAGCCCCAATATACAGCATAATGCAAAAATTTGCATTGAGAGCATGCCCTGACGTCTGGAAGCCTGAATTGCAGCCAAAGGTGGCATTACCAAATATTAGATTCATCATATTTTATGGAAAAATAATCACGTGTGACTATGAAATATGTGTTTTTTTGTCTTAGTAAAAAACTCCAATAAATAAAGAAGAACTTACAATACCTAACATCAATTATTTGCCCATAAAATTAATATAAACCTGAAAATACAGAAAACTAGTAGTGTCCCTAATAATTTGGCAACCCACTGTACTTCAGACTTCCTCTCCATATTCAACAAAGAGAGTAAATATTTCGTAGAGAGCTTGAGGGAGCATAATCTCTGCGAATTTGATGTCAGAACTGCAGTAAGCAAATTCACTTTAGATACTATCTGTGGTGAGTATCATAATGAAAAAATTCAACAAAATACTTATACTAACTGACACAGAAACTGCAACACCCTCAAGGAGCTTTTTAAGTTTTAATTTTTTTGGTGAAACATAGATAGTAAATATAGCAAGAAGGTCATGATTAAACTTCGGAAAACAAAATCATTGTTGGTACTTGAGTATTGTAGTCCTTTTTTGCAAAATTTTCCAAACAAACCAGCTGTTCGAACATATCTAAAATCGATGTTTAGTTGCTGTGATTTTGGTAGTCAAACGGCGACTGAAATCTAATTGCAAAATATTTCAAGAAAGGGTCTAGAGTCAATACAAGGGCGTCGCATAGATATCCCAGCGATATCTTTTTGGGAGATTGTGAGTACTTTTGAGATGTCCCTGCGCGGTCGCTGGGAGCTCTATATCTCCTCCACATTTCCGCTTCAGGGATATTTCCAGAGGTCTCAAAGAGTCAAAGATATCCCTTATGGAAATTCTCAAACTGCTCACATTCTGTCAACGGGATATTCGCATAAACCTTCCATTGTGACAAGCATTGTGAGCTTTTTGATAATATCCTATAAACTTCCCATTGCGAGCTTTTCGAGAATATCTCAGGGAACTTCCATTGTGAACAATGGATGGCATTTGGTAATTCACAGTATTCATAAAATTTATTGAACCATCCGTTCAAATAGATATTGTTTTCTCCGAAATTCGCTATAATTTCAAGTAAATAGTTTGTGTTTTTTGAACAGGTCTCAATTAATCCTTTTTCTCACGAAATTTCCATTCATCTACTCTTTCGAAGTTTAATTGTTTTTCGTTAGAAATTTTGATCTAGTTTCCAGAAGAAGTTCAGGTAGATCTTTAAATTATTATAATTTTTAAATTTTTTCGGATTTCGGAGCATTGGAATATATCATTCCCAAAATTGTTTTCATTGGCTAGTTTGAATGCTGCAGAAAGAAAGCATTTTTATTGATATTTTTTCTTATTTATATCAGGGAATTGCAGTAAACTGTTTTGCGATTTTCATTACATTAAATGAATAACTCTTTGAAATAACAAATATCTAGAGAAAAGCAATTATAGAAAGTAATTAATCTGACTGAATAGAAAAACCTTGATTGCTGTTTATATTGATTCACTGCTTAATGGGAAAATAATTTGGTGCAATATGCTCCTGGTATCGATGTAGGTCGGATGGGTTTTGAATAAACAACTTTAGCGATCTCCTAATTTATGTTCATCTCATTCAATTATCTATATTTATCCTCATTTTTTTTCACTGTGAATATTGCATCAGCCAGTCTTGGGAGAACATCTCAAAATATTTTGTTGTACTCCATTTTCGTATCAATGCTACAAAAATAAATACACATATTGAATTAGATAATGAAATTTACCAGGTTACCAGGTTTCATTCAATATTATCTCTCAAAAAATCTATACTTCAATAATTTACATAATACTATTGCCGTACCAACAGTATGAGTCAAGCAAATGAGCAATACCTACTTAAAAATACCGATATTTATAATAGATTTCTTTCTATTTTATTTTCAAAAATACATACGCATCTCATTCATTCTACTGCGTAACTGAACAACACTGTTACACTGTTAATAACTTAAAAACAGACCACAGGGCCTCTTGACGTCACAATGCATTCCATAAAACTCCGTATGTTGAATCTAGCTAACGGCGAACCGCGAATTGCAGGAATTTTCAAGAATATTTCCTTTGGAATGGAATATAGCAGATAGTTTTTTAATATCAATAGATTTTTACATATAGTACGTTCACGAAAGGTTGAGCGCATAGTAGGCGTTTCTTTATTTATCTGAAGTTGGTAGTATTTGCTGTCATAACGTAAAATAAAGTCAACGTTGTCGAATGTACCCGGCCTCGTCCGACGAGCTTGCGAGTTATCAGACAACTCTATGCAATATTGACAACATTGCGTATCAATCTGACAAGACAATGAAGAACATAACCTGCAATTTTAATATACACAGTGGAATATGCCAAATTGCCATGGCCAACCGACGGTTCAACCTTTCGTGAATGGACTATACTATATCTTCATATTTTGCACGTGTTACGATAAGTGGGACTCAATTTTTGCACAGAGACGACCCTTTATGTATTTACCTATCTATATAAAATAAAGTACCTTCTTGGGTGAAATACGATTAGACTATTCTACATTTTACAAGAGATTTGGCACAAATGTGGCCCTCATTTTCTTCCTTATACTAAATCTCAAATCTATCGGAATATCAACTTACGGTTGTATAGGAAATGGAAATAAATCTCATTAACTACACATTTTATTTTGGTTTCTTTTCCTGTGATATAGAATTCCATATCGAATACTCGATTTACAGAAAAACTTTTTCTGTGAAATTTTTATTTTCTTTTAAATCGGTAGTGAATGTGTTGCAAAAATATATAAACTGAATAGAGAATATCGAAAAGAATCATTATACCTTTGAGTATATTTAACACAATAATAATTATGATCATATAAATTCTCAAGAAACTTCACTAACTACAGGCTCTCGAATCGAAACACTTAACTTCCGGAGTTTTAATTTTTGTTAATTTGGTTGAGCCTGCAATTTTCACAAGTAAAGAGCTCACGATGGGATATCTTTGAGACCTCTATAAGAAGTCGCAATGTGAATATCTTATTCTTGTCCCGTTGCGACCTCTATAAGAAGTCGCAATAGGAGTTCGCTATAGTTCGCATAGATGTCCGATTGTAATCTCTCGGCGATCTCGCCAGGGAGTCGCAATGCGAATATCTTATTCTGTTTATATTTGTGACATCTATAGGATCTCACAATATGAGTTCGCATGGAGGTCGGATTGTAACCTCTCGGCGATATCGCCGGGAACTTTGTGTACTGAGACGAGTACTAAACATCAATATTTACATCTTACTTGAGTTCATCAGTAATCTAACCTTGTGGTTCCTTAGTTCCGACCGTTATCTTGCAGACAATTTCTTTTGATTGTATGGAAACAGTGTAGAAATATTGACTGAATCTTGGTAACAATAATACCCACACCACTTTTTAATGCAATGCCAATAACGTTATAGGTACCTACTGAATGCTTAGTGCATTGAAAATTTTATTTTAAAATCACTATCATACATAATTTTTCTCAGAACGCATTTCTGAACTATTTCAGAGACTGCAATGGGTACATCATTGAAAGATCATCATAAAGAAGGTGAAAAATATCGCACAGCTGTAAGTGATTTTGGATTTCTAATAGCCGAAAGATCAATAAAAACTTGGTTACTCATAGAAACCATATACCGTTTTTCAACAACTTATTGGAGACAGGAGAAATTGTGAAAATACTTCATGGATTTTCAAGACAAGTGATAAATAAAAGGCAAAAAATGTGTTCTGATTCCGGAGATGCGAGCGTGGGTGACAATGCATCATCGGGTTTCACTAGAAAAAAAGCTATGTTAGACCTTCTGATTATGGCTCAAAAAATGGGAAGCAACATAAATGACAAGGGAATTCAAGAAGAAGTTGATACTTTTGTATTCGAGGTGAGTCAATATTATTTACAAAGTAGGAGTTGAGGAAACCCTATAGAACTCAAAGGAATAATAACTGTTGCTCAACGTGATACGGTGCAAAAACGAGTTACTCCAAGATACATATTCAGATCTCCAAGAATCCCATCCATTCTTACACCTTCATAGTGAATTGACGCCTCTGCTAGGTAGCATATTCCAATGGTGTTCGCTAGCTTGTTTATAATTATATCCTCTCAGATGGTTAAATATTCAATGGAACCAACGCCGACTTGTCTATTCAAACGGTATTCTCATCTCCCCCTAACCTACGATCATCAAAGTTGTCCAGTTTCCTTACAGCCCGATTATACCCAGCTCAGTTTCACGGCAGGGAGTAGGGAATTGAGTAGGGAAGTGGGCAGCGTACGAATAGGCCCTTTCTTTTTGAAGACGCATCACTTCCAAACTGATGTAAAATCAGTTGATGCTCGTTCTAATTGACAATGTTGTGATTTTGAACTGATGCGCATCACTTCCAACTGATGTTGCTTTCTGACAAAATCAGTTTAATTTCCACAATCACTTCATCATAACAATAACATAACCTAATATTTTGGTGGAAGTTTACAATTTACTTCTAAACATAACAGAAAGTCAATTATTATCCTCGGTTTTCATTCCTAGTAATGAATAATTCATATTACTTTTAGCATTTCCTTCCGACCTATCGTCGATGGTACTCTGATTTCAAAACCTTATCGTTTTGTTGATTGTCACCCGAAAAAGGCATGTTCTATTTGTCTAAATCACTTCACTTCCAATTGAAATGATTTCGGAAATTATTCAGGCGAATAGGAAGCTAAGAATGTAATCACTACTCTTCCCTGCTGCCTTGCAATGCTCCTCGTGTTGCTTCATGCTTCCTTAATTGGCGGTTTTTCGGACGGAAGTCAAAGGAGCAGCAGTACGAGTGGCAATGAGTGATTACATTCAGCTAGTTTTCTGTGGCTGAGCTGACAACAGAATCGTCAAACGGTCTTACGAAATTTATAATATTTTCGAAAATATTGTAATTATTGTTGTCGAAAAAATGTCCAAGACTGAGTGGAGTGACACTTCAATTTTGAAAAAAATTTTTCAGTATTGTGTGCCTTTTATTTCCTGTCCCAAAACAGGCAATTTTACAACTAACAATTCTGACGAATGTTGAAATTTGTGATGAGACCAAAATTATTGCAAAACTCACACGAGCTATGGTCATTTCACAGGAATTTCAATGAAAATCCCATTTTTAACATAAAAGTGAATAGAAGAAGGAAAATACCATTTCTCGGTTTTCAATGATTTTTAGCCCACTCGCCTTCCAAGGCCGATTACAACAAAAAAAGGAGAATCACGTACTTTTTTTTCTGATGACTTTTGTTGCTCAGGACTCCGTGAAGTTTTCAAATGTAGCCAGAAGCTAAAAAGACACCTTCTTGTATTTCTAAACCGAAAATGAATGTTTGAGTACATAAACATTTAAAAAACAGTCGAAGTAACTAGAGAACTCTAAAAAATCGCATAATATACATAAGGTATTTTTGGACAGCCACCGGTCTGAGGAATCTAAAAAAACGAGTATTGACGTCAATCTCCATGACAGCCTGTACAAATCAACGAGACAAAGCGCTCAGGTTGCAATCTTTTCGTCCGTCATTGCCGATTGGTGGTCGCGACAGCAATGCTGCGGCAGAGTGTGAATGCTTACTGCCTTCGATACTGCTGCAGAAGTATTTCGGGAATTATTGCAACGCGAGCAGCAGTAGCAGGGGCTGAGTGTAATCGAGGCTTTAAAGCAAGTCGGGTTTGGGAATCAGGTATGATACCGTATAGGAAAACACAGGATGCCAAACTGGACCGGCGTACTCCAATATGGGGCTGATATAAATTTTAAATAGTGATGCCAACGTTTTATATTAACAACAGTTGAAGCACTTTTGTAACAGTAAGAGGCACCTATTGGAATTATTTCTCGTCTGCTAAATATGAGATCTCCTCAAGATCACTATCCATTGTAAGGTAACAAAGCTTCTATCGGAATTATATCCTTTCAGTTCTACCTTTTTGGATTATTTACACGAACACAACGACATCGTCATCTATTTTTTTTTTAATATTGCAGTCCTTCTGTCGAATATCGTGCGTTGGGGGGGATGCGTTGGGGTCATTGTAGAGTTTTGTGAAAACGGCATAGGATGCACTATCAGAAGATATCATCTTATCCTATAGTCCGTTCACGAAAGGTTGATCGCATAGTAGGCGTTTCTTTATTTATCTGAAGTTGGCAGTATTTACTGTCATAAAGTAAAATAAAGTCAACGTTTCCGAATGTACCCGCCTCTCGTTCGACGAGCTTGCGTATCAATCTGACAAGAAAATAAAGAACGTAACCTAAAATTTTAATATACACAGTGGAATATGTCAAGTTGGCATTTCCAGATGACGTCACGCCTGCTCTGTCAAATGTAGTGAGGGCAAACATTAGTTCATTTAACAGGTAGATCAGGTAGAATAACAGAGAACAGGTTTATTTTATGTTCTGTGGGTAGATCTGTGAGGTAGATGTTCGTTATACGTTATCGTTAGTATTTCTATGTACGTTACAAACACCGGTTGAATTTAATCACACGTGCCACAAGCCACAATGCCTTCGTTTTGTTCTGTTGTTGGATGTTCGATGAGAGGGGAAAGAGATGAAGTGAGTTTTTCAGAATTCCTGCAGTGATAAATCATAAAAGTGATGAGATTAGAGAGAAAACAATACGTCGTAGGGAATGTTGGATAAAAAGTTTAAAGAGAGGAAAGCTGTCAGAAACTTTCCTTAAAAATGCAAGGATATGTTCGAAACATTTCATAAGTGGTGAGTTTTCAATCTTAGACAAAGTCTGTCTAATGTTTCAATTGTAATCATAAATTCAAATCTATATTTACTGATTGTTCAGAATTGTGTTATTTATTCATGCTATTTATATCTTGTTATCTGAAAGTGGTTGATGAATGGAAGTAATTTATTCAAACAATTTATAGGCCAGCCTGCAAAACTGGAAGATGAAGAAAATCCAGATTGGATTCCTAGTCAAAATTTAGGCTACCAATCAGGTATTCTTAGGAGTAAGCAATCGATGGAAAGATTCGAAAGAATGCAAAATCGAAGAAAAATGCTTGAATTTGTAAGTACATTATTATCTCATTTGTATGATTTTGATGGGATTTGTTCGTTTGGGAAGAATGAATTGTATTGTACATATTTTTTTCACGATTGAGGAAGGTTTCAAACTAAAGAAATTCCTTTCAGAAACCCCCAACGTCTGAAGATGCCCTAATGGCCACAACGTCTGAAGTTCCTATTCAGGTTGCGATAGAAGAAGTTCCTGTGGAGGTTGGGGTAGACTCTGTAATGGAAGGCTGTTCGACATCCCAAAATGTTTGTTGTCAAACCACTTTGACTATGGGAGACTTGGACAGCCAAACATTAATTTGCAATTTTGCAATGATAAATCAATTTTTTAAATAAGAAATTGCAAAACTTGATCTTTCTGAGGAGTCCTTGGTCGGTGACGATTCTAAAACCCGCTATTTTACAGGTTTGCCAACATACGTGGTCATGATTGAAATATTCAGGAATGTCAGTGAGTTTTTATCAAACAATAAAAGCTTACCGCCATTCCAACAATTTCTCTCGACCATGATGAAACTGAGGCTAAACTTGCCCTTCAAATATTTGTCATACAGGTTTTCTATTTCTCCCCTCCCCAATGCATCCAGAACATTCTATGACTGTTTGGAAAAACTCTTTATCACTTACAGAGTTGGGGTGTTTTGGCCTAGCAGGGAGCAATTAAATCAAGAAATACCAACTTGTTTCAGGGAAGCGTTTGGGGATAAGGTAACTGTAGTCATCGATTGCTTCGAAATTTTCACAGAAACACCCTAAAACCTTCTCGATGCAGCTCGCTGTTGGTCCAATTACAAACATCACCAAACAGTGAAATTTTTTAATTGGTATGAGTCCACAAGGTAGTATATGCTATGTATCGGATGGATGGGGAGAAAGAGTAAGTGACAAATATTTGACTGAAATTGTGGTTTTTTGAATAACATCCTGCCTGGGGATGTCATACTGGCCGATAGGGGATTTCTGATCAGGGATGCGGTAGAAATCCTTGGGGCTCAGTTGGAAACTCCAGCATTCACGAAAGGGAGAGATCAACTGCACCCCATCGATTTAGAAAATACCAGAAATCTAGCGTCTGTACGGATTCATGTAGAACGAGTAATCGGTGTATTGAAAAATAAATATAAATATGCCAGGGACCTATACCAATGAGCTTATTGACAACGTGTCAAGGAGTAACATAAGTATTATGGACATGATTATAGTTGTATGTGCAGTTTTTGTGAACACTTGTATATCAGTTGTACCAAAATAAAAATATAGTTTTTAATCAATGGTATTTGCATCCATGTTCATCAAACTGAAGAAAGATAGCAGGAATTTGGACACTTATTGTTCAAAAATCTTTATTCAAAATTTGCCGACGTTTCGGAGAAGCATTTCTCCTTTCTCAAGGCTGTGGGAAACAAGTAAAAACTACGTTAAACATTAGAGACGAAAGCCATGACAAATCACTCACCTTATTTTGTTTTATTTTTAAAGAAGAAATTTTTGAATCGTCAAACATGAGAAAATTAGTAGGACATTCGCCAGATATTGTCAAAATTGTTGTTCCAGAAAGATAATTTTCCGTTGAGTTCTGCTTTCATGGTAAATTTTAAGAATGTCATTGTCATAAGAATTGAGGTTAAAAAGGGAACTGACATAGAATACCTTTTCTTTTTCTTAGGTTAGTGGTATGTCACAGCTGTCAACGCCATCTACACTAAGATGAGACAAACAGTACATTACACAAAGTTGTTAACAAAGCAAAACTACATGTTAGCTATAAGACTATGGTATACCGAGCTTAAGTCTTGAGTGTCCTCTCTAAAATTCACCGTGCACTGTCTTTTTATGTGTATCATTTCACTAATCAGTCTTCTGTTATAGCCTGATTCCTTGTCCAATATGGAAACATTCGAGAAGTCAAACTGTGAGAATTCACTATTGCATGTGTGGCTAGTGCTGTTCTGTGTGTACTTTTATCCTTCTTGTTTACGTCATTTTGGTGTTGTCTGATTCTGTCCTGGAGCAACTGCTTGGTCTGGCCCACATAACATCTATCGCAGTCACCACACGGAATTTTATATATTACCTCTGATTGTTTCAGGATGGGGGTGTCGTCTTTGAGCTTAGTGAAGAATCTCATCTTTACATTGATTTTATTGTAAAAGGCAGCTGTCACATTGTACTCTCGAAACACCCTGTTTATCTGGTATGACAGCTTTGGATACATAACCAGTCTTGTGAACCTCCTAACACTGTTATCATTACTGCCTGAAGACTCTTCCAATCCCGGTGTGACATACTCCCGTTGTTGTTTTCTTTTGTATTCGTTAATTATGGTCTTGATGTAGTGAAGTGGATAGTTGTTCCTTCGTAATATCTCCATGACCTTATCTAAATTTTGTGGTATGAACCTCTCATTGCTGAGTGATACAGCTCTGTTGACCAGATTGAACGCCACATTTTTCTTTTGGCTATAACTATGGTTAGACAAGTAGTTAATACATCTGCCCGAATGTGTGGGCTTGGTATACCAGTTGGTGATAAGTTTGTTGTTTTCCCTTACAATAAGTAGGTCCAAAAATGGAATGCTGCAATCCTTTTCCATTTCAAGGGTGAATCTTATTTTCTGATGATAGGAATTGAACACATTTAATGTTGTTTCTATCTGTGATTTCGGTACAAGAAGAAGTATCGTCCACATACAACTTTAATAACGGAATTGCGAAATTCAACCTAGATACTACATAACGGAACAGAGCGTGCATGACTATATCAGCAAATGATGGGCTCTCCGGTGCGCCCATCGCTGTGCCATCCCTTTGTTTAAAAAATCTTCCACAGAATACGAAATAGCCCCCATCAAAACACAAGTCAACCAGCTGCAGGAACTCCTGCTTTTCAAGAACTGTAAAATTCTTAATGTAGTGCCAGCTCTGTGTCAACGCCGTCTTCACCAAACTTTTAGAATGTTTGTAAACAAAGATACTACGTCCAGAGATATGAGCACATAATCATCTGGTACTTCGATCAGTCTCAGCTCCTCCACCAAAGTATGCGAGTTCTTTACATTATAAACTGACGTGGAAAGAACACCATTAAGGATGGTGTGTATGTATCTTCCTATCTTATGAGTGGGTGAATTGATACAACTAACTATAGGTCTAAGCTTTAACCCTTCTTTGTGTGTTTTCCTGAGAAAATAGATCTTGGGGGGGACACTATTGTGAGAAATGAGTGATTTATAATCGGCCTCTGATATCTTGCCATCACTTTTTAGAATTTTCAAATATTTGTTCACTCTGTCCTGCAACCTCTTAGTGGGGTCAACAGTCATTATTGAGTACGTCATCTCATCACTCAACATATTTTCGGCTTCATTCATGTACTCGTCTTTGTACATCAATACAGTACTGTTGCCCTTATCTGATGCGCAAATAATAATCTCCGGATGGTCTCTAACGAATTTCGTTGTGGCAGAGTAGTGCCCTGCTAGGGGATCACTTTGTTGTCCTCTATTTCTTAAAAAATTATTGATTATTCCCATACACCTAGCTCTAATTGAGTTTCTTTCAACCTCACTATCGGTAATGTTCTGGGTAAAATGTTCTATGTCCTTAATGAGCTCCAACTTTGGAATCTGCTTAGGGATAATACCATGCTTAGGACCCAAACTTAGAGTGGATTTTACCTCCTGGGGTATATCAACAGTTGTATAGTTCTTGATAAAAGCATCAGACTCGATGATGGTAAAGGGCTGTACCTGTGCCTCCACCAATCTACTCAGCTTTCTGACATTTCTAGACTTTGCTTCATGAAAAGTGGAAAGAAAAACACTCTCCGCTAAATTCCTAACACTGATGAATGTTGTTGGATCCAACAAACTCTGCAAGACCTGGATGGCCACTTTTATGGAGTTCTCGGTTTTTGCTTTCTTCCACAGTGAAATCTTGATCTCAACATTGAGAACAGACTTGCGAAATCTGTTCATACACTTTTCAACCAACTTCGTGTAGGGGTGCTCCTCTATCTGCAAGGTGTGAACCTGCCTTATGTTACCGATTATATGTTCGGGAAAAACATGCCTCCCTCTACATTGTAACAAGAAAACAACTCTATTCTTTAACGATGCCAGTTTTTTGTTTAAGTTCACAAAGGCTTTACATCTACGGCAAACGTCCCCACCATATATCTCCCTGATGTTGTGGAATAATCCCCCCGGTGACATATCAATGGTATTTGCATCCATGTTCATCAAACTGAAGAAAGATAGCAGGAATTTGGACACTTATTGTTCAAAAATCTTTATTCAAAATTTGCCGACGTTTCGGAGAAGCATTTCTCCTTTCTCAAGGCTGTGGGAAACAAGTAAAACTACGTTAAACATTAGAGACGAAAGCCATGACAAATCACTCACCTTATTTTGTTTTATTTTTAAAGAAGAAATTTTTGAATCGTCAAACATGAGAAATTTAGTAGGACATTCGCCAGATATTGTCAAAATTGTTGTTCCAGAAAGATAATTTTCCGTTGAGTTCTGCTTTCATGGGTAAAATTTTAAGAATGTCATTGTCATAAGAATTGAGGTTAAAAAGGGAACTGACATAGAATACCTTTTCTTTTTCTTAGGTTAGTGGTATGTCACAGCTGTCAACGCCATCTACACTAAGATGAGACAAACAGTACATTACACAAAGTTGTTAACAAAGCAAAACTACATGTTAGCTATAAGACTATGGTATACCGAGCTTAAGTCTTGAGTGTCCTCTCTAAAATTCACCGTGCACTGTCTTTTTATGTGTATCATTTCACTAATCAGTCTTCTGTTATAGCCTGATTCCTTGTCCAATATGGAAACATTCGAGAAGTCAAAACTGTGAGAATTCACTATTGCATGTGTGGCTAGTGCTGTTCTGTGTGTACTTTTATCCTTCTTGTTTACGTCATTTTGGTGTTGTCTGATTCTGTCCTGGAGCAACTGCTTGGTCTGGCCCACATAACATCTATCGCAGTCACCACACGGAATTTTATATATTACCTCTGATTGTTTCAGGATGGGGGTGTCGTCTTTGAGCTTAGTGAAGAATCTCATCTTTACATTGATTTTATTGTAAAAGGCAGCTGTCACATTGTACTCTCGAAACACCCTGTTTATCTGGTATGACAGCTTTGGATACATAACCAGTCTTGTGAACCTCCTAACACTGTTATCATTACTGCCTGAAGACTCTTCCAATCCCGGTGTGACATACTCCCGTTGTTGTTTTCTTTTGTATTCGTTAATTATGGTCTTGATGTAGTGAAGTGGATAGTTGTTCCTTCGTAATATCTCCATGACCTTATCTAAATTTTGTGGTATGAACCTCTCATTGCTGAGTGATACAGCTCTGTTGACCAGATTGAACGCCACATTTTCTTTTGGCTATAACTATGGTTAGACAAGTAGTTAATACATCTGCCCGAATGTGTGGGCTTGGTATACCAGTTGGTGATAAGTTTGTTGTTTTCCCTTACAATAAGTAGGTCCAAAAATGGAATGCTGCAATCCTTTTCCATTTCAAGGGTGAATCTTATTTTCTGATGATAGGAATTGAACACATTTAATGTTGTTTCTATCTGTGATTTCGGTACAAGAAGAAGTGTATCGTCCACATACAACTTTAATAACGGAATTGCGAAATTCAACCTAGATACTACATAACGGAACAGAGCGTGCATGACTATATCAGCAAATGATGGGCTCTCCGGTGCGCCCATCGCTGTGCCATCCCTTTGTTTAAAAAATCTTCCACAGAATACGAAATAGCCCCCATCAAAACACAAGTCAACCAGCTGCAGGAACTCCTGCTTTTCAAGAACTGTAAAATTCTTAATGTAGTGCCAGCTCTGTGTCAACGCCGTCTTCACCAAACTTTTAGGAATGTTTGTAAACAAAGATACTACGTCCAGATATGAGCACATAATCATCTGGTACTTCGATCAGTCTCAGCTCCTCCACCAAAGTATGCGAGTTCTTTACATTATAAACTGACGTGGAAAGAACACCATTAAGGATGGTGTGTATGTATCTTCCTATCTTATGAGTGGGTGAATTGATACAACTAACTATAGGTCTAAGCTTTAACCCTTCTTTGTGTGTTTTCCTGAGAAAATAGATCTTGGGGGGGACACTATTGTGAGAAATGAGTGATTTATAATCGGCCTCTGATATCTTGCCATCACTTTTTAGAATTTTCAAATATTTGTTCACTCTGTCCTGCAACCTCTTGGTGGGGTCAACAGTCATTATTGAGTACGTCATCTCATCACTCAACATATTTTCGGCTTCATTCATGTACTCGTCTTTGTACATCAATACAGTACTGTTGCCCTTATCTGATGCGCAAATAATAATCTCCGGATGGTCTCTAACGAATTTCGTTGTGGCAGAGTAGTGCCCTGCTAGGGGATCACTTTGTTGTCCTCTATTTCTTAAAAAATATTGATTATTCCCATACACCTAGCTCTAATTGAGTTTCTTTCAACCTCACTATCGGTAATGTTCTGGGTAAAATGTTCTATGTCCTTAATGAGCTCCAACTTTGGAATCTGCTTAGGGATAATACCATGCTTAGGACCCAAACTTAGAGTGGATTTTACCTCCTGGGGTATATCAACAGTTGTATAGTTCTTGATAAAAGCATCAGACTCGATGATGGTAAAGGCTGTACCTGTGCCTCCACCAATCTACTCAGCTTTCTGACATTTCTAGACTTTGCTTCATGAAAGTGGAAAGAAAAACACTCTCCGCTAAATTCCTAACACTGATGAATGTTGTTGGATCCAACAAACTCTGCAAGACCTGGATGGCCACTTTTATGGAGTTCTCGGTTTTTGCTTTCTTCCACAGTGAAATCTTGATCTCAACATTGAGAACAGACTTGCGAAATCTGTTCATACACTTTTCAACCAACTTCGTGTAGGGGTGCTCCTCTATCTGCAAGGTGTGAACCTGCCTTATGTTACCGATTATATGTTCGGGAAAAACATGCCTCCCTCTACATTGTAACAAGAAAACAACTCTATTCTTTAACGATGCCAGTTTTTTGTTTAAGTTCACAAAGGCTTTACATCTACGGCAAACGTCCCCACCATATATCTCCCTGATGTTGTGGAATAATCCCCCCGGTGACATATCAATGGTATTTGCATCCATGTTCATCAAACTGAAGAAAGATAGCAGGAATTTGGACACTTATTGTTCAAAAATCTTTATTCAAAATTTGCCGACGTTTCGGAGAAGCATTTCTCCTTTCTCAAGGCTGTGGGAAACAAGTAAAAACTACGTTAAACATTAGAGACGAAAGCCATGACAAATCACTCACCTTATTTTGTTTTATTTTTAAAGAAGAAATTTTTGAATCGTCAAACATGAGAAATTTAGTAGGACATTCGCCAGATATTGTCAAAATTGTTGTTCCAGAAAGATAATTTTCCGTTGAGTTCTGCTTTCATGGGTAAAATTTTAAGAATGTCATTGTCATAAGAATTGAGGTTAAAAAGGGAACTGACATAGAATACCTTTTCTTTTTCTTAGGTTAGTGGTATGTCACAGCTGTCAACGCCATCTACACTAAGATGAGACAAACAGTACATTACACAAAGTTGTTAACAAAGCAAAACTACATGTTAGCTATAAGACTATGGTATACCGAGCTTAAGTCTTGAGTGTCCTCTCTAAAATTCACCGTGCACTGTCTTTTATGTGTATCATTTCACTAATCAGTCTTCTGTTATAGCCTGATTCCTTGTCCATATGGAAACATTCGAGAAGTCAAAACTGTGAGAATTCACTATTGCATGTGTGGCTAGTGCTGTTGTGTGTACTTTTATCCTTCTTGTTTACGTCATTTTGGTGTTGTCTGATTCTGTCCTGGAGCAACTGCTTGGTCTGGCCCACATAACATCTATCGCAGTCACCACACGGAATTTTATATATTACCTCTGATTGTTTCAGGATGGGGGTGTCGTCTTGAGCTTAGTGAAGAATCTCATCTTTACATTGATTTTATTGTAAAAGGCAGCTGTCACATTGTACTCTCGAAACACCCTGTTTATCTGGTATGACAGCTTTGGATACATAACCAGTCTTGTGAACCTCCTAACACTGTTATCATTACTTGCCTGAAGACTCTTCCAATCCCGGTGTGACATACTCCCGTTGTTGTTTTCTTTTGTATTCGTTAATTATGGTCTTGATGTAGTGAAGTGGATAGTTGTTCCTTTCGTAATATCTCCATGACCTTATCTAAATTTTGTGGTATGAACCTCTCATTGCTGAGTGATACAGCTCTGTTGACCAGATTGAACGCCACATTTTCTTTTGGCTATAACTATGGTTAGACAAGTAGTTAATACATCTGCCCGAATGTGTGGGCTTGGTATACCAGTTGGTGATAGTTTGTTGTTTTCCCTTACAATAAGTAGGTCCAAAATGGAATGCTGCAATCCTTTTCCATTTCAAGGGTGAATCTTATTTTCTGATGATAGGAATTGAACACATTTAATGTTGTTTCTATCTGTGATTTCGGTACAAGAAGAAGTGTATCGTCCACATACAACTTTAATAACGGAATTGCGATTCAACCTAGATACTACATAACGGAACAGAGCGTGCATGACTATATCACAATGATGGGCTCTCCGGTGCGCCCATCGCTGTGCCATCCTTTGTTTAAAAAAATCTCCACAGAATACGAAATAGCCCCCATCAAAACACAAGTCAACCAGCTGCAGGACTCCTGCTTTTCAAGAACTGTAAAATTCTTAATGTAGTGCAGCTCTGTGTCAACGCCGTCTTCACCAAACTTTTAGGAATGTTTGTAAACAAAGATACTACGTCCAGAGATATGAGCACATAATCATCTGGTACTTCGATCAGTCTCAGCTCCTCCACCAAGTATGCGAGTTCTTTACATTATAAACTGACGTGGAAAGAACACATTAAGGTGAATTTTAGAGAGGACACTCAAGACTTAAGCTCGGTATACCATAGTCTTATAGCTAACATGTAGTTTTGCTTTGTTAACAACTTTGTGTAATGTACTGTTTGTCTCATCTTAGTGTAGATGGCGTTGACAGCTGTGACATACCACTAACCTAAGAAAAAGAAAGGTATTCTATGTCAGTTCCCTTTTTAACCTCAATTCTTATGACAATGACATTCTTAAATTTTACCCATGAAAGCAGAACTCAACGGAAAATTATCTTTCTGGAACAACAATTTTGACAATATCTGGCGAATGTCCTACTAAATTTTCTCATGTTTGACGATTCAAAAATTTCTTCTTTAAAAATAAAACAAAATAAGGTGAGTGATTTGTCATGGCTTTCGTCTCTAATGTTTAACGTAGTTTTTACTTGTTTCCACAGCCTTGAGAAAGGAGAAATGCTTCTCCGAAACGTCGGCAAATTTTGAATAAAGATTTTTGAACAATAAGTGTCCAAATTCCTGCTATCTTTCTTCAGTTTGATGAACATGGATGCAAATACCATTGATATGTCACCGGGGGATTATTCCACAACATCAGGGAGATATATGGTGGGGACGTTTGCCGTAGATGTAAAGCCTTTGTGAACTTAAACAAAAAACTGGCATCGTTAAAGAATAGAGTTGTTTTCTTGTTACAATGTAGAGGGAGGCATGTTTTTCCCGAACATATAATCGGTAACATAAGGCAGGTTCACACCTTGCAGATAGAGGAGCACCCCTACACGAAGTTGGTTGAAAAGTGTATGAACAGATTTCGCAAGTCTGTTCTCAATGTTGAGATCAAGATTTCACTGTGGAAGAAAGCAAAAACCGAGAACTCCATAAAAGTGGCCATCCAGGTCTTGCAGAGTTTGTTGGATCCAACAACATTCATCAGTGTTAGGAATTTAGCGGAGAGTGTTTTTCTTTCCACTTTTCATGAAGCAAAGTCTAGAAATGTCAGAAAGCTGAGTAGATTGGTGGAGGCACAGGTACAGCCCTTTACCATCATCGAGTCTGATGCTTTTATCAGAACTATACAACTGTTGATATACCCCAGGAGGTAAAATCCACTCTAAGTTTGGGTCCTAAGCATGGTATTATCCCTAAGCAGATTCCAAAGTTGGAGCTCATTAAGGACATAGAACATTTTACCCAGACATTACCGATAGTGAGGTTGAAAGAAACTCAATTAGAGCTAGGTGTATGGGAATAATCAATAATTTTTTAAGAAATAGAGGACAACAAAGTGATCCCCTAGCAGGGCACTACTCTGCCACAACGAAATTCGTTAGAGACCATCCGGAGATTATTATTTGCGCATCAGATAAGGGCAACAGTACTGTATTGATGTACAAAGACGAGTACATGAATGAAGCCGAAAATATGTTGAGTGATGAGATGACGTACTCAATAATGACTGTTGACCCCACCAAGAGGTTGCAGGACAGAGTGAACAAATATTTGAAAATTCTAAAAAGTGATGGCAAGATATCAGAGGCCGATTATAAATCACTCATTTCTCACAATAGTGTCCCCCCCAAGATCTATTTTCTCAGGAAAACACACAAAGAAGGGTTAAAGCTTAGACCTATAGTTAGTTGTATCAATTCACCCACTCATAAGATAGGAAGATACATACACACCATCCTTAATGGTGTTCTTTCCACGTCAGTTTATAATGTAAAGAACTCGCATACTTTGTGGAGGAGCTGAGACTGATCGAAGTACCAGATGATTATGTGCTCATATCTCTGGACGTAGTATCTTTGTTTACAAACATTCCTAAAAGTTTGGTGAAGACGGCGTTGACACAGAGCTGGCACTACATTAAGAATTTTACAGTTCTTGAAAAGCAGGAGTTCCTGCAGCTGGTTGACTTGTGTTTTGATGGGGGCTATTTCGTATTCTGTGGAAGATTTTTTAAACAAAGGGATGGCACAGCGATGGGCGCACCGGAGAGCCCATCATTTGCTGATATAGTCATGCACGCTCTGTTCCGTTGTAGTATCTAGGTTGAATTTCGCAATTCCGTTATTAAAGTTGTATGTGGACGATACACTTCTTCTTGTACCGAAATCACAGATAGAAACAACATTAAATGTGTTCAATTCCTATCATCAGAAAATAAGATTCACCCTTGAAATGGAAAAGGATTGCAGCATTCCATTTTTGGACCTACTTATTGTAAGGGAAAACAACAAACTTATCACCAACTGGTATACCAAGCCCACACATTCGGGCAGATGTATTAACTACTTGTCTAACCATAGTTATAGCCAAAAGAAAAATGTGGCGTTCAATCTGGTCAACAGAGCTGTATCACTCAGCAATGAGAGGTTCATACCACAAAATTTAGATAAGGTCATGGAGATATTACGAAGGAACAACTATCCACTTCACTACATCAAGACCATAATTAACGAATACAAAAGAAAACAACAACGGAGTATGTCACACCGGGATTGGAAGAGTCTTCAGGCAGTAATGATAACAGTGTTAGGAGGTTCACAAGAC
Source organism: Propylea japonica (assembly GCA_013421045.1). Lineage (NCBI taxonomy): Eukaryota > Metazoa > Arthropoda > Insecta > Coleoptera > Coccinellidae > Propylea > Propylea japonica. The sequence goes on along the minus strand of CM024239.1, from coordinate 84,165,786 downwards.
TGGTTATGTATCCAAAGCTGTCATACCAGATAAACAGGGTGTTTCGAGAGTACAATGTGACAGCTGCCTTTTACAATAAAATCAATGTAAAGATGAGATTCTTCACTAAGCTCAAAGACGACCCCCCATCCTGAAACAATCAGAGGTAATATATAAATTCCGTGTGGTGACTGCGATAGATGTTATGTGGGCCAGACCAAGCAGTTGCTCCAGGACAGAATCAGACAACACCAAAATGACGTAAACAAGAAGGATAAAAGTACACACAGAACAGCACTAGCCACACATGCAATAGTGAATTCTCACAGTTTTGACTTCTCGAATGTTTCCATATTGGACAAGGAATCAGGCTATAACAGAAGACTGATTAGTGAAATGATACACATAAAAGACAGTGCACGGTGAATTTTAGAGAGGACACTCAAGACTTAAGCTCGGTATACCATAGTCTTATAGCTAACATGTAGTTTTGCTTTGTTAACAACTTTGTGTAATGTACTGTTTGTCTCATCTTAGTGTAGATGGCGTTGACAGCTGTGACATACCACTAACCTAAGAAAAAGAAAAGGTATTCTATGTCAGTTCCCTTTTTAACCTCAATTCTTATGACAATGACATTCTTAAAATTTTACCCATGAAAGCAGAACTCAACGGAAAATTATCTTTCTGGAACAACAATTTTGACAATATCTGGCGAATGTCCTACTAAATTTTCTCATGTTTGACGATTCAAAAATTTCTTCTTTAAAAATAAAACAAAATAAGGTGAGTGATTTGTCATGGCTTTCGTCTCTAATGTTTAACGTAGTTTTTTACTTGTTTCCCACAGCCTTGAGAAAGGAGAAATGCTTCTCCGAAACGTCGGCAAATTTTGAATAAAGATTTTTGAACAATAAGTGTCCAAATTCCTGCTATCTTTCTTCAGTTTGATGAACATGGATGCAAATACCATTGATATGTCACCGGGGGGATTATTCCACACACATCAGGAGATATATGGTGGGGACGTTTGCCGTAGATGTAAAGCCTTTGTGAACTTAAACAAAAACTGGCATCGTTAAGAATAGAGTTGTTTTCTTGTTACAATGTAGAGGGAGGCATGTTTTTCCCGAACATATAATCGGTAACATAAGGCAGGTTCACACCTTGCAGATAGAGGAGCACCCCTACACGAAGTTGGTTGAAAAGTGTATGAACAGATTTCGCAAGTCTGTTCTCAATGTTGAGATCAAGATTTCACTGTGGAAGAAAGCAAAACCGAGAACTCCATAAAAGTGGCCATCCAGGTCTTGCAGAGTTTGTTGGATCCAACAACATTCATCAGTGTTAGGAATTTAGCGGAGAGTGTTTTTCTTTCCACTTTTCATGAAGCAAAGTCTAGAAATGTCAGAAAGCTGAGTAGATTGGTGGAGGCACAGGTACAGCCCTTTACCATCATCGAGTCTGATGCTTTTATCAAGAACTATACAACTGTTGATATACCCCAGGAGGTAAAATCCACTCTAAGTTTGGGTCCTAAGCATGGTATTATCCCTAAGCAGATTCCAAAGTTGGAGCTCATTAAGGACATAGAACATTTTACCCAGAACATTACCGATAGTGAGGTTGAAAGAAACTCAATTAGAGCTAGGTGTATGGGAATAATCAATAATTTTTTAAGAAATAGAGGACAACAAAGTGATCCCCTAGCAGGGCACTACTCTGCCACAACGAAATTCGTTAGAGACCATCCGGGAGATTATTATTTGCGCATCAGATAAGGGCAACAGTACTGTATTGATGTACAAAGACGAGTACATGAATGAAGCCGAAAATATGTTGAGTGATGAGATGACGTACTCATAATGACTGTTGACCCCACCAAGAGTTGCAGGACAGAGTGAACAAATATTTGAAAATTCTAAAAAGTGATGGCAAGATATCAGAGGCCGATTATAAATCACTCATTTCTCACAATAGTGTCCCCCCCAAGATCTATTTTCTCAGGAAAACACACAAAGAAGGGTTAAAGCTTAGACCTATAGTTAGTTGTATCAATTCACCCACTCATAGATAGGAAGATACATACACACACCATCCTTAATGGTGTTCTTTCCACGTCAGTTTATAATGTAAAGAACTCGCATACTTTGGTGGAGGAGCTGAGACTGATCGAAGTACCAGATGATTATGTGCTCATATCTCTGGACGTAGTATCTTTGTTTACAAACATTCCTAAAAGTTTGGTGAAGACGGCGTTGACACAGAGCTGGCACTACATTAAGAATTTTACAGTTCTTGAAAAGCAGGAGTTCCTGCAGCTGGTTGACTTGTGTTTTGATGGGGGCTATTTCGTATTCTGTGGAAGATTTTTTAAAACAAAGGGATGGCACAGCGATGGGCGCACCGGAGAGCCCATCATTTGCTGATATAGTCATGCACGCTCTGTTCCGTTATGTAGTCTAGGTTGAATTTCGCAATTCCGTTATTAAAGTTGTATGTGGACGATACACTTCTTCTTGTACCGAAATCACAGATAGAAACAACATTAAATGTGTTCAATTCCTATCATCAGAAAATAAGATTCACCCTTGAAATGGAAAAGGATTGCAGCATTCCATTTTTGGACCTACTTATTGTAGGGAAAACAACAAACTTATCACCAACTGGTATACCAAGCCCACACATTCGGGCAGATGTATTAACTACTTGTCTAACCATAGTTATAGCCAAAAGAAAAATGTGGCGTTCAATCTGGTCAACAGAGCTGTATCACTCAGCAATGAGAGGTTCATACCACAAAATTTAGATAAGGTCATGGAGATATTACGAAGGAACAACTATCCACTTCACTACATCAAGACCATAATTAACGAATACAAAGAAAACAACAACGGGAGTATGTCACACCGGGATTGGAAGAGTCTTCAGGCAGTAATGATAACAGTGTTAGGAGGTTCACAAGACTGGTTATGTATCCAAAGCTGTCATACCAGATAAACAGGGTGTTTCGAGAGTACAATGTGACAGCTGCCTTTTACAATAAATCAATGTAAAGATGAGATTCTTCACTAAGCTCAAAGACGACACCCCCATCCTGAAACAATCAGAGGTAATATATAAAATTCCGTGTGGTGACTGCGATAGATGATGTTATGTGGGCCAGACCAAGCAGTTGCTCCAGGACAGAATCAGACAACACCAAAATGACGTAACAAGAAGGATAAAAGTACACACAGAACACAGCACTAGCCACACATGCAATAGTGAATTCTCACAGTTTTGACTTCTCGAATGTTTCCATATTGGACAAGGAATCAGGCTATAACAGAAGACTGATTAGTGAAATGATACACATAAAAAGACAGTGCACGGTGAATTTTAGAGAGGACACTCAAGACTTAAGCTCGGTATACCATAGTCTTATAGCTAACATGTAGTTTTTGCTTTGTTAACAACTTTGTGTAATGTACTGTTTGTCTCATCTTAGTGTAGATGGCGTTGACAGCTGTGACATACCACTAACCTAAGAAAAAGAAAAGGTATTCTATGTCAGTTCCCTTTTTAACCTCAATTCTTATGACATGACATTCTTAAAATTTTACCCATGAAAGCAGAACTCAACGGAAAATTATCTTTCTGGAACAACAATTTTGACAATATCTGGCGAATGTCCTACTAAATTTTCTCATGTTTGACGATTCAAAATTTCTTCTTTAAAAATAAAACAAAATAAGGTGAGTGATTGGTCATTGCTTTCGTCTCTAATGTTTAACGTAGTTTTACTTGTTTCCCCCACAGCCTTGAGAAAGGAGAAATGCTTCTCCGAAACGTCGGCAAATTTTGAATAAAGATTTTTGAACAATAAGTGTCCAAATTCCTGCTATCTTTCTTCAGATAGTTTTTAATGTTTTTTGTTTTTATTTGTATCATATTTCTAATGCTGAGTAAGATTACTTTAGTTCTTCAATTGTTATTACTATTCAATGAAATGTATGAAAGAATAATTTCTTTTTTTTGTTATATTCATACCAAATAAAATATCAGTAGTTTTAAACTACTGAATAAGACAACTTTAGTTTATTAATTGCTAGCGACTCGCCCAGGCTTCGCGCGAAATGAAATTATTTACGACATCTTATTAGAAACCTCAAAAATAACAGTACTTCTCCACTATTTAATGGATGTTATTATACATATAAACCTTCCTCTTGAATCACTCTATCTATTAAAAAAAACGCATCAAAATCCATTGCGTAGTTTCAAAGATTTAAGCATACATAGGGAGTAGGGACAGAGAAAGCGACTTTTTTTATACTATGTAGTGATTATTACTAGTCAATGATATTTATGAAAACATCAATTTCAATGTTTTTGTTTTTACTTTTATCATATCTCTAACTGCAGAATAAGATAGCTTCAGTTTTTTACTAGACAATATAATTTATAGAAAATTAGATACATATGATTTACGAAGGGGATATTATATATATTTTAATCCTATCCTATGCAGCGAGGGCAGAACCAGATATCTTCTGGTACATCAAGAAGATCCATACACGTAAAATGGTACCATTGGACACTGCAATCTTGATTTTCACATTTCAGCATTGGAGTGCCATCATCTGGTGAGGAACATACGCACCAACGTTCCACTTGTCCTGAGCCTTCTCGTGTGAAATATCTCCCAATTATTTCAGGCATAACAATGTTGTTATGAAATTTCATAGCCCTTTCCATATTTTCTGAACAAAATTCATTGTTAAAGGTAATTCTTTCCTTGAAAAATGTATTTATTGACCATACTATGAAATCGCAGTATGAACAGCTGGTTACCCACATTTGCAGCTGTACCTGATAATAGTACTGATGACTTCTTTTGAGACTGAATATACAATTAACATTTTGTAAACAGGAATATTTCTGTTGAGTATATTCAGTCAGTGATTTGTCCTGTAATTGAATGGGCATTTCACTTCCACACATCCGGTTCCGCAGCCTTCGCAATTAACAATTGCATCAGGGGAAGCGCCAAAATAGGGTTTTGCACACTTATGATGAATCCCCTGGATTCAACAGTTAAGTTTCTATGAAGTTTCACCATTATATCTTCAAATTATTTAGCGCTTTCCCTTCAAATTTTAAACCATAAGATGTTTGTTTGGAATAGAATTTCACTTTTTCAGGGTAGCAATCTTCTTAACTAAAGATAGTGATGGCTTTTTCAAGGATGACTTCGTAGCTGCCTTGAAATTTGAAGCTGTGATGCGGCCCACATCTATATTTAAACCAAACCATTGGATTTGGCCTGCCCTTTTGTGGCTTTTTCAATTGCTTCAATTTCACTTGATGTTATTTCTATTTTTATTGCACCGCATGCTTTCAATAATTCTTCTAAATTCATTTTGCTGTATTCTTCATCATATAAACTGTCTAGCGTAGGTGGCAAATTCTCTTCCTCAAGGGAATTCTCTGCTGCTATCTTACTAGCAATCGGCTCAAGAGCGTACCGAACACAATGAATTGCAACCTGACTCCCTAAATATCTTAATCATTTCTGTGAACCTTCTAGGCTCATAGGTGAGGCATTAACTGGTCCTGTAACTGTTCTAGCACAAGGCAAGTCCCTAATTCTTCTCATGTCCACATTTCCAATGGCAGGTACAGGCCATTTGGATAGAATATCTGTGCAACTCACATTCATTGGACGAGAAGTCAAATAAAATATAATTGCCGCCACATGACTGCACACTTCACCCAAACCAGCCATACAGGTGCAATGAGCACAAGAGATGTCTCCTGTCTTCAGGATGAACCAAACCTTCAAGGGTTGCTCTCGTATTCTTTGAGAGTGCTTGACCTAACATATATGGAACGAATTACTTTTATTCAATAAATATTGATAAAATAGCAATATAGCTATAACTGGATTAGTTTTGGCAATGGATAGATTCTGGCACGTAGATGGGGTTAGTCGGTTTGCCAAGACACAGTAAAATCTTTGTAAACTCATTACTTCTTTACTTTGCAGAATACGTGTTTCAGCATGTAAGGAAATCATAGTTTGTCATATTCAGCTCATACAAAGGGCAATATTGAAATGTTCACGCCAAAGTGAACGTTTCTTTCATTTAAATTCAAATTTCCAAATTTTATTCATTAGGAATAAGTACCCGCGAGTTATTTATTTGTATCCGTTGAAGTAAATAATTTAACAACAGCTGTGGTAGTTTTTGCCCCCGCGTTCCGCAGCGAGTGTGATATTAACACATTTCGTTCAAAACCAGTATCCATCTTTACGTTTCATGCGAAAGATATATTACAGTTTCCAAATTAATTAATTTTTCTGCTTCCGTACGAAATCATTTTCGATTAGTAAAACTAGTAAAATTGCTTCCTTTGAGTATATTTCATTCGAAATATAAAGACTCCGTTGAAATGTACGTAATTCGTACCAGTGGCGTGCTGTGCAAAAGGCAGCAAGGATAAGGGGAACCGAACTTACATTGACAGGACTTCATTCCAAAGGATCTCCACGTCTAGTTCAGTTTGTTGAGCTCAATCACTCTGCTTCTGGAGCGTGAGTACAGTACAGATCCATTCGTAAAGTTCGACCATTGAAAGGTAAGAATTTTTGTTGGTTTGGGTTCACTTATCCTTTTCGTAATATGTTGGGAGTATTTTGAAATTCACATTACAGTCCACTCTCTTTCTACTCATTATTAATACGAAAACTCCCCAACATATTTTGATCCTTCGAACCGGTTAATTCAGCTCATTTCAGTAATATTTTCAAATTGTTTTTTTTTCTTTCTCATTAAAATCGAAATTTCAATTTTAGCTTGCGGCCATTTCGAAATATTTTCATTATTCAAAGCATAATAATCATCAATTGTTATCACAGCTGTTGTTATTTCATATCTCAATTTCTAAAGTAAGATTTTTTTTTAATTTTTTTTTCTCTTGTCAAACTTTTTTCAACTATAGTTCAATATGTCGCCAAAAACAGATACAGGCAATAGTAAACTGAACAAATTAGTTGACAAAAGGGCTAACATTTTCTCTATTATATCTGGAATTTGGAACAGAGTGAAAGATTATGATGCTTCTAGATTGTATGAATTTGAGGTTTACTATGAAAAGATTACTCATTATGAATCTAAATTTCAAGATGTACAAGAGGAAATAATGGACATAAATGGGGAATTGCCAACTGATGAACGCATAGAAACGGCGAATTCCGAATTGTCGTTTACAGAAGTGGTTAGTCGAATAAAAGGTTTATTTTTGCGCTTGAAACGGCAAGAGACTACTACTACTAATCAACAAAGTACAAGTTCACAATTAATGCACCTTTGTTGATCCCAAAAATTAATATTCGTACTTTTTCTGGTGAAAGTTCTGAATGGCCTGAGTTCTTTCAGCTTTATAATTCATTAGTCCATGAAAACAATGAACTAGCACCCATTCAAAAGTTTCAACTTTTGAAATCATATTTGCGAAATGATGCTCTATCTGTCATATCTGGTCTTCAACTGTCAAATGAAAATTATACTCTAGCCTATAACGCTTTGAAAGATCGTTTCCAAAATCCACGAATGTTAGCAACCATGTATTTGAATAATATTTTTCATTACAAATGTTCGACAAACAATTCAGTTTCCAATCTTAAAGAATTTTTGAACTGTCATCAAACTGCTGTTAATGCAATAAGGGCTTTGAATATAAAAAACTTAGCAGATTTTCTCTTGTTTTCGTTAACTTTGCGTAATTTGGATCCTTATACCAGAAAAGCATTTGAGGGTCATCTGAGCTCATCAGAAATTCCAGAATATAAGACTCTGATAGATTTCGTTACTCAACAATTGAAGGCTCAAGAATATTGTGAACAAAATGCTTCCAAACCTGCCTCCAAAGTAGCTTCATTTCGGCAAATAAACTCTAATAAAAGTAAAAATCAAAACGTGTTGATCGCCAACTCTACACCCCCTTCCCATATTCAAAAATCCAATGTTCCCGGAAAATTTAGAAATTTTCGCTGTCCAAAATGTAATGAAAGTCATCCTCTGTTCGTTTGCCCTTCCTATACCGCAATGTCAAGGAATGATAAATTCGCATTTTTGAAAACCTTGAAACGATGTTTTAATTGTTTGGGTCTTCATAATATTAAAGACTGTGGTTCGAAGAATTCATGCAAAGTTTGCAAATCCAATCGCCATCACACAAGTCTTCATCCAGATGATGAGAAATGCGACGATAAGGTAGTTTCCAATAAACTGGTTCATATCAATGAGTGCGGTAGTTCTTCTGGCAACCAGGACAATAACGCTTCTGATAAATTCACTCGACCAAGTTGTTCAGGGGAAACTTTTAACTCATATCACGTGAATGGAAAATCTGAGTCAGTTAGTCAAGTACTTTTAGGTACCATCCAAGCACAAATAGAATCAGTTGATGGAATAATGATTCCAGTTCGAGCTGTACTTGATCCGGGATCTCAAATTTCGGCTATTAATTTCCGCTTAGTTAAAAGGTTGGGTTTGAAAATTGAACCAATAAACATTTCGATCTCTGGCATTGGTGAAACAAATGCCAAACCGTTAGGAATGGTTAACTGTAGGTTGTATCCTAAATCAGGCATGGGTTCATTCCAAGTACGGTGTGTCGCATTGCCTCATATAACATCTAATTTACCGTCTATCCCCTTGACTGAGGAAATACTAAATCATTTCAAAATCTTGAACTTGGCTGATGAAACTTTTCACATCTCGCAACCAATAGATATGCTATTGGGAGCTGACACTTATTCATTGGTATTCGATCGTGACGGTCGTATGACTTCTCCCGGCTATCCTACGGCCGTAAATACATTTTTCGGTTGGACTATCATTGGTCCAATTGAAGACACATTATCTTCAAACAAATCGATTTTGTTTACACAATCTGATCTAAGTGATCAGATACAAAAATTTTGGTCATTAGAAGAAGTTTCTGATATCCAAGTTCTCAATCCCTGCGATGAATATGTAGAAAACCATTTTTTGTCCACACATTCTCGTGATCAAAACGGCCGCTATATTGTTTCCCTGCCATTCAAAATAGAAGACACATCTCCTCAGCTCTTTTCAAATTCAAATAGGTCATTCAAATCATTTTTATCACTAGAAAAACGATTATTGCGACACTGTGATTCCTACAACTCATATAAAAAGTTCATGCTTGAATATTTAGAATTAAATCATATGTCACCTGCTCAAATTTCTGAAGAATATGTTATTCCTCATCATGTGGTTCGAAAAGAGTCCAGTTCAACAACAAAAATAAGAGTTGTTTTTAACGCATCCGATTCAGATTCCTCCGGTCAATCGCTTAACGATCGACTTCTAAGCGGTCCAAAACTACAAACGGATATTAAGATTATTCTATTGCGATTCAGAATGTATCCTATAGCTATCTGTGCCGACATAGAAAAGATGTACCGACAGATTTTACTACGTCAAAACGATCGCAAATATCAACATATATTTTGGCGTTCATCTCCAGGCGAACCTGTTATTGAATACGAATTGAATACTGTTACCTATGGTTTGAAGCCTTCTGCATTTCTTGCTATTCGAGTTTTAAGGCAGCTTGTATTCGATGAAGGTAGTAACTACGCGAAAGCATCCCCAGTTGTCTTGGATGACATTTATGTCGATGATATCATCACCGGTGCATTTGATATTCGTGAAGCTATTCAAATACGTAATGAACTACAGGAATTATTAAATAAGGGATGTTTCCCTTTGAAGAAATGGTCTAGTAACCATTCAGAGGTTTTGCTCGGGTTACCTTCCGATTCTGTTGAAGCTCAATTCACTTTCGACGATGATACATCAGGAATCAAAATTTTAGGTTTGAAGTGGATACCCAGCACTGATTCATTTTGTTTCAGTGTGAGTAGTTTTGATCAGACACCAACCAAACGATCAGTGTTATCATATATTGCTCGTATTTTCGACCCCATTGGTTTCTTAGCACCATTGGTTATATCCATGAAAATTTTCATGCAACAATTATGGGCAAAACAGCTTGGTTGGGACGAAATTCTGCCAAGTTCTAGTATCAACGAGTGGTCCAAAATTGTCGATGATATTCAGTTATTGTCGAATATGGCGATCCCTCGCTGTATCATTTCGACATCACAATGTCGCGTCACCTTGGCGGGTTTCTGCGATGCGTCAGAGAGAGCTTATGCAGCCACCCTGTACCTTTCAGTGTCATATGGTGATCATTTTTCGTCACACTTATGGGCTGCTAAAACGAAAGTAGCACCTTTAAAAACATTATCTATTCCTCGCTTGGAATTATCTGCTGCGGTTTTGCTCGCTAAGTTGGTCAAGAATATTTCAATTAATAAATTTCCTCTTTCAATTTCAGAAGTGAGATTATTTTCTGATTCCCAAATCGTTCTTTCATGGATATCCACGCCCCCACATCTTCTTAAAACTTTCGTTGCAAATCGTGTTGTCACTATAAATGAGTATGCTCCTCAAGCTTCCTGGCATCACATTTCAACGGAATCAAATCCAGCTGATTTGCCTTCTCGAGGTCTCACACCCGATCAGTTTTTGAATCCAGAAACTCATAAATTTTGGATGCATGGTCCACGTTTTTTGAGTTCTTCTCTTTCTAGTTGGCCAGCTCAGTTCACTTTCACCAATGAAAATAGTTCATTGTTACCTGAATTGAAGACCAATATTCACGTTGCAATCACAGAACAGCAACCAATAAATGAGCTATTTACATTGATAGATAAATTTTCGAATTTAACTAAAGTTAAACGAGTATTTGCTCGTATACATAGATTCATTTTCAACTGTCGTTCTAGATTGAATTCCAAATCAAGATTATCTGGTCCAATTTCTAAAGATGAATTACATAATGCTTTCAATTCAATATTGTTGATTACACAAAGTCAGTTTTTCCATACTCTAAAAAAAGATATAAGTAGCAAGCAACCAATTGTAAAATCTTATAGAAATTTGAATCCTTTCATTGACTCTCTAGGATTGATTAGGGTGGGCGGTAGATTACAGTTTTCTTCCTTGTCTCAGGAAGCTAAGCACCCAATTTTACTTCCAAAGAAGGCAACTGTGTCTCGTTTGATCTGTATACATTTTCATGTGATATCGCTCCATTCCGGTCCTAATACAACTATGAGTCTAATAAGACAAAATTATTGGATAATATCCCTGAGAGGGTTGGTAAGGACTTGTATTAGAAGTTGCATTTCTTGCACCAGATTCAGAGGTGCAACGTTTCAACCAATAATGGCTCCGCTACCTGCTTGTAGAGTAAACGCTTCCCGACCTTTCACTAAAGTAGGTGTAGACTTTGCCGGGCCCTTTTCATATCGTTCGAACAACTCTAGAAAACCTACGATGTTAAAAGCTTACCTTGCCTTGTTTGTATGTATGGCTACCAAAGCCGTTCATTTGGAGTTGGTTTCATCTCTTACTGTTGAGGCTTTCATCTCCACACTAGATCGCTTCATTTCTAGAAGGGGTTTTCCCCAGGAAATCTGGTCAGATAATGGTCGCAACTTTGTTGGTGCTTCGCGCTATTTCAATGAAGTATCTCAGTTCTTAGACAAGAACAAAACTAGCATTCACGAAAATTTAGTTAATAAATCGATTAAATGGAGATTTACTCCACCTTATTCGCCTCATTTTGGCGGAATCTGGGAGGCAGGTGTTAAATCGGCCAAAAGGTTGCTGTACCGAGCTTTAAACTCTACTGCTTGCACGTTCGAAGAACTTGCTACTATCTTTACTCGTATTGAGGGCGGTGTTGAACAGCCGACCAATATGCCCATTATCTTCGGATCCCTCAGAGTCCGCAGATTTTCTAACTCCTGGACATTTTTTAATAGGTGCTCCATTAGTATCTAGTCCAGAAATTGTTTACAGTGACGAGAAAATGCCTCTTAAACGATGGGAACAACATCGTAAAATATTTCAACAATTCTGGAAAAAATGGTCTACTGACTATTTACATACAATTACGCAACGAGCGAAGTGGCAATCTGAAAAGCCATGTCCGAATATTGGCGACGTAGTCCTCATAAAGGATTTAAATTCAAGTCCTGCCACTTGGCCTATCGGAAGAATTATTGAACTTTTTCTGGACCTGATGGTATTACCCGGGTTGCATCCGTAAAGACTTCCACTGGACAGTATACCAGGTCTTTAACAAAATTGGTGCCACTTAATATTTAATTATTGTTTTCTCTATTTGTCTCCATTGTTTCCTCTTAAAATTGGTTCTCTGTTTCCATAAAATTACGCCAATTTTAGGTGGGCGGTTATGTTCACGCCAAAGTGAACGTTTCTTTCATTTAAATTCAAATTTCCAAATTTTTATTCATTAGGAATAAGTACCCGCGATTTATTTATTTGTATCCGTTGAAGTAAATAATTTAACAACAGCTGTGGTAGTTTTTGCCCCCGCGTTCCGCAGCGAGTGTGATATTAACACATTTCGTTCAAAACCAGTATCCATCTTTACGTTTCATGCGAAAGATATATTACAGTTTCCAAATTAATTAATTTTTCTGCTTCCGTACGAAATCATTTTCGATTAGTAAAACTAGTAAAATTGCTTCCTTTGAATATTTCATTCGAAATATAAAGACTCCGTTGTGAAAAGTACGTAATTCGTACCAGTGGCGTGCTGTGCAAAAGGCAGCAAGGATAAGGGGAACCGAACTTACATTGACAGGACTTCATTCCAAAGGATCTCCACGTCTAGTTCAGTTTGTTGAGCTCAATCACTCTGCTTCTGGAGCGTGAGTACAGTACAGATCCATTCGTAAAGTTCGACCATTTCAAAGGTAAGAAGTTTTTGTTGGTTTGGGTTCACTTATCCTTTTCGTAATATGTTGGGAGTATTTTGAAATTCACATTACAGTCCACTCTCTTTCTACTCATTATTAATCCGAAAACTCCCCAACAGT